>BQKN01064551.1:204218-228627 GCA_022839385.1 Asparagus kiusianus
TTCATAAGACCGGCAGTGGCTTCATATACTTGCCGGAGATTCCTCGGCATCGCTCATTGACTGAGCTCAGGCGTCAGGCTGTGACACGGGAGATGTCGTGGCGCTTGACGGAGGATCATGAGAGCGTCCATTGCGGCTACGTCACTCATCAGGCAGTTCCTGGCTCGAGCAGGAGTCATATCACCGGATTGCATCCCGGAGTAGTGAGACTAGATGCGCCACCACGTAACGAGCTCCTCGCCACCGCTTCTACCTTGAGGAACCGTCTTGCTGCTCTAGGATGTGAGATGCCCGCGACGCGTCACCGGTTTTATGGTTGGGTCCATTCTTTGGACAAGTTTTGGTGGACCCGTATGACGACATATGTCTTGAGCCGATGGGGCGAAGAGTTGCATGCTTGTGGCTTATATACAGCTATCCGTGCCACCATGTATGGCTTGCCGGTCAGCGCAAGGCACTTCTGCGCTTTGTTTGAGCTTTATAATCCAGACTCAAACACTTTTCTGACCCGACAAGGGGAATTGGGTTTGGCTCTTCATGAGATGCACAGGATTTCTGGCTTGCCCATGGGACAGATGTTGTATCAGGAGTATTTCCCTTCTAATCATGAATTGAGCCAATTAAAGGATCGCATGCCCGACCGTTATGAGACTCTATGGGACCTCACTTGTCACTATCATATTGCTTTGGCGCAGTCCGAGCCTTTAGCAAAGAGGACCAAGGTATGTGTGAGTCTGAAGCAATTTGCGAATTACTTGTTCAAGAATCTGGAGAGCAGTTCTGGCGAGGATATTTGTGAGTTGGCCCCACTCACTTCTTTAGAGGTGAACAGTCTACTGAAGAAGTTTGACGCTCACTCTTACACCACTAGCAGTCCTGAGGGTGGCTTTCCTGCAAAGACCAAGTTCAAGTCATTCTTGTGGCATGCTACCGCACCGATTCGACCGATGACTCTTCTTGCCGGCTTTCTTGCTATCTGGTTGAAAAAGTGCGTGGTTCCATATCAGTCTGGCGACGCCTTACCCTTGGAGGTACTTTACCCAGCAGTTCAGCTCGCCTATAAGAAAGAACTATCACTTCTTCCGGTGATGGTGGCTAACATTCATCGAGGACTTCGACAGCTTTCCAGTGCCTTCACACGGAAGGAGACTGATTTGCCAGGTCAGATTCCCACCCTTAAGGTGGAGCTTCCGTACGCTTATTTGATGGCTTGGTTCGTCCTTCACCGCTCGGATATGATGTCGGTACCGAAGGCCACAGACTATTCTGTTCCCCTGTTACAGTTGCTTGAGAATGGTAGGTGGGAGGGACGCGGATTTTCTGATGTCAGACAGCAGCTGTAGGTCCACAAGTGTTGGGCATTTTCCACTTGTTTTCCGCAGTTCTCCGGCCGATACGGCGAGTGTTTGATAGATGAGGAGAGGCCGAGAGAGTATCGGACTCACTTAGACATCGGCTGCTTCAACTGGCTGGTGAACATTAGGCCCGGCTATCTGACTTTTCGGGTGAGGGATCAGTGCTTCATAGAGCCATATCTACCCTACCGATTCGCTCGCCAGTTTGGCTATGATCAGCTTTACGTCGGGAATCCTCGTCAGCAGCTTCGGACCTATTGTGGTTTGGTAGACGGTCTCCGTGCATGGTTGTGGACCGTGACTGGCTGTATTGGTGCTAAGTTTAGTCTCCCGAGTATTGATCGGCAGTTGAACCTCACTTTCTTAAGCTGCAAATGGTTGCTAGCAGCTAATAAGACTATCCCCGTGAAGCCGATTGCAGAGATAGAGGCTGAGGAGGCTTCTCAGATTGATTCCCTTAGGATTCGGGAAAATGCTCGGGCACAGAGGATACGAAACAAGACTCGTCGGATTGATGAAGAGGGACAGAGGACCTTTCATTCTGCAGATGAGGTTTTAGGTGGAGACCCTGAAGATTATGAAGACTTTTCCGAGCGAGGTTTGCGATTCATCTTTTCCTTCTATCTTCCAGAAGTATTGAAACTGACTATGGTTTGATGTTTCAGGGACCACAGTTGATCAGGATGAAGAGTTCCGTCCTCCTCCCCAGGCGAGACCTTCGATCCCCACTGCTAGACAGAAGAGATTAGCCCGCAAACCTCGTGTAGCTTCACGAGCATCTGATATGGATTTGGCTGGTGACGATACTGCTAGTGACGGAGGTAACGTCTACCCTGTGAACCATTCTCTTGGTTATTCAGAACTTTGACTCATGCTTTTCCATCTCTATATAGGAGTGCGTGGAGAGAGTGAGATGAGTCCCGATCCCATTCCCGTATCTCCCGATGAGTCTGACCCACTACCCCATGTAGAGAGGCCTACAGGAGTCGCTGACATTAGAGAGGAGATCAATGTAGGACCTGATTCCGTGAATCAAGGTACATCTAACACTGACAATGTATATTTTTTTTATTTTTAGATAATACACAAAAGAATTTGTGTATCCTATAACTGTTCTCTACTTCTTGCTCCTTCAGATAACTTGCAGGAGGCGAACGTGGGTTTTGGAAATGAAGAGACTAATGCACCCGTGAAAGGTAACTCATTTCTATTGGTTGTAGTCTCTTCATTATTCTTTGGCACTTATATTCTTTTATGTCAGATTTCTCCATTGATGATTTTGACGAGGGAGGCTTGTTTGCGGACACTCCTATGATGCACTTCATATATAGCTCTCCTCAGATTGATGACCAGTTACCTGGGGATATGTTTTCTGAGTCCACATTCGCTAAGAATCCCGAAGATGGTTCCTTTGAAGGTATGTGCCTCCTTCTAAGTTGATTATAGGACTAGCCAATTTTGACTAATGCAACTATAATGTGATGTCTCTGCGAATTCTGTTTTGAATTTGACAGGAGCTTTCGTTGAGAATGACCCTGTTGAGCCGGCTGTAAGACCAACTGCACCAGTTGATGCACCTACAGCCGTTACACCTCCACTACCCCCAGTGACTCAAGAGGGTATGAATTAAACAACTGAAAATGTTATTTATTTCCTCCTCAACGCATTTTGACGGGTTTCTCCTTTTGTGTAGGGTCTCCTTCTCGGCTTCATACCCTAGTGAAGGATTTGCTATCAGACGATGATCCTGAGAAGATCATTCTCTGCATAGAACTTCGCTCCTTCTTCTCCTTCATGAAGGCTATGATTGGCAAGCTCTTCCACGGTGGATTTCTTCTTCGCCAGTTCAAGCCTTTCCTCGATTCTAAGATTAATTTGATAAGGGGAGCAGGATATCCAGATTTGGCACAGGCTATAGTTGATGACCTCGATTGCTTAGAGCATGAGCTTCAGACGTTTCATGAGCTCTGAGATGCAGGCGCTTCCTTATTTATTGCTGCTGAGTTGGATACCTGCTTACAGTCGCTGCGCGAGACTCAGATTCTCGCTGATCTTGAGGTTCAGGTGCAGCGAGACCGAGTGGATCGAGTTGAGACCGGCCTTGCTACCAGATTATCTTCACTTGCCGAGCTCGATTCTTCCATTATCTCTTGTGAGACCAAGTTAGACCGACTCAGAAGAGAAATGTGCGAAGAAGAGGAGACTTTAGGTATTCTTCAGATGATGAGAGCACAGGATCAGCAGACCTGCACGGCTTTGTCTGATGAGTTGAAGTCCTCGAAGCAGAAGCTAGTAGAGACAGAGGAGACTGCTACGAAGACTTCGACCGCCACCGAGGAGTCCATTAGAGCTGAACTTAGGCAAGCTTATGATGAGAAGCTCTCTAAGCTCAGTCATCAGATTTTTGGTCACGGGCTTGATGTATGATTTGGTTTGCCGTGTACTTTGACTCTTGATTCTTTTAGTGAGACTGGTTTTCATCTTTATTTTTATTATGATTCGTCATTCCGTTTGAAATGATTGACCATAATACTCATAGGATTTTTGGCAAACCCTCAGCCCTCAACGGGTTTGATGAGCCTTTACCGACTACCGTTTGAGTCGGGCTAGCATGCGGATTGTTTAAATCCGTTCGCATGTAACGTTGTGCTCAGAGATTGAATTCTCTGAGACTTTGTGCTATGATGTCGAATACATAGACTTCGCCATTGTTATGGGAATAGGCTACCCGGCGACACGTGTTAGGTGTTGGCTTTAGGATTTTTGGCTAACCCCCAGCCTTCAACGGATTTGATTAGCCTTTACCGACTACCGTTTGAGTCGGGCTAGCATGCGGATTGTCTAAATCCGTTCCGCACGCGACGTTAAGCTAAAAGAGTTAACTCTTTTAGTGCTATGATATTGAATACGTAGACTTCGTCTTTCTCCTGTGAAAAGACTAAACAGCAACGTGTATGAGACGTTGACTTAGGATTTTTGGCAAATCCTCAGCCTTCAACGGATTTGACGTGCTCTTACCGACTACCGTTTGAGTCGGGCTTACATGCGGATTGTTTTAATCCGTTCCACATGTGACGTTGTGCTAAAGGAATAAACTCCATTAGACTTCGTGCTACAAATTCAAATATGTAGACTTCGCCATTGTTATGGGAATAGGCTACCCAGCATCGTGTATTAGACGTTGGCTTATCCCTACTTAGGCTTCGGGATTGAGGTCCCCAGAGTCAGGCTCTGGTATCTTTTTCTACGGATAAAGACCAAACCGGCGACACGTGTTAGGCGTCGACATATCCTTTCTTAGGATTCAGGATAAAATTCCCCATACGTGTGAGGCATGGATTTCGGTGTTATTAATAACAGCCTGCCACAATGTTGAATATGTGGACGAGTGTTCTTTTCAACGGCTAAGGACTAACCGGCCGCGCGTGTTAGGCGCGGACTTATCCTTACTTAGGTTTTAGGATAAAATACCCCAGAATCAAACTCTGGTGTCTTTTTCAATCGGAAAAAGACTAAACCGGCAGCGCGTGTTAGGCGCAGACTTATCCCTGCTTAGGATTCGGGATAAACTTCCTAGGATGAATCCTAAATTTGGAAAAGGATTGGTGTGGGAATGAAGAATTTTATATTCTATTCCCCAAACAAGGAAGGAAGAATTTTATATTCTATTCCTCGATCTTGGAAAGGAAGAATTTTATATTCTATTTCCAGTGCAAGAAGGAAGCTAGAAGTGGGATCTCCACTCCGAGAATCCGGAAGATCTAGATAAACTTACCTTTTATAGGATTGGTTATCTGATCGAAAGATGAGTTCTTCGTTAATCGAAGTGAAATTTCAACTTCGGTTATACCCATGAGACGGTTTAACCAAAGAGAAAAGAAATGGAGTTCTTTCGTTTATCGAAAGGGGACTCCGTACTGAGAGTGGACCTTTTTGGTGGACTCACTGTCAATTGGAATTGATCAGTGAGGGATTTTGGTGGTGAAAACAAAATTGGGTTATCCTCCAGAATATTAAGTGTAATACTCTTCAAGGAACTTCCCGATAAATGAGTTATCCTGAATGTACTAGGGATAGTTGTTTCCGGTAAAAGTTGCTGTTTTCATTGATGTTCTCTTTTTTTTTGAGATCTGTTACAACTTTGAGCGTCACAACAGAGTTTAAATGAAAACAAAAGATTACAACTTAAACGAAAATAAACACGAGAGCCCGGTTTGGTACGGTCTCGCTTGCGTGGGTTGTTGGCCTGTGACGGGGACGTCGATGTCCGTGGACCGCCGACTCTTCAAGATCCTTGCCGGTAAAATCCGGCAGAGTTTCGTCTATCCGCGTAGGATATAGAAACAGAACCTCGTCGATCCGCGCAAGATCTAGAGGTTATAAGCGTATATCTCGGCTAAAACGAGATAATAGCTCTTCTTAGTGTCACCGCAAAGGAGCAACACTAAGGATCAGAGAAGGGGGGGTGAATGAACCTTGATGAAGAATTCTGACTCCTCACTCCAGCAGGGCTTCGCCGCTTCAGACTCTAGAATTTTAGATCTCGAGGATAATCCCAAGACCGGAAATTCTTCTCCAAGGCTAAACCAGAGCAAAATCAAGAGCCCCTCACAAAGGAGGCCTAGGGGGCTATTTATAGCCAAAAGGAGAGGGGGGGGCTGATATGGACACGCCTATGGCCGAGACACCCCCTTGGGGGTGTCTCGAGTCAGCCGAGACACGTTTGTGTGTCCCCGGTTCAGCCCGGGGCTGTGCCGTTGTCCCGCCGTTGACTCGCCGTTGACTTTTCGTCCGAACTCGGATTTGGGTGATTTCGGATGCGTTGGAATCGTGACGGCGAGCTCTGTAGGCCCCGATGGTTGGATTATCTGTGGGGTGATCGAGGCGCAACGGGTGTTGGTCTGATTGCAGTGATAGCGGGGTTTTCGGTCAACCCGTATCCTTGTGATTCTGACATTCTGTCGGCTCACGTAATCCGTCGGTTTGCTTCAGTCGCTCACCGGCGTCATTTGAGCTCTTGTGAACCGGGTAGTGACGTTCGATCGCCGCTCGTTGACACCGAGCTATGTTCGGGGACCTATCGGCAATTTTCGACGCCTACAGATAGTACTTTTTCAGAAACTTCCCATTTATTGGCATTAATTGCCTGACGCCCTCTAAAGAAATTAGGCGGTAAGCGCCGTTTGAATAAATTATGTCTATTACAAACGGTCCTTCCCACTTAGGTTCGAATTTACCTTTCTTCTTGGAGGTGAGGATTATTGGTCGACGAGCAGCGAGGACCAGATCTCCTTCCTTGAAGCTTCTTTGGCGAACCCTCTTGTCAAAGGCTTTGGATATCCTGGCTTGATAGAACTCGATGTGTTGTTGAGCTTCCAAGCGCCTTTCGTCCAGCCTTTCGAGTTCCTCGAGACGCTTTTGATGCTGCTCTTTGGTCGTCATCTCCGTTGCGAGAGCGATCCGAAGGGAGGGAATTTGAATCTCCAACGGTAGCACAGCTTCACATCCGTATACCAATGAATATGGGGTAGCTCCCGTAGGTGTACGTATGGTGGTGCGATAAGCCCAGAGTGCTTCGCCGAGTTTATCGTCCCAATCTCGTTTGTTGGTTTTCACAAGTTTTGACAGGATCTTAATGATCGTCTTGTTGAAAGCCTCAGCTAATCCATTAGCAGCGGGATAATAAGCTGTTGACGAAACATCTTGAATCTTGAATTTATCACAGAACCGAATGAAGGCGTTGCTTATGAATTGCGCACCGTTGTCATGAATGATCCGTCTCGGCACGCCGTGTCGGTATATGACATGATGCTTGATGAAGTTGATTACATTGTTCGTTTTCACTTCTTTAAGCGGAATGGCTTCAGCCCACTTTGAAAAGTAGTCGGTGATAGCGAGAATAAATCGATCACCCTTGACTGAAGGAGGAAAAATAGGACCGACAATGTCCATACCCCATGTCTCGAATGGCCAGGACGTGGTTGACGTGTGTAACCGCTCCGGTGGTTGGTGGATATAATTCGCATGCACTTGGCAAGCGTGACATTCTCGGGCATATTCAATCGCGTCACGAACCATTGTTGGCCAGAAATATCCCATTCTTCTGATTCGATCATACAGCTTGGGACCAGGCTGATGCGCACCACATTCTCCTTCATGTGCTTCCTTAAGAACTTCTTTTGCTTCTTCGTTCGAAAGGCATCGGAGAAGCAAATCATCGTACCCCCGGCGATATAACGTACGGGTTTCGGTATTGTAAAAGAACCGTGGCGCTCTTCGGCGAATAGATTCTTTTTCCTTTACGTCCTCTGGCAAAATGCCATATTGGACGTAGTCGATGATGGGAAAGCACCAATCTCGGGACTCAGACCCGATTTGGGTTGAGTTCACCTCTTTGGCGTTTTCGTTTCTATCATCCTCCTCTTCAACCTCCATATCGTATATGGGTATGCAGAGTTGGTGTGACCTTACTGTGACTAGTAGTTCAGTTTCGGGTGGCTACGCGAGTGATACTGCTAGTGCTGCCAGTGCGTCTGCATAAGCGTTCTGAAGACGCGGGATGTATTCAATATAGAATTCTTCAAAAGAATCCGCTATTCTGACGGCTTTCTGGTGGTACGGAATCAGATCTGGGTTCCTGACTTCATACTCTCCACGAACTTGGTTGACAATCAGTTGAGAATCCCCAAAAGCTTCGAGATATTCGACCCCCAGCTCCTTGGCAAAACTAAGTCTAATGATGAGCGCGTTGTACTCGGCTACGTTATTGGAACATGGACTCGTCAGTGAATAAGCTCGAGGCATCACGTGCTTCCCTGGGGAAACTAAGACAACTCCAACCCCGAAGGAGACTCTAGAACATCCAGGGGTTACTGCTTTATTGACTGCTCTCGAAGCACCATCAAAGTATAACTGCTATACTTGTTGGTGTGACGTGGTATTAACCTCGTAGGTTTCATCTGGCAAGTCATCGTATACTTCAACCGTATCTGTTGTCGGGCTTGCCGCCAAATGATCACAAATCGCTTGTACTTTGACCGACTTCTGCTGTTTGAAGTGCAAATCATACTGGGACAAGAGAAGGGCCCACTTTGCTAACCGCCAATTCATCGAACCCGGTTGAGTCATGAATACCCGTACCGGATTAACATTAGTAATGACGTAAATCGTCTGGCCAACCAAATAATGTCGCATCTTCTGTACTACAAATACCAATGCGAGACATTCTTTCTCGATCATCGGATATCGAGATTCGGAGCCTATCAAGGTCCGACTTAGGTAGTAGACTGCCTGTTCATGACCATTATCATCGTCTTGTGCTGATAAAGTACTTATCGAATGGTTCATCGCCTTGATGTAAATCAAGAACGGTTTACCTGATTTTGGTGCAACAAGAACAGGGGGATTCATCAGATATGCTTTGATATCTTCAAATAAATGACACGCCCTTCTTGTTTAGCTTAGAAAATGGTTGGCACTTCCCGGAAAGATTCGAGATGAACCGCCTGATGTAAGCTAAACACCCTTGCAATCCTCTGAGCTCTCTTAGATTCCTCGGGGGTTGCAGTTCATTTATTGCCTTCACCTTATCAGGATCAATATGTATACCCTTAGTGGTGACGACGAATCCAAGGAATTTTCCGTTGGACATTCCGAGGAAGGATTTTGTGGGATTCATCTTCAATTGATAACTCCGCATGAGATCGAACATCGTCCTCAAGTCTTTGATGTGATCTTCTTTGTTGCGGCTCTTTACCACTAAATCATCAACGTAGCATTCGACCGTTTTCCTGAGGTGCTTCTGGAAAATCTTAGTCATCGCTCGTTGGTATGTGGCACCTGCATTCTTCAGACCGAAAGGCATCACTGTGTAGCAGAAGATTCCGAGGGGCGTTCTGAATGCTGTATGCTTCTCGTCATCTGGGTGCATCTTGATCTGATTGTACCCCGAAAAGCCGTCCATGAAGGACATTCTCTCGAATCCGCATGTATTGTCGATAATAACATCCGTGATCGGGAGAGGATAATCGTCTTTTGGACATGCTTCATTCAGGTTCCTGAAGTCGATGCAAATCCTGATCTTGCCGTTCTTCTTCATGACGGGAACGATATTGGCTAACCAGTCTGGATGTTGTTCCTCACGGATAAATCCTGAGTCGATCAACTTCTTAACCTCTGCCTCGATGGCTTCCATAATCTGCGGACGAAACCGTCTTTGCTGCTGTTTGACAGGTTTGGCATCCGGCTTGATGTCGAGGCGGTGCATTGCCACATTGGGGTCGAGCCCTGGCATGTCTTCGTAGTTCCAGGCGAAGACATCGATATATTCCCTGATTAGGGCAATTAATTCCTCCTTCTCATCTGGGGGAAGACTACCACTGATAAATATGGGCTTTGGATTGACCTCATCGCCCATATTGATTTGGACTACTTCGTCTTCGGTGGGTGGCTCTCTCTGTTCGAACCTATCACCGTACTGCATGTTTAGGTGATGAACCCATGGGTCCTCCCACGTTGGCATTTGATCATCGTCCTCCATCGTAGATGGATCAGCTGTAGTCATGTTCGACATCAAGGTCTTGAACATTTCTCCCAAACTTGTGTCGGAATCTTTAGCTGAAGAATCTGGCAAGTACCCATCCTTAGCTTTGTTAGCAATTTGATCGATGATTTGCCAACCACATTCGTCATCTGATGAAACATAGCCTAAGCCTCTCTTATGATGGTAATAGCCATCCGGTTTCCCTTTCGGTACATATGCCGCTTTAACTGGGATACGAGAACCCCGATCGAAGTACAAACCTTCTCCGAGTGTGAAGTCGTACCCCTGTTTTTCCATAAGCATGCGCGCTTCTGGACTATACTTAGACAAGTGCAGACCAGACTTGTCATCATCTTCATCTTCTCTTAGGAAATGATCTGGCAACGGAAGATTTTCCCCTTTACCATAAATCATTTCTTTTTGTCCCCCTATTTTGGCAGGGATAATCCGAGTTGTTCCGAAAGAATGCTGGAGACTTTTCTTCGTTATATAAGACGATCGGAGCGGCATACATAAATCAGGATTATCGTATAATCCCTTTATCGCATCATCAAGAGACAAGGAGTACTCTAAACCATGATTTATTTCAATATCGGTAAGTTGCTAGTTATAATCGCCGTCTGACGACTGTTCGTCATCAAGATTGATTACAAAGGGTACAATGTCATTTAAAACAAAACCGCCATTGTAATCGAATCCGGCCTCGGAATCAGCTTCTTCTCCGCTGTCCGTGCCCTGGATCGATGGTTCCGTATCGGATTCATTACCATAAAGGAGAGAATCTGTGAAATAGTTCTCATACCCTTTGAATGGTTGCTTATCCGCGACCACCGTCCTAACCCTTCCATCAGTGTCGACATATTTCAGACACTGATGTAAGGTAGAGGGAACTATAACATTACTATGAATCCAAGGCCGACCCAATAGTAAGTTATAGGATGTCTCAGCATCAATCACGTAGCACGTGACCTCCGTCTTTAGATCGCCCATTTGGCACTTTATCCGGATCTTACCCAAAGGTCTTGACCCGCTGGTGTTGAATCCGTATATGACCGTGCCTGTGGCTGCCAACTTGCTGACTGGAATGCCAAGGTTATGCATTAGGCGAAGCGGCATAATGCTCATAGCGGAACCCGGATCCACTTGGATTCGGTTGACTTCGCTGGAGCCGATGTACCCGACGAAGTACAGGGGCCGATCATGGTTTGAATTCTTCGTCTGCATGTCTTCTTTGGTGAAGGTGATGCAGGGAAGGTTCTTAGCTGCCACATTGCACTGCTGAGCCAACAATTCTAGTTCTTCAGGCGCTGGCTTGATCCGAGTGAGGAATGCTTCCGAATCGGCCAAGGCTTCCTGCAAGGCTTCTCTTGTCTCCTTAGACAATCGCAGTAGCTCATACAGCGTTATCCGCACTGGAATATTAGCTAGCTGAGCCATGATGTCGAAGGCGCGCGGAGTTTTCAAACTCTCTGGTTTATCCTTTCCAATCGGGCAACTGAAACGAGACTGCTTCGGATTTTGAACCTCCTCGGGCCTCTTTTCTTTCTGTTTATCTGCCAGCTGTCGTCGAGTATCTTCAGCCGGTTTAGGAACCGTAATCACCCCCAGCTCTGTGAGAGTCTTGGCTGGTCCCCGTTTTGCCACCCCCTGCTCAGCTAATTGATCGCCAGGAGATGGGTATTTGAAGTGGTACTCGTTTCCACTTCGGGTCGCAAAGACCTCCTGTTCCTCATCGGAGAGCGGGAAAGTAGGGATTCTTTCGTCATCCTTTCCTGGGATAGCAGAAACTCCGCAACAAGACTTACCTTTCCCTCTGGACTTCTTCTTGGATGACGATCCAGCCCATTGTTCATCTTCAATCAGGTCGGGGTGAACCCAAAGGATTTCGCCGTTCGGGGCCGTGTGTGGCACGAGTCCCTTTTAGCGCTGTCCGTGCGGGTCGTCATTCACCGTCTTCATCCCGACTTTGGTGACACGCTTCGGCTCAAACCAAGCTGTAGGTACTGATCCAAAACTGATTGACACCGCGTTTGCTCCCACATTCTTGGCCGGTTTCGGAGTTATGACTCCTACATCGATTAACGCCTGGATCTTGTCCTTGAGGTGGTAGCAAGACTTCGTTGGGTGGTGGACCGCTCTGTGGTACGCGCAGTACTTCGGGTCCGTCACCTTAGTGGCTCCTTCATGATCCACGATCGCCGACAACTGGATTTTGTTGTTCTCCAACAGATACTTGAAGATGCCGGGAACTTCGTCATCTTTGAAGGAGTAAACTTTGGGAAACCTCGGCTCTGAAGACTTTTGCTTCTGAGACCGTTGCTGCCAATGTGGCTGCGATTGTTGTGGCGCTCGCTGCTGCTGCTGTTGCTGAGGTTGTAATTGGAAAGTTTGGTTAGCATCAATGGCATTAGCATGAGCTTTACCTTTCCCTTTTTGGTTGAAGTTCTGCTTCGGAGGATTCGTTGCCGGTTGGCCTCTCTCCGCCTTCTTTCTTCTGAGGAATCGCTCAGCTTGCTCTCCTCGGACCTTCAAATCCTTCCAGGTCTTGGATGGTGCTGTGCCCATTGCTTCCAACACATCCAGCGAAAGGTTGTTGTGGCAGGTCTGGAGGATGAATTCCTTAGTGATCGGGTCCCGGCAATTCATCGCCTTGTTCCGGAACCTCTTGACGAAGGTGTCGACTAATTCCCCGTCTTTCTGCTTTTCATCGAGCAACGATCCGATTGAGATCTTGGTGTCGTCGTCGAAGAAATTCATGAGGAACTTAGTCTCCATGTCGTCCCAGCTGTTTATGCTTCCTGGCTTGAGGCGACGATACCAATCGAAGGTAGCTCCGTGAAGAGTGCCGACGAATGACCGCACCATCAGAGGCTCATTACCAGAGATGACTCCCAAGTGTGATTTGAAATAAATCAAATGCTGAGTAGGTGAACCCATCCCATTAAATGGTGTGAAGTTAATTAGACTGAACTTCGCCGGATATGGGATCGATTCCCACTCTCTTGGGTATGGACAAGGAATGCCCGTCTTTTTCGTCTCTTGAGCAGAAATCAATGTATTGATTTTGCTCTCGAGATTTTTGATCTTTAGGCTTTCACCTGTGTCTTCACTGGCGTTCTCGTTACCACCCCCTGGATTGATGGGAGGGTTATTGGTATTACGAGCTTCATTTGTGTCCTCATCTTCCAGGTTGTTCTGGTTATGACGACTTGGTTCGCCTTGTTGGTTTCTCAATGCTTGAATCTGTTGGTCATGCATCTCTCTCATGTTCTACATAGCCATTTGCATTTCGAACCTAAGGCTTTCTTGTTGTTTGGCTAGGGCATCTTCGAGCATCTTGGCCACCTGCTCCGCGCTTATCATAAATGACTCGCGGGGTTGTCCTTCACTGGACACTGTATTATCAGACGCAACTGCTGAGCCAGCATCTGATTCTTCATCTCCCGAAGGTACTCTTGTTCGGACCCTACCATACGTTGCACGAATGATAGCCCCGGACTGAAGACGAGTTACCCGTCGGGGTATTTCTGGAATCGTCTCGGGGTTATCCTGAGCCGATGTTCCTGTGCTGGTCATATTGGCGGTGACCCTTGAATGTTCGCCGTCTTCGACCATAATCCTTCTTCATTGGAAACGCCTATGCCTTGGCTTTGGCGTTCCAGTGCTGAGTCTTTCGAACACAGAGACTCTCTCGGGGACTGCCTTGATGCAGTTGCATTCAGACAGTACTGCACGAATGAGCTTTGAACAAGGACATTGAGTCCCGAACCTTCGAGGGCTCCTCTTTCTGGATTTACTCGTACCCCCGGCACGATAGTACAGCTCGTCCGTTTGAAGGTCGGAGCAACCTATCGTGTGTTGGCATGATCTCTCAGGTATAACGTTGTCGTCATCAGATGACAACGTTTCCTTCTGAGGATGAATTGTCTTCTTTGGACCATCCAGAGTCACACGCCTTGAAACGTGCCTTTGTAGGCGTGAACCTTCAGCGGGCTCTTGCACTTCGATGCGCAAAGTTGGGCGCTTGGGTGCCACAATTTTCTCCAAGTGTTGAGGGTTGCGGCGACCCCCAGCGTGTTGCATTGTTTGGGGCTTCTTCATTAGCCCCAAGCGTTCTTGGACTGGTGCTTTGCCTCGTTCCTTGGGAAGTGGACCGAGGCGCTCCAAAACTAACTTTCTCTTCTGGGATGGTCCTGCGGGATCTCCCGGAGCAGTTGCGGTAATCACCGTCTATTTGGATTGATTCGCCGGGAGTTGAATCTTCGGAGGCTGCGGGTTTTGCTCTTTGGCCTGAACCGCTGCTTCAGACTTTGGCCTCCAAACTTTGCGAGTTGATGGTGGCTTCTTGACCACCTCCTTCTGCAGCTTCCGCCGGGCTTCTTCAACTTTGGCCCGTGCTTGCGCTGATAACGCGCGGCGTTTACGGATGCGCTCCTCTAGTGTCGAGCGATTCCGTTTGACACGGACCCACTCCATAGTCGATGGCTTGGAGGAACCACCCTTCATTTGCCGTTGAGGCTGTTTGCCTCGTTTGCTCTTCAGATCCGCATTGTAGCGGACCCCGTCAACGGACTCCATGGCCTTAGCAAATTGCTTCGCGAGGCGTTGACGCTGCCTCTGGCGAGCTCTCTTGGAGAGAGTCACCACGCCTTCAATGGCAGACTTGACCTGCTTGGAGGCCGGTGGGACTTCACCCAACGCAACTTCGGCGTCGATCGGGGTGAGGTCGTCGTCGGTGGCTTCAACTTCTTCGCACCAACGGACTTTTCTCCTAGAGGAGAACTTCTGGGACTTCTTGGACTTGGAGGAGGAGGTAGATCCAGACGAAGACACGTACTCCTCGTACTTCTGCTGGTCGAACTCATACTCGACCTCCTCCACGACCGTGATCAAGATCCGCGGCTACGACGCTCCGATCTCGGCAGCGAGATCGGTGGCTCCCACTGTGGTCGCCAGATTGTTCGCGGGAAAAATCAAACTTTTCTTCATTGTCGGTGTCATTGCACTCAATTAACAACTTTTTGCGTTACAAAGAGATCCGGTCTTTTTATAAGATCCGGTTTACAATGAAAATCAAAGAAAAATTACAACTTTCCTTATTTGTCGAACAGATCACGAGCTCCTGTTATCTGGTCACTCGCTTTGTGGGTTGTTTGCCTACGCCGGGGTTGTTTACCGTGGACCACCGCACGATCTAGATCCGAGCAGATCTACGTGGTATAACGGGTATTATTTCACCAAGGAAATAATAGCCGGGAGGGATCGTTTCACCAAGGAAACGATCGCTCGAATCTCGGGATCAAAGAACCAAGCTTTGATCTGGAGTATAACGACGTAGATCTGAGGATTAGATTCCTTCGAACTCCTACCTTGTTTGGTGCGGGTGCTCGCCAAGAACCGAATCCGAGTGTCCAAGTCTTCAAGCCTTCAAAACTCCGAGGTGAGGTCACAATCCGGCAGAGTTTCGGCTCTCCAAAAGTTCAACCCAAAAGTCCTCTCAAATGATGAACCACCCCGCCTATTTATAGGCTCTCTGAACTGTGCCCGTGTGCACAAGAGGGGGGGAGGGAAAGAGATGGAGCCGGCCACCTTGGGGTGGCTCGGCTCATGCCGAGCCACCCCAAGGTGGCTCGGTCTTGGCCGAGCCACCCTGGGGTGGCTCGGCCACCGAGCCACCCTAGGGTGGCTCGGCTTGGGCTAAGCCACCTTAGGTTGGCTCGGTTTCGGCCGAGCTCCCCCGGGTGTTTTCCGTCGTTTCCTGTTTTTTTGGTTCTTCATTTGGTTTGTCCGGATTTTGATTTGATAGTCCGGGTCTTTATTTGGTAGTAAATCCGCCTCGGTGTTTGAGTTCAAATCCATTTTGTTGTTAGACGACCCGTTGACTCCCGAATCATTGACTTGATTCCGCATGCGAATGGATGCATTCCGTTGTTCACGTGCGGTTCGTTAGCTTCGTAGCCTCGTTAGTTCGCTTCGTCGCTCGAACGTCCGTTGATTTGTCGAATCATCGTGCCGAGCTGTGCTAAGGGACCTATAGGCAATTTTATACGCCTACACCTAGACGACGACGACTATCAAGAGCGGTTTGACAGACGACATATCTGCCGATTCCCCAAGCGACAGCTCACCGAGTGGCAAGTCAAAGCTGGGTTCTTCAGTTGGCCGCGTAAGCGAATGATTGTTCTTTGCTGCAAGCCAAGTTTTACTCTCTTGATCCCATCAGAGCTACAACGCGAAAATCAGGGTTAACCCGATCCCACGCTGTGAGCAGGCGAGAGCGGGACAAGAGCCTAAAACGACTAAGTCCAAAATAAGACAGTCAAATGCTCACCAAGTTCAACTCAAATGCCAAACAACACAGACAAAAGAAAGAAAACTGTGCACATGAAGCAAAAATAAACGAAAGCTAAAGGCCATTACGGGCCAGAGTTTACATACATAGGTTTTCAAGTTGTGGTGCTTGAAGCACCAATTAAGTTAACAAAAAACAACAAGAGAAAAAGAGGAAAAGACTTAAACAGGTAGGGCATCACAAGAACTTCAGCAAGCTAAAAGAAAAAAGTTTGGCCTTGGCCTTCGCGAGGGCCGCCTCACGTCGGATCCTCGCCTTTTCCTTCTCCTACTGCTACCGCCTGGCCAAGTCCGCCTTGCTGTCCTCTTCCTCCTGGCGAAGAAGCTGCAGCGCCCTCTCTACCTCCCTGGCGGCCTCGCCGAGCCTCCCCGCCTCGCGCGAACGCTCCTGTAGCTTCGCCTCGCCACGAAGAGAACCGGCATCCTCGAAGAAGGCCCTGTCCAGGTAAGCGTCCATCCGGTCCAGAACCGCCTGGTGTCGCTTCCACAGACGTCGGAGCTCGGCCTCTTTCGCCTGGATCTGCTTCGCCCGCTCTTCGTGCTCGAGCAGAAGGCGCAGAGAGAGGGGCGGGGGCACATCGGAAGGATCTTCGTAGACCAGCTCTTCACAGCGGTACATCCACTCTTCCACTCGCTGGAGCTCCCGTTCGCATTGACGTGCGAGCGAGAGATCGCCCGCTTGACGAATCTCTTCAAACCCGCCTCCACGAGAGGAAGCGAGTCATAATACCGCTCACCGCCCGTGCCTACTGAAAGGGTGATCCCCCGCACCATATCCTCCAGCCTCACGAGAGGCACGAAGGCGGGGTGAGCCACGGGATCCCGAGTGGAGGACCCTTGGACTGAGCTCGCCGGGGGAGCAGGTAGAGCGTTGGCGTTAACGACGGTGTTGGAAGAGCCGACCCCTTCAGAAGCGCTGTGGTCAGAATCGGAGGCCATGAGAGGAGAAGTTACGGCAGCGGTCTTTAGCCTAGCGAGCTTTCTCGAATAGGAAGAAGCATGGCTGAAAAGATGGCGAGTGAAGGGATATATCCGAAGAAACAACGGTCGAGATCTGTTCTCTCGAACAGTCAAACGGCCCAGATGCCCTGCGACGCTTCGAGCTCAACGACATTCAAAGCCATGCTTCTCGAAACCCGAACCGACCGATCAGATGAAGCCCAAGAGGCGAGGCGTCCTGTCACCTCGCCATTAATGAGCGTTGACACGTCTTTAAAACTTCGGCTGGCAAGCATTTGGGCCTGCTGAAAGACGCGTGGCACGAGAATTCGCCTACGACCTAAGTTCACCCCTTCGGGAGTCTCGCTTTCAACACGAATCTGCCAACATTGAGGATTCGCCTACGGTTCGAATTCGCCAACAATCAGAATTAACCTTCAAGCGAGCTCGCCGGCGGTTTAGTACGACTTTCCCAGCGAATTCACCATCCTTTGGACCGACCCGCACTCGAGTTGGGTCTTCGCCCAGAGGGTGCCACCTGAAATTGCCGATGGCCATGCCAAAGAAACATCGAAGGATGTTATATCCAAAAGAAAAAAAACAGGCTTCATCAGATGTTTCTTAACAGTACATTTGAACAAAGTTATGATTTTATAATTAAGAAAGTCATAATACTACCTTCAGAAAAGCAAAGCATCCACCAATTGTTCGTCAAAACAATGCATTGGAACAAAGTTATGACTCCATGAGTCATGGCATAGTTTCAAAAGTGAGACAGACAAGCAAAATGTTTTAAACACAGGTACAGATTTGAAATCTCAGTCAAAAACACTAAAGGTGGAAAGCTCTTCTTTGGCCAAGGCCACCCGTCTCGCGTGGTCCTCCCGAGACTTGTCCTCAGCTGCTCTCCTGATTCGTTCCTCAGAGCTCGACCTAGCGGCAGCGTCTTTCTCCCGCAAGGCCAAGAGGCGCCAAGTTTCTGCCTCAGCTTTCTTACGAACTTTGACGACATCAGATTGAAGCCCTTCCAACTTCGCCTCCGCTTGTCCCAGTTCGGCTCGTAGGTGAGCTATCGTGCGATTGAGGTCGGCGATTTCCTCCTCCGACGAGTGCTGTTGACCCACCCAGAAATTGACAATGGATTCCAAATCAGTAATTTCCTTAGAACAGACCTCCTGTTCCTGAGCCTCCCTACACCTGACAAAGGCCAAGCAAGACTCCATTTAAACTTCCGGGCCTTCCCGCAACAGTGTCTCTAGCCCTATCATGCGCGACTCCAGAAGACGGAGCTCTTGCATACAACGGGTGGCAAGCCGATTTTCGCCCGATCGACGAATGTCGACCACGTGATCCAAGAGAGACTGCCTGAAGCTGTCGAAGCTGCCCAGGCCAAGATCGACGAGGGAGATCACCTGCCTCACGGATTCTCAAACTCCTCGACGCGAGCCTGCCAAGGCAAGGAACCAGCGGGGACAGGCTCTTGACCAGGGGAGAGCATCGCAATGGGGGGAACCTCGAGGCAAGGTTCCGTTCCTGGTTGTGGAGTAGGACCATGGGTAGGAGGAGCCTCCGTACTCTCAGGTTCATCATCGGATATCAGAATAGGTTCAGCCTCATGCTCCTCGGGGAGCGGTACGCCGCCATGAACTGTGAGGCACAACAAGGACATGAAGGAGGAGTTTAAGCAAGAGATACCTATCCATGCCTAAGTGGAGTTTGAATTAAGGACATACCTCTGGCAGAAGCTGCTCCTGCCGCGCTCGAAGAAGAGGCCTCCTTCCTCTTCTTAGAGGTAACCCTTTTCACCTTTGGTGCCATCTGGAGGATACGAGAGAAATTTGGATCTTCTCTGAAAGAGACAATAAGAAAACTTTGGTCTTTTCTGAATGAAGGGGAGGAGTATTAAAATACCCTGACCCTAGACAGTTATCGATGACTCGATTGGACCTTTCAGGCCCAAACAGTTGAGAAGAAGGCCGAACAGTTCGGATCCCCTACGAACGGCCAAGATTCGGCAGTTCCGAGGCACGATCTCTAACCAACGACCTGGATAAGGCGCGAAGGGCGAAGAGACCCAGCACACCATAATTAATGCGAGGCGGCGCACCCACGTCTCCGTAACCGACGTGCACGTGGGCAAACACACGACCCGCCAAAAGCGGAGCCCACCCATAACCGAAGTCGCGGTTAATATGACGATTGCGGATTCGCCCTCGGGTAAAATTCGCCTGCAGGCAAAACAAGTTTGCAATTGAAATCCGCCAATGAGGGTTTCCCGCGATCAAACGCCAACTAGTGCACAAAAATATATATATACATATAATATGCACACAAGCAATAACCGCCAGAAACAAAAGGATGATTTCATTCATGAAAAAGAAGTCCTACTACAACAGAAAATCAAAGGCGAGTTACAAAGCTCTCAGTCGCAACTCTACCTCACGAATTCCCTCAGCATGGTGAAGCTCAAGCCTCCTTAGGACCTCTCGACGAACATCTTCCTCGGTGCGCGAGATTAGGTCCTGGATGGTAACTTTGACGTCCTTAAGCGCTCGACCCTTCTCTTCGACGGAATCAGTGACCAATTGCCGACGGGACTCAACACTCTCCAATTCCTTTGCCGCCTGATCAAGGGCCTTCTCTTGAACGGCCAAGGAGGCCTGTGCATTAGCTATGACCTGTTTTAGCCTCTCCACTTCGAAGGAGAGTCGAGAGACCCAATTATCGACCGTCTCTTGCTCGTGGGTCACTCGTACATCCTCGGCCTTGGCCTGCTCCCACTCTGCTGACAATTTTAGCTCCAGCGACATAGCCTCGTTCAGGCGGCGATCACGCTCTGCCATAGCTACTCGAACTTCGCGGGAGGCAAGATCAACAAGAGTGGAACTTTCCGCACAAAGAGTGAGCAGCTGCCGAACAGCCCCCTCTACTTCGTTCAGACGCTGAAAATAGGGCCTCGCCACGGTAGCACCAAGCCTCTTACACAAAAAGGACGCGTCGTGTTCAAGAACTTCCTTGAATTCCTCGAAGTGACAATTCTCCTCCAAGACCAGCCAGGTGCAGTGGGCCAAAGTGTCTTCAAAGTTGGCCAGAGCTCGCGCCACCTGCGTCTTTCGCCAGCGTTCCAAGGAAGAGAGAGCGGCGTCTTCGACAGAGGACGAAGCCACAATTGGGGTACTGGCGGTCATGATCGCAGAAGCAGCGACTGGCGCCGCCAGAGCCGGAACAATCGCTGGTGCCGCCAGAGTGGCAATAGCAGAGTCGCAGGTCACCACCGACAAAGAAGTGGCCATCAGCCCAATGGAGTTCCCCCTTGAGCTGGAGACTCTCGCACCGAGCTCTCACTCCCGACCGATGCTCCCTCGAAGGTGGAGGTTCCCCCTTATTGATCCGCAGGGACCGATACTTCCTCTTCGCTCGATAGCGCCTCGTGAATTGAGGCGTCATCATCCGTCTCGGATTCGCCTGAATGACTCTCCCAAGAGGGAGGATCCTCCTTGCCGGTAACTGCATGGGAGGGGCCAACTGCGGATACAAGAGAAATAATAATGATGAATGCCCCCTTGGCTTAGAAGGATCAACAGCGCTGAAACTCATGCTTACCTGAACCCCTTCGTTCTCTTTCGTCTCCACTCCCCTCCTCTTCGTCAGAAGGAATGTGGATTGCTTTCTCGACTGCACCTACACGAATTCAATGTGAACAGTCAGAAAATACGAACCCGACTTTGTACACAAGAGTACCACGTCGAAAAATTACCTCTTGGTGCAGGTGCAGGAGTCGTTGAGACCCCTGCCTGTGACCCCACATCAGATGAAGGAAGCGTGTCCTTCGAAATCACCGGAACCGCCTGCGACGCGGCAGAAGGAGCAGGTTGAGCAACTCCTACCCCAGAGACAGTATCGACCCGACCAGCCGTCGCTCTAGTAGTCACCACAGTCTCCTCGCTACGAGCCTTCTTAGCCACTTCTGCTCTAGAACTCTCCGCCGCTTCTCGCTACCGTTTCGAAAGCAACGAACTGCTTGGAGATAACAGAGGCACCCCCATACGACCAACAATCGCACTTCAGGCTTGTTCCAGACGTTTACTCGCCCGGGTTAACTCAACAGGCTCCCTCCGCTCTCCTGGGGAATCTAGAGGAAGACTGGGAAGAGGAGCTCGTGTCTCGGGCACCTCAGATTCGTCCGTACCCGCGTCCTCACCCTCAGAGTCTCCTGCAGGACCCTTCGTGAGCCGCTCCCTAGCAGTTGGATGGCTCCTCCGCCTCGAAGGACGACCGACTCCTCTTAGGCGACGCCCGTACTTCGCCAGACACGAGCTCTGAAACCGAAAATTGGTAGGAGTGGCGCTGGCGTCCCGATACCAACGACAATATGAGAGCGTGTGGTGCAAGTCACGATCCTTCGTGGGTAACTCAAAGCGGGCATTGGTGTCACCAGCGTGAGTCCAGAACCATCCCCGAGCTCCGTCAACCAGCCCTCCTTCAAAGCGCAGATGGGGATTGGTGTTGCCCACATACAATTGATCATACCCAAGTTAGCGGGCGAACCTACAAGGGATGTATGGCTCAAGATAGCATGTAGAGCCTGTTCTTAGAACGTGATACCCTGGCCGAATGTTCACCAACCAGCGAAAGGCACCATGAGGGAGGACTGTGTAGTGATCCGCCGTCGGTGCATCCCAAAGTGAGAGAGCGTCTTCCGTGCATCAGGGATGTCTTTACATTTCCAGGAGCACCTCTCCAGGCGCTGGACGAACGGGACGAACTTGTCGCCTTGGAGCGTCGCCGGGGCGCTCATCAAACATTCATAGTGGTAGACGAACCACGCCATCAGATAGGTGTACGGCAACCCCACCCGAGGATTGGGGGTCCTGATAATCTCTCCTGCCCCCTCATCGATGACCGATACACGGCAGAATTGGGCCGTCAGGGTGCGGAGCCCCCGGTGAATGCACGCTATCGTCACCGACACCAAGGCATAAGACTTCCCGTAGGCCAAGCAAACTGTGGGATACACGACCTCCATGGGAAGAGCCTCGAAGGAGTGAGTGGGGATTACGCACCTCTTCAACCATAACATGAGGTACCCCACGAGCAGCGCCTTCCCAGAGATGAGGGATTTCGCCTGGTGATGAAAGGAGTGAAGGATTGTACCAGACTTAAATCCGCCCTCGTCATGGTCGAGAGTTATAGTGCTTCCTTCTTTGGCCATCCTCGCCTCCACTTCGGACGGGTCGCACACACCTAACGGGAGAGCAGGCTTCCCTTTGACATCGTTCCCCGGGAACAGATAATCAGCCCAATTCTTGTGGCTGATCCCCGGAGTCCTCTTCTTCTTCCCTTTGTGATCCGCTGCCCCTAAGATACTAAGGCAGATGTGATAGTGGCAGAGTAACTCCCACATAGTTTTAACCGCCAAAGGCGAATGGCTTGACAGTTGATCGATCTCATCTTGATCGGGGACGTACTCCTCATAAGGAAAGTCCCCCAGGGGCAACCCCGACACGTCGTACATCTCGTGAGGGGTGATGCCAAGCTCACCATTGGGGGTGAAAAATGTGCCGCTTTCCACACAGTACAGTTCCAGGATACTGTGGAACTGAGGGGCGTTGATCCGCAAGCCATGTCGAGTGGCTTTGATGGCCACATATAGCTCTGTGTTCTTGAGGTCATCATTTTTTGCCAGAACATAATCAGTGATCTTGGACAACCAAGTATCGCTGCCGGGTGCAGAATAGACCCACCCCGGGGCTCTGAAGTCCTTCGGGGGAAAGCTCCCACCGACTCGAAAGAAGCGGTGACGGAAAGTCTCCGCTACCGCTGTCGACTCCCCCACAGGCGGTTCAGCGGACAGTAAGCCAGGGCGCAGACCCGTCACACGCTTGCATGAGCTCTCCACTCCATATCCAGCCGTAGAGCCCGTGAAGACGCCACAAGTGACCCCGTCCTGAGTTGGGGTCAAATCCCAGTTCATCGCCCGAGGAACCGCGAGAGACCGCAGCTCAACAATCGAAAATCCCCTCGACATGCCGGGAAGATAGTAATCAGTCCCCTCTACCGTGCGGAACCACCTGCTCTCTTTGAGCAACAGGACGGAAGGGTCGGTCATAGCATCGCCGAATAAGAACTGAGGTTTCGGCAACTCCGCCCTGGTATCATCTGTCAACGCCGCGTCGGTCATCAACTCGCGTAGTGTCAAGTGATGACCATCCGTAACCCTCTTTATCAAGCCATTTGGCTTATCGGCGGTGAACGCGGGTAATGGAGCCAAAGAGGGAAATCGAGAAGGAGCCATGTAGTTCGTACCACCGGTGTGGCCAACGGCCACACCCTCCGGGAAAGCCTCATCGGAAAAGGTCGCTGCAAGAAAGAAAAAATCAATCAAGACAAAATCCGCTGTAGAGGAAAAATCACCCATCAAACAGAGGCAGGTGAAATCGCCTATCGAAAGGGGGAACCCACTTCGAACGAGGTCTATCCGTACAGACGACACTCCCCTCTTACAGGAAAGGGTCAAACTCGCCTACCAAAAAGCGAGTTCCCCCCTTCCCGTTAGAGGTTGAGTTCGCCCACGGAGACAGAAGTCACCTCCTAAAAGGCAAACAGGGCTAACTTTACCCCAAATCAGGGAAGCTACCAAAGGATGGCGGGATTCCAGGGTAATGAGCGACACTCATTCCCCCAAACCCGACACCAGGAGGATCTCGTGACTTACCTAAACGCGGCTCCGGCATACGAAGGGGCGCACCGGCGGAGAGACGGTCGAAAAAGCATGCGGGCCCTTTTCCCTTTGTGATACACTTCTTGGATCGTGGAGCCATTGAAGGATGGAGCGGGAATTCTTGCTTTGGAAGTTCTTTTCAAGATTCAAGAGCATAGTGAA
This sequence comes from Asparagus kiusianus, assembly GCA_022839385.1. Classification (NCBI taxonomy): domain Eukaryota; kingdom Viridiplantae; phylum Streptophyta; class Magnoliopsida; order Asparagales; family Asparagaceae; genus Asparagus; species Asparagus kiusianus. Next base: position 228,289 of record BQKN01064551.1, read on the forward strand.
TCCCAAAGGAGGAAAGCAGCGAGTTTAAAAGGACGGAGTGGTCCACGTGGCCACGATTGCCCTCGAGGGGCGAAAACCCTAACGGACAAGAAACGTGGCCACGATCAAATTCGACGGTCCAGATCACCCTCAGTGCATCAAGAACCGAGATTGGCGGCTGCATCCGATGGTTGGATTCGAAAACCACGGCCACGATCAGAACGAGGCGCACTGAGTGGACGTCGAGCTGTCGAGTCGTGATAAGGCCACGCCGCCTTAGCTGGAAAGGCACAAAGCCCCGCAGGTGGACACATGATAATCACATTTTATTACAGTTTTATACCCTCATTATCTATTTTA
>BQKN01064551.1:233627-254657 GCA_022839385.1 Asparagus kiusianus
ATAAATTGTGCACTTGCAAATTTTGGTACATAATTATGCCGCATCAACACGTAGTTTGCCCACATTGAACCCATTTTCGCCCCAAAAGAAAGGTTTCAGCGGCGAAGATCTTGATAAAATCCGCAGGTCGGACGAAATTTCGCCATCAAAGCTTAATCTCGCCTGCACGCTTCGCCCACCTTTGGGAAACCAGCGACTTGCCAAAAAAAAAATCGCGAAACCAACAAGGCGACCTTGTTTAGACCCGCGCCCCAGACGGCTAGGGGTCAGAGTAGAAATCTTAGCACTAAGCCTAAGAGAAACTACTCGACAACTCATCATACTGAGGGGAATAGTATGGCTAACAAGATTCAAACGGTAATCGGTAAAGGCATATCAAACCCGTTGATAGCTGAGGGTTTGCTAAAAATCCTAAAAAAAAGAACCAAATGCACTGTTTCACCAAGAACTTCATTATTCAAAGTATTCCAGACCACATGCAAGCCGGTTTAGGTCTGAAAACTTTGAAGGGGGTCTTGTAGACGGTAAAAAATACCTCCATGAGCTAGTAAGAAATTTGCCTATAAAGGGAAGTCGCCCAAAGCCACGCAACTCGCCCGAGCAGGTCCACAATCAAATCCGCCAGCAAAACTTGAAACCGCCAATGGGGCCAAGCATCTGCTACCCCACATTCTGAGATGGGATTTCCCACCTCTTTCGACCCAATGGGAGGAGGCACAGTACTCCAGGACCGTCAAGCGGCCGCTCGTAGTACGAAGGACTGGACAGGTGTCGAGTCGACCTGAACGTTCATAAATGCAGCTCACCTCAACTGTCTGAGTCAAGGGGCGAATCCGCCAACATTCGGCGAACCGCCCAAACCCACTTGAGTGCTAGGGACATGCTTTCCCGCCTCTCTCGACCTGAAGAGAGAAGGCACAGTACTCCAAGCCCGCCGAATAACCGCCCACAGTACGAGATGAGCGGACAGGCGTCAGAACTGCCGACACCCTCATAAATGCTGCTTACCTCACTCGTCCAAGCGAAGGACGAAGGCCGATGGCGTTCGATGAGTTGGTGAGATTCACTTGAGTATCGAACAACCTTTGTCACACGTACGAGGAGAGGCCTTCCTGCTCCTATGCGACGTGATGCAACGTACGGCTCCTCGAATGACCGCTGACGGCACAGAGGGACAGCAGGGCACCTCCGAACGATGTATGGTCACATCCCATAATTCAAGGAGTAGCCAAGCTGCCTCTCTCCTATTTAAGAGCCTCTTTCAGCAACCTGAAAAAAAGGGAGAGGAGGAGAAAAAAAATCAAAGGATCGGCAATCGGAAGATCAAGGACGAGCTCTTTGCATACTCTTACGCAAGAGCTTCGTCCCCTAGTTCTGAGCCCCGATCGCTGAAGAACTAGAAGAGCCAAACTCGATCAACCTGAGCTTCTACTGAGCACTGAAGCTCTCCCCAGCAACCTCGGTCGAACCGTCCAAGGGAAGCAGACTCGGCGCGAGCACCGAGCGAATCATCCTGTAGCTACCTTAAAGTCCCCACGATTAAACAAAGAGGGCCTTCCCTCTGCTTCTGTTGTAATTCAGATTGATTTAGTTTGTAATAAGCTTTCTTATAAATACAAACAAAATCCCCCCATTTTTGGGAAAATCAGAAATTTTACACCTACACACACCAGTAGGTAACAGACATTTTAAGTTGTTACAACATGATTATGGTTAACTCAAGCCTACGCCTCAAACGGCTAAGGGTCAGAGCGGAATTCTTAGCATTAAGCCTTAGAGAAACTGCTCGACAACTCATCGTACTGAGGGAAACAATACGGCTAGCCCGATTCAAATGTTAATCGGTAAAGGCAAACCAAACCCGTTGAAGGCTGGGGGTTTGCCAAAAATCCCCAAAGTCAATCAACAAAAAAGGGAACATACGCATGAAGCGTAAAGAAGACAATAGATGGACAAGGAAAGCATAAATCCATTCATGTCTGCCTTAGCAATACGTTAAGAAAGTGATAGAGATACATCTAAGACAAAGACATAACAACGCAATAACTATCGACCCTACACTAGTTCACTAAGGGAGATGAGTTCAGCTTTAACGGAGGCTATCTTCCTCACCCGGTCCACTTGAACTTGATCCTTCGCTTCCCTCTAGATCCTGGCCTCGAAAGATGCAGTAGCAGTAGAACCTTCCTGACGAAGCGTCTGAAGGGCTCGCGTCTCCCTCTCGACAGCAGTGTGGATGCTTGTGCTTTTGATCTGCAAGCTCTTCAGGGTCTCCTCCTCCTCTAGAAGCTGGGCCTTCATCCGAGCGATAGTAGAGGCTGAAGCGCCAATCTCCGCTTGCAAAATACGCTGTCGGGTGAGTAGATGCGCGACAAGAGCCCCTTTCTCTGATAGGTCCCTCTCTCGGACCTCACACTCCTGCACCCCTCTAACCCGAGCCTGAGCCACGAGGCATTCCACGTCCAGCGATGGGTTGACGCGTAGCAAAGTCTCTAGGTGCGTCAGGAGTAGCTCGAAGCACATGAGCCTGTTCAAACGACGCGAAGCCTCACGGGCTTCACCCAGCCGCTTAAGATTGGCTATGCACTCCATAAGATAGGGTTTGAAATCAGCATAAGTTCGCCAACCGAGGCTGACGATGGAAGTCGCCTGCCTCATGGCATTCTTAAGCCGCCTAAGAAGGCCTTGCACGGACCCAGGGCTCGGAGAGACAGATCCCTGACCAACCAGAACCATGGCGATAGGTTGGATCAGGGGGACAACCCCTTCGTCAGGAGAAGGAAACTAAGAGGACCATTGCGGGGAAGCATAGGTGGGCTCCCCCTCCTCATCGTCTGAGAGGATGATGGGTTTGGAGCACACGGCCTTCCCCTTTGCCTTTGCCGCTGGTGTCCTCATTCTCGAAGCCATTTCGAATCTAGGGAGCCTGAGTTCTCTCCAGGAGGGTTAGAGCAAGAGAGTTTCACGTGTGTAGAGATTCTCCCACAAAGGAGACGAACCAACACTATATACATGAGATCTCAACTGTCAGGATACGCTGACCACGCAGAACGAACGGCTCTAATTCGATAGTTCCAGGCGCGCGGATACGAGCCAGATCAGTGGCTAAGAGGTGGCGTTGAATCCGCATCTTAAGGTTAACGCACGAAGACGAAGCGTCATCTTAATTGACAAGCGTGGAAACTCCCAAACTGACATGCCGCGCATCCTCATGAGCCCGTCTTTCGTCAGGAGGGCCCAATTCGGATGACGCTAATCCCGTCTGTGTGTACGCACGTCATTCATCCAAAGGTCTCGACCTGGATGAGAGAGTTAAATTTGCCTTAACTCATCAGGAACCTCTTTATTCAAAGTATTCTAGACCACACACGAGTTGGTTTAGGTCTGAAAACTTTGAAGGGGGTCTTGTAAAGGGTAAAAATTACCTTTGTAGACAAACACGAGATCCGCCTAGATATTCAAGTCGCCCGCACGACGAGAAGATGAGGCTCGTTAAGGTCCTTGACTCGCCAGCACGAGCTAAGACCAGACAATCGCCAAGTTCGCCTACTCATCTGGCGATCCGCCAGGCGATCAGAAACTCGCCTGCTTGCTGGACTTGCCTGCACGAGTCAAGAGCCGAGTTCGCCTGCAATAGACAAACGCGCCGAACTAGCCAAGGTACTTGGCAGCCGCAGTATCACGTACAGATATGGGCCTTCCTATTTCCCACGACGTGAAGGGAAGGAGCATAGGTACTCTAAGCCCATCAAGTGTTCGTCCACAGTACGAATGACTGGTCAAATCCACGGCATCGCTAAGCTCACCCGCAGGTTCAAACTCGCCTGCACAAAGTCAAGAGCCGAATTTGCCTGCGATGGACAAGCTCGCCAAACTCACCAAGACATATGGTCGTCACAATGTCACGTACAGGGATGGGCCTTCCCGCTCCCTGCGATGTGAAGGAGGGGGAGTACAATGTCCCGAGCCCCTCAAACGGCTGCTCACAGTACAAGTGAGAAGCATGGTATCTCTTAGCAGTACATGGTCACATCCCATGATTCAGGGAGCGGACACGTCATCTCTCCTCTACTTAAGAACCTCTCCTAGCAATTGGGAAGGGGTTCAAAAATCCACTGGTTCACATATAGTTCATTGATTAACACAGTCAGTGAACTGGACCATCATCCTTGAGCTCTTAGCCTTGATCGCCACCGAACTCGGAGACTCGAACTCATTTAAACACGAGCTTCTACTGCGTACTGAAGCTTGCCAGCAACCTCGGTCGAATCGTCCAAGGGAAGCAGACTCAGTGCGAGAACTGAGCGAGGCATCCTATCGCTACCAAAGTCCCCACATTAAACAAGAAGGGCATTCTCTTCGCTTCTGTTGTGATTTTGATTCATTAGTTTGTAATAAGCTATTCTTATCAATACAAACGAAATCCCTATTTCGGGAGATCAAAATTTACACTTACAGAATGACCCTGCTCTTTAGGTAGATTCATGCTGAGGCGATGAATCTACTTTTTGGGACTCGGCCTTGTCCGTAATAATTTGGGCCATCAAGATCCAGAGTTCATTGATGGTCTCTTGCTGTGATCTGAGCATGACTTGCTGCTCATCAAGTCTCTTCATAAGGTCTTTTAGCTTTCCTGCCATATAGGCAGAGCTCTCGTGTTCTATGAAAGAGCTAGAGGATTGAGACTCTACGATGGCTGAATGTTCATCAGCAGAGTTAATTCCTTTAACTAACTTTTAATAGTCGACATGGGGTATAACCCCCCCTTTGAATCTGAGTGTGTTGATAAATTCCATCAACTCACTTGGAATCTCTTTCAAACCAGGAGACTCTTCGGAGCTAGAGATTGATGACCTTCCTCTGACCTTTCTCTACCCATTATATTGGAAGTAACTCTAAGGTATTCATCCTCTGAAGTTTTCTTCCTGTGAAAACGTCGTCATTTACTAGGTAAAGCAACGTTCGTTAATCGTTCGAACATCGATGGTCTTGGTGTAGGTGCACAACATCGACATCTTGAGAGGATCATAGAATCGGTCGTTCACATTGACATGAATGAGCGACTTGTTGCATCGATCTTTCTCTCGATAAAAACTCTCTCAAATCCGTCGTAGGGACTTGAGGAGAGTTACTCACTGAATGTGAGTTTTGATTTGGTACCCCCTGTCTTTGGCTGGACATGACTAGTTCTTGATGGACATGGATTTTGTTACGATGCATTGAATCCGTAGACTTCTTATGTCCGCCAATTAGTCTAGTCATGCTACGAATAGCCCAGTACAAGGGTCTCACTGCCCGATTAGTGAGTCGGGGGTGTAGGGGGCGGCACGCCCCTGGCTAGGGGGTCCGGGGTGAGTAGACGATCCCCCAGCGGGGTTCGGGGCAGTGCTCGGAAAGTCCACAGTATACATTAGGTTCTGTATAAGATTTTATTACTTAGGCCCAAATCTGTTGTTTGAAATCCATGTTTGTAGGCTGTCTAAAAATTACTGTAGATAACTGATCCCTACAAACACCAACAATAGAAGTTACAATATGACGACTTCCACATTAACAATTCAATAATGAAAGTTACAATCAAATGATTTTCACATCAGCAAATAAAGACTACAATTAGAAGATTTTCACGTAGATCGAGAAAGGTTACAATTTGACAACCTTTATGACAACCGATGAAATCTCTAATTTAATAGCCTTCATAATCAACATTGGGAGTTACAATATGATGACTCTCATATTCTCAAGGAGCCAAGACAAAGATTATAAGATGTCGATCTTTGCAACGTTCTAGCAAAAGAGGCTACAAATTGACGGTTTTCAAATCAAGATGCAGAGCTTACCTCTGCATCCCAGATCCAAAATGTAGAGCTCGTGGTCGCATTATAGACTCAAAACACAGAGCTCACTACTATGTTTTCTGACTCAAATACAGGACCCAATTCTGCGTCTCAGGTCCAGAATGCAGAATTCGTGCCCAGAACATAATTCTTACGTTTGACTCATTCAGACATGAGCTGAATGGTTTCAAAACTGTTTCCCTATGATTGAGGGGATTACTCTCCCACTTAGGAGCATATTAAGGGGGTGGTTACACCCCTTAATCCCCTATAAATGGCGAAAAACTGAACTGAGTTAAAAAATCCAATTGATCTAAAAATTGATCACTTTCCTGATCGGAATTTTGGAGAAGAAGTTTGGCATTCATCTTCAATCAAGAGCATTCTTCAACAACAATGAGCTTTGGTAATTGGCTTAAAATCAATTTTTAGTTCAAATCAACTCTTTTATAGAGTTTAAACTCACTCTGAGTTCTAAAACTCGTTAAGAGTTTGTTTCAAACTTGCCACGCAAGTTCTCCTCGACATCAATCAAGAGGAAGAAACCATGTTCCACGATGTGAAACATTTAGATTGTCAACGGAAAGCAAACTCTACACGAACATCAAGGGAGGCATTCCATCGACACCAAGAAAAACCCAATTTTAAACAAGGGGGACGATATCCGTCGATCTTTCTCTCTTTTATAAATCGGGAATCCGATACAAAAAGATTGTATTATTTTTCTAAGTTTGTTAAAGAGAGATTGCATTGAGAGAATTGTAATTAATTCTTTTTTAAGTCTGTTAGAGAGAATAATACAAATTCAATTCTCCAATTTTCTTCTTCAATTTTCCTAACAAACAAAAGATGGCGACTCTGTTGGAGACTAGCTTCACTGATAAAGAAGTGGTGGCACAATCCGGCTCAACCTCACTGGAACAATGGCCAAGACTTTCGTCATGGAATTCGACCAAGCCAAATACGAAGAGGTTCTCTCCTCTGGATCCCTTAGCCCCAAGGCTATGCGCAAAGTCAGCGTGGTCTCCAAAGAGACCAAAACTATTGTTGAACCACCAAAGAAGGCCCTCCCCTTTGGACTGAATGGATCGGATAGCCCCTCCTCTAAAGGAGTGGGCTCAGCCTCTGCTGGACTCGTCAAACGAGTTGAAGATCTTACAACTGCGCCAAAGCAACGGGTATCGGGTCAGAAAAGGCCCATTGCGGTGACAAGCTCCATCAACGCAGATGACCTCACTACAAATGCCTTAAAACATGCCAAGAAAAATGCCACTCGACGGAGGAGAAGGTTCTTACGATGAGCCTATCTCCGAGAGAGCTAATCTCTTAATCAACACGAACTCCACGCTTGTGAGCCTCAACTTGAGCGCTGCGTTTCTGCTTCAGAATGCAAGCCTTACATTGATGAGCCCAAGTACAAGCCACACATGATCAACCTAAAACATAGCCTGCATGGGGATGTTCCAAAATCAAAACACAGTCGTCAGGGACATGTTTCAACTGCTGAACGCAGTCCTCAAGAACGTGTTCCAACATCAAAACGCAGTCCTCAAGGACGTGTTTCTACATCAAAACGCAACCATCAGGGGAGCATCTCCAAAACAGAATGCAACTCTCAAGAGTTCGTTCTAGGCCCAAAATGTAGATTTTAGGACTACGTTAACCATCAAGAACACAACCCTTAAGGATGCGTTTCACCAACAAAATGCAGACTTTGATCTAGCGTTAATCAAACAGAACACGACTCTCGTGTTCCTTCTTCAGGACACAATATGATTCGTCATGTTAGAAAAGATCAACATGGATTCAAAATTCATGTTTGCTAAGAACTAGTCTCATCCACTGACGGACAGAGGTTCCAAGTCCAACATCGTGCTCGGTGAGAGATTCTTCCCAAGTCTCTGACTTACGGGAACTTCTGTCGAGAGAAAGACCGGTGGAACAAGAAGCTCATTCATATTAATGTGAGCAGCTCATTTCTGCAGTCCTCTTAGGATGCTAATGTTGTAGTTCGGCACCTCGATGATCGGTATTCGACTGTTTGACAAAAGTCGCCCGACCTATCAAGCGATAATGACACTACAAGAAGAAGGCTCTAGAGACCGAATATTTTGCGGTTACTATCAATGTGATAGGCAGAGGGAAAGCCTCAGCTCCTAGTTCTAATGACTCTGAAACAAGTCGTACACCAACCGTCAGATCAATCTGTGATGAGTTCAAAGGGATATACCGACACACCCGGACTCGGACGGGAGCCATTCCTCCTGTCAATTATAAACGACTGGCTAGAGGAACAACTTCTAATGATGAACACTCGGCCATCACGGAGTCTCAATTCTCAAGTTCTTTTGTAGCGTATTGGAATCTTGTTTACATGACAGAGAGCTCAGAAGACCTGGCGAGGAGGGTCGATGAACATCACGCCATGCTCCAGGCTCAGTAGGAGACTCTTAATCAACTGCGAGATCTAATGACTCAGCTTGTCACAGAAAAGGTCCAAAAAGCTGAATCTCCCCGAAAGATAAAGTCATCAAAAGGGAAAGATAAAGTGAATGAGAATTCGGACCATGAAGCTCACAGCATAAAATCTACCTATGAAGAAGAGAAAGAGGGCAAGAACGACCATAATCCTCAGTCAGCCAAGATAGAGGAATTGGAAGCCCACCTTAATGCAATTTCTAATAGGAGTGAGCTCCAAGATGATGGAGTAGTGCGGCCTTATCCCGCAGAATGGGACATAGCTCCCTATCTATCAAAATTCAAGGCCTCGACTCTACAAGCTTTTGACGGCACGAGATCGCTGAATCAACACATCTATTACTTCAAGTCACAAAATGGAAATGTGATAGCGAACGATGCCATATTGACTCATTAGTTCATCGACACCCTCAAGGGGGTTGCCTTCGAATGGTTCATGAAGTTACCTGCTGGGTCTATTCAGAAATGGGTAGATCTAGAAAGGCTCTTCTTAGCTAGATTATTTGAAGATGACTCAGAAGTCTCTATCCCGACCCATCTCGCTACCAAGCAGAGGAAGGGAGAATCCATAAAGACCATTGTGGATAGGTTCCGAAGTATGGCCCTATGATGCCTATCAGGTATGACATAATCTACTCTGGTGGAAACTTACAGGCACAACTTGTAAACTCATCTCCTAGCTTAAATAGGAGTAGCAGAATATCGCTCCTAGAAGCAATTGGTCTCACAAGGAGACCATGCAGAATAGATAGTTGCCCAGGTCAAAGCTAAAGAAGCTAACAAGCCAAAGGCACAAGCACAACGCAACCAAGGCAATGCTCCTCGATCCAAGGGGAAGGAGACTCTGGCCGCCGATATCAGCACTTGAACGCCATCTGTGAAGTAGGGTAAGACATAAAATCAATAGAGAGAGCCTAAGCAGTACTCTTTCAAAGAAGAGCATGTGGATGCTCTATTTTAGCTACTTCGGAAGAATAACAAGCTGAAGCTCCCCGAAGTCAAGCAGCCTGATGAGGCACGAAAGGTGGACAACCCCAACTACTACTGTTACCATAGATTCCTAGGACATCCTACAAGGATATGCTATATCTTCAAGGATATTCTGCAACATCTGGTAGATGCCAATGTGCTTAAGCTGAAGCCAGAACAGAAGACCATATCCACGAATTTAATATCGGTCCAGTTTGGAGATTTTCCTCCTGTAGCAGCCACAGACAGTGTTATCCCTATCCCTAAATGAGAAATGAACATGAAGAATGCTGACCCATATAGTCAGAAGGACAAAGGTTTGGTACCCATTACCACTCCAAAAGGAGAGATGATGTGGGTCTATCCCGATCTAATTGAAGACCAGCAGTGGACGAGCACATTCTCCAAGAAAAAGAGAGGTTAGGCTAAATCATCCAATATGATTAGCCCTTCTATAAATGAAGATGATGATCATCTCAAACCTCTCATAGACTTAGAAGAAGAGAGGATTGTTCTTGCGGCAGATCAATGAGATAACCCCCGCACCCTATCAGGGAAAGCATATTTGAAAAAACTATGGCCAAAATACTCAAGGAACAGAAGAACAAGCCCAAGAGGTTAGAGGTTCTACTCCTATGAAGACAATCGATAAAGGGAAATAGAAGGAGCTTCGCTTCAACTAGAACCTTCTCCAACAAGAGACTGGAGGATCAAGCACTCCCTTCTGATTCAATATCATGGCGCAATTGGCTAACATCCTTGCAAGGATCATCCTGTATGAGCTCCTGCAACTATCCAAGACCATAAGGGAAGCTCTAATTGAAGCTTTAACAAATAGGAGAGCTATATTACGCAAGTTACTCCCGTTCCAGAAGCTTCTAAAGGACAATCTTGTGTACAGTGTCTACAAGCTGCAAGAAGTCTGCCATGCATATCATTCACTCAGGAAGATATGTAGATTAAACACAAACATGATATACCTTTGTATTATACGGGGTATATCGGCTCTTCTGAGATCAGCCGTGTACAGATTGATCCGGGCTCCATGCTCAGCATCATGCCCTACATGGTCATGCAAGTCTTAGGGATTCCCCTGCATCAATTAAGTTCCACTCAGACTACTATCTTCAACTTCAATGCCAACAACACACGACCCCTAGGAAAAATCAAACTCAGATGCTAAATCAGAGATCTCAAGTCAGAGGTCACTTGCTACATCATAGATGTGGACATATCTTACAATTTGTTGTTAGGACGACCTTGGATTCATGCGAATCGCATTATCCCGTCTACTTTCATCAGGTCATAAAATATGCCAATGAGGAGGGAGAAGTCAGAACCCTGATCGTCGAGAAGCAACCTTTCAGAGGGGTGGAGAACTTCCACACAGATTTAGTCTTCTACCTAGATTCTCGAGAGTCAGAACAGTTAAACGAGGTCACCGACAGTAGCAACGAAGCTAACATCGAGCCCGATCCGGAGGAATATTGTCCATGAGAATTGAATTTTGATGTAATGGGTCAGAATGAGAACAATAACAATGTACCGAGTGAGGGCGAGTGATACATTAATGAAGATTTTAATTTGGCGTACTTGTCTGATGTGTCCTCTAAATATGAACAAATAGAGACTAATACAGATGCAGGTACTGATTCATGGCGCACATTGTATGCCGAGGCATCACTCACTTTGCCACTCAAATCATCCTTCACCACATTCAAAGAGATAGAGGATGTGGAGAAGGCTTTCTTCATGGTCTCGTCCAAAAGGAAAGGGCAAAAGTCGATCTACTTTGGTAAGGTCAAACCTGAATTACTCAAGCGAGAGAGTTCAGAGGAGGACTGTGGAGCCCCCTAATTCCATTATCATGAACCTAACTCTATCAAATTGATGAGAAGAATGGGTTACGACTTTAATAAACAAGAAGGTTTGAACTTCGGGAAAGAAAGACGAGCTCTAGAAGGAAAACCTCCTGACTATTATCAGAAGATCGGAAGAGGGTTAGGTTACATGTACACACCTACTCTTTCAGAAGATTGTAGACGGTAAAAATTACCGTAGCGGATTAGCGAACGAATTCGCCCGCAGAACAGTACCACCCTCTCTTAGACGAGGAGCCTACTGTAGCCACTAAGTGGGTTCGCTGACACACGAGCCCCACATCGGCCGCACACGCCAAATCACATGGGCCCACCAGCAAGGCAAATCCGCCTTCACTAACTAAATCCGCTTGCAAGGGAGGTACTCAAATCCGCCCTCGTGCGCCGAATCCACTCACAGAGAGCCATGTCTGCCTACGTGAGCCGAAGGCCGGATTTCCAGGGACAAGCCTTCCCTGCTTCCTACGATGCGAGAGGAGGGGGGTACAGTGTCCCAGGTCTGTCGGACGGCCGGCCGCGGTTCAAGCGAACGAGACAGGCGCCGGACCGGCCTGCATACTCATAAATGCGGGTCACCTCACCCATCAAAAGGAAGAGCCGGAGCCATCGACGCGCCGCAAGCTATCTGGGGCTAGCTCAGACGCGAGACGTCCATCCCCCCATCCTTATTCAGACATAGGGAGAAGAGAGAGAGCACAACGCCCCAGGACCGCCGGATGGTCACTCGGTACTTCGCCGCACAAGTGAGCGGACGGCTGCCAGAGCCATCTGCATCCACATAAATGCAGCTTACCTCACTTCAAGCAAAAGGTCAGGGCCACCAGTGCTCAAGGAGCTGGCCAGACCCACTTGAGCGTCGGGCAACCGCTGTCGCAAGTACGAGGAGGGGGCTTTCCCACTCCTACACGATGTGACACAACGTGTAGCCTCACCAACAACCACTTGTTGTACAGAGGGACAGTAGGTTGTCTTTGAACAGTGTATGGTCACATCCCATGATTCAAGGAGCAGCCAAACTCTCTCTCTCTCTCCCATTTAAGAGCTTCCTTCAGCAATCCTGGAGAAGAACACACACGGGCTAAGAGATCAAGAGAATTGCTGATCAAAAGAGAAAGCTTCTTGCGTACCCTTGCATCGCAGTGCTATCTCCGAACTCTAAAGTCCGATCACCAGAAAGACGGAGGATCCGAACTCGATCAACCGGAGCTTCTACTGAGTACTGAAGCTCTCCCCAGCAACCTCGGTCAAACCGTCCAAGGGAAGCAGACTCGGCACAAGCACCGAGCGAGGCATCCTGTAGCTACCCTAAAGTCCCCACAAATTAAACAAAGAGGGCCTTCCCTCTGCTTCTGTTGTAATTCAGATTGATTTAGTTTGTAATAAGCTTTCTTATAAATACAAACCAAATCCCCAATTTTCGGGAAAATCAGAAATCTACACCTACAGAAGATGGCGACCATAGTGGGAGAAGCTGTTTCCTCAAACGAAATGGTGGTAGCTCAGTTCGACGAGGTTGCTGTTGGGACGACGGTGGAGTCCCTAGAGATCGAGTTCGATCAGCCCAAGTACGAAGAGTACTTGTCTTCCTCCTCTTCCGGTGGCGAAGCGTCCCGCAAGCGCCACAGAGTTGTGCGCCGGAGCCGATCTCAGACAGTCAAAGCTCCCGCTGACTCTACCCCAGTCTCGACGGGGAAACCCGTCCCCAAGTCTCTCGAGGCCAAGTCCCAGACCGAGAACATGGGGGGAGGGTCTACCAAGTGGGTCGCCAAACGACCCTCGGTAACACCCGTCCCAAAAGAGACACCGGTTCGTTCCGGCACAAGCCACGCTGCTACCGCCCGCGCAGATGCTCTCTCCGCTGGAAGAGCTAGTCAACGGCGACGGCAGACGCTTGTTGGGCAAAAAGCCCAAACCTCCGCTTCACACAACGGCCCGAATTCCCGTACGGGCCCGAGAAGCATCAGACCAGAGGGCAACTCGCCCAATATCGGGAAGCCCTCCAAATCAGGAGTGCCAACCGAGAAGGACGGGACCACCCGCTCAGGTGGACTTCGCTTCTCAGGTCACATCCCTAACGCGAATAAACCATCCCAAGCAAGTGGGCCTCACGGACTAGGCGAATCCTCGAAGGCTGGCGAGCCTCGCCATAATCTTTCGGCGGATAAACGCAAAGGCAAGGAAGTGGTTAACACTTCGCGGACCCGCTCGTTCAAACAAAGGGTTGGAACTCGCCTACACGCTGGAGTTCACCCGAACGCGAAAACTCGCCCGTCAAGGCGAGACCGCCTGACTCCAACACCACCGCATTCTACCCAGTGTACACCAGAGAGCACATCCAAAGATCTCTCGTGTACTCACACAAGCGATCCTTCTGATGCTGGGGGTTGTCACCAACCACCCACAGGGGATCTCCGAACATACCTAACTCACAAACGCACTATACATGAGGCGAGCCCTCAGTGCCATTGCGAAAGACTCATCCACACCGTACTCGCCGATTGCCAATGCATAAGAACGGCAAAGCCCTCGGTATTCGAGAGACTTTCTCAACAACCTTCTTGGCAGAGGCCCTCCCGTCGAAGGCGTCGCCACCAAAAACGGCGCACTGCTGATGACCTAGAACTCCCGTCCGCTACAGTAAACATGACGGACAGGGGTAAGGGGGTACTCTCTGACTCTCCGGATTCGGACTCCATCCTGAGGCCGAACTCTCAGTTCGCCCGGTCCCGACAAGAGGACATATACCAGCGCACCCGTAGCCGTAAGGTGGTAAGCATTGGATTTGATTATTCTACCCTAACACCCTCCTCCCACGGCGAAGACGAGGTTCATTCGGCGGCTGCCACGTCTCAAACCTCGCACTCGAGTCGGGAAGAACCTGCGAGAGTGCACATGACGGAGCTCACTCACGAGCAGATGATGACCCAAAAGCTGGAGGAACAGCAGGCGACCATCGACTCTCTAAGAGAGATAATGGAGCAACTACTGAACAAGAAGAAGAAGAAGAAGAGAGCCCAACGTCCCTTACCCCGACGGACTGGGGACAAGGAGTGGGTGCCTCCATGCCGTCCGACGACGGAAACGGAGGATAACAGTAATCCACTGTCTGATTACTCCTCCAAGACGTCACTAGGAACGTCACATACTGGTGATGGCACCCGTGACAAGAGGTTTGATGAGTTTCAAGATCAACTCAATGCGCTGAAACTTCAGCAAAACATGAACAAGCTGGGGGTGGTCCGTCCCTACCCCATCGAGTGGGACACGGTCCCATACCCAGCAAAGTTCAAACCGATCAGCCTAGTGCAGTTCGACGGCAAAGGCTCGCCCTCGCAACATATCTACTATTTCATGGCACAGACGGGGTTCCTTAAGGGGAATGACGCCATCCTTACGCGACTGTTCATCGGCACCCTAAAGGGGGTGGCTTTTGAATGGTTTCGTAAGCTGGAGCCCGGCACCATCAAGACATGGGGCGATGTCGAGAGACTCTTTTTGGCTCGCTTCTTCGACGACGACATGGAAGTGTCGATGGCCACCCTCCTGGCCGAAAAACAACGAAAGTCGGAGTCGGTCAACGACTTCGTAAAAAGATTCCGGAATCGATCGGTCCACTGTCGGGACCAAGTTTCCGAGGCGACACTGATCGAAATGTGTCGCCACAACTTGTCGATCCACATCCTGTCCAAGATAGGCGTCGTGGAGACCCGGACATGGAAAGAGCTTGTTCGTCAAGGCGAACAAGTAGAAAACATGATCAAGAGGCTAGAGGCTGAAGAGCCGCAGCCCAAGAAAGGAGCTGCGGAGCCAGCTGCGCCGAAGAATCCCCCTTGAGCAAGAGGAAAGGAGATCATGGCTGTTGACTCTGCCCCAGCACCAAAGACTACTCCGAGGCCGAAGCCTAGGCAATTTGAACAACGCCCCCCGCGGCAGTATGACTTCAAAGAGGACCAGGTGGTGGCAACGTTCGACACTCTGCTCAAGAGTGGTCGAATCAAACTGCCTGAGCCCACGAAGCCTGAGGAGGCGGACAAAACCGGTGACCCGACCTACTGTGCTTATCACAGGTTCCTCAGTCACCACACGACCAAGTGCTACGTCCTCAAGGACAAGCTCCAGGCCCTCTATGATGCGGGGGTCTTGAAGAAGGAGAAGGTTCAAAAGCAAGTGACCACGAACATAATCACCTTGAGCTTTGGAACAGATCTCCCAGAAGTTCATGCTCTGGCGGGGGTGATTCCCATCCCCAAGGCGGTTTTGAAGATCACCAATGACGATCCTCACAACCAGCGGGAGAAGGGTTTGGTCCCACAGACCCTGCCATCAGAGCAGATAATATGGGTCCATCCAGACCTCCTCAACGACGAGCAATGGACCGCGCGACCGCCGAAGGAGGCCAAAGGAAAACATTGCAATGTTGTCTCTGCCATTCCAGACAAAGACAGCCCAGCGATGGCCGCCCTTACTGACTCCGAAGAAGACACCAACGTCTTCGCCACGAGGGCTGGAAAGGAATTCGCCAAAGAATACCCTACGAGGGCAGAGGACCCAGCGGGACCTCCCAAACGGTCAACCGCGATAACTCCTCCCAACCCAGATGGGCCAAGCTCGAGCCGCCAACCCTTTCGATTCAACGTGCTCGCGTAGCTGAAGAGCATCCCGGCACGAATCACCATGTACGACCTCCTATGGTTGTCCAGGTCTACTCGCGAAGCCCTACAAGAGGCGTTGGCGGACTCAGAGACATTCGTCACCCATTTCTCGAAAGAGGCGGAAATGGAACGAGAATGCACGACTTGCTGCCAAGTCTTTGAGAGGCGAGTCCCGTGTATCACCTTCACCCCCGAGGACATGCTCATCAAGATCACATCGCATGATCGACCACTGTATTTCACGGGATACGTCGGCTCGGCGAAGGTGGATCGGATCCAAGTCGACCCGGGTTCCGCGCTGAGCATCGTGCCCCTGAAGCTAATCAAGCACCTGGGGATACCGTCGAACCGTCTGTCCTCGACCACTACTACCATTTTTGGCTTCAACGCCACTGGGACGTGGCCGCTGGGTAAAATCCGCCTGAAATGTCGCATAGCGACATGAAGACGGAGGTGACCTGCTATGTCATCGATGCCGAGCCGTCCTACAACGTGCTCTTAGGACGCCCATGGATCCACGGCAACCGAATAGTTCTGTCCACCCTTCACCAATGTTTGAAGTACGTGGATAATTACGAGCGGGTGAAGACGGTAGTGGCCGACAAACAGCCCTTTAAAGGTGTTGAAAACTACTTCACGGACTCTCTGCTGTATCAGGACCCCGTCGAACTACCAGTTGAGGAACCCGAAAGCGGCAACGAGGCGGATAGCGAGCCTGAGTACGGCGACAGCCTAATCCTGAATGACTTCGAGTCCATTGTAATTGGTTATGAGAGTCATCATGTAACCAATGCTGTTCAGGCAGAGGAGATTATCATAAATGAAAAGACCAACTTTGCGTATGTGTCGTTTTGTTCTACGTCTGAAGATGATGAACCCAACGGCCTATGGTCGGAACTCTACCGTGATCCCTCTTTGCACTTGCCGGTATGCTCGTCATACGTCACCAAAAAACGACTGATTAAATCATCACAAGCTGTGTTCGTTGTGCCAGCCCGAAAGAATTATCGAAAAGATATTATTTTCGGTCGAATCGATCGTCCCCTGCGCACGCTATGGGACGAGTCTGAGGACGAAGACCCAGCGCCCCAGTTTTCGCAGTACAGTCGAATTGCGAAACGCATGATGAGCGATATGGGATACGACCTCACTCGTTTGGAAGGCCTCAACTACGGCCGAGGACGCAAGACGATCATCCGATCCGCTTACGTACCTAAGGGGAAACCCTCGAATTACTTCAACAGGACTCAGAGAGGCTTAGGCTACTCCTCCTCCTCGTCAGATCTGTGTTTCTACGTCAACGAAGATTCCGACTATGCATGTTCGGGGGACCAATCGTCATCAACCTCGGCGTAGGACTCGGATGTCAGCGTGAGGGACCTATTTGATGGCCTCACAATCAACATGGCTACGATGGATCCCGCCGAAATGGTAGAGGATGGACAGCTTCCACTCTATGATGAGACGTGGGATCGTCATGTTAATGCTCAGTGGAGAAGTCGCTTCGAGCAGTGGGAACCACCAACCGAAGACGAAATCCTCCAGGTGAACATGGGCACTGAGGCGAATCCCAAGCCCATATTCATCAGCGGTAGCCTGCCTCCCCAAGAAAAGGCAGATCTCATCGCCCTCGTACGAGAGTACATTGACGTCTTCGCGTGGAATTACGAGGACATGCCCGGCCTGGATCCGCAGGTCGCTACGCATCGCCTTAACATCGGCTCGGACACCAAACTTGTCAAACAGCAACAGAGGTGATTTCGCCCTCAGATCATGGAGGCAATAGAGGTCGAGGTAAAAAAGCTCATCGAGTCCGGTTTCATCAGAGAGGAGCAACACCCCGACTGGGTGGCGAATATCGTCCCGGTCCTGAAGAAGAACGGTAAAATCCGTATCTGTATCGACTTCAGAGACCTCAACGCCGTGTGCCCGAAGGACGAATTTCCCTTGCCCATCACGGATGTCATCATCGACAACACGTGCGGATTCGAGAGGATGTCCTTCATGGATGGTTTCTCGGGGTACAATCAAATAAAAATGCACCCTGAGGACGAGAAACACACCTCATTTAGAACCCCTATGGGGGTGTACTGCTACACCGTTATGCCCTTCGGACTCAAGAATACCGGCGCAACCTACCAACGCGCCATGAGCATGATCTTTCGAGACCACCTGCGAAAGACGGTGGAGTGCTATGTGGATGATCTGGTCGTGAAGAGTCGCCACAAGGACGACCACCTCCAAGACTTGAGAACGATGTTCGAACTCATGAGAACTCATCGACTCAAGATGAATCCAACAAAGTCATTTCTGGGAATGTCTAGCGGAAAATTCCTCGGCTTTGTTGTCACGACGAAAGGCATCCGAATCGATCCAGACAAGGTGCGAGCTATCCAAGAGCTCCAACCACCCCGGAACCTCAAAGAATTGAGGGGCCTCCAGGGAAGATTGGCCTACATCCGAAGGTTCATTTCAAATCTTTCGGGCAAATGTCAGCCATTCTCCAAGCTCATGAAGAAAGGCACTTCCTTCGTATGGGATGAGTCTTGCCAAAAGGCCTTCGAGGACATCAAGGCTTACCTTTCGAATCCGCCAGTCCTCGCTGCGTCGGTCTCAGGGAAACCATTCCTCATCTATATACGAGCCATGGAGCATTCTCTGGGTGCTCTCCTGGCACAAAATGATGACGCAGGCCATGAGCAAGGCATCTACTACTTAAGTAGGACCCTGCAAGGCGCCGAGCAACGGTACCCGATGGTCGAAAAAGAATGCTTGGCTTTAGTATTCGCCATCCAAAAGATGCGACACTACCTGGTCGGTCAGACAATCCACGTCATCTCCCGGATGAACCCCATTCGAGTCTTCATGACGCAGCCTGCAGCGCTGAATTGGTGTCTAGACCGGTGGGCGCTTCTGCTCTCCCAATATGACATCCACTTCATGTCGCAAAAATCCGTCAAGGGACAGGCCATCTGCGATCTCATGGCCAGTCATCCGTTGGGGTCAAAGACCGACCTGTTCGAAGATTTGCCAGATGAACCGCCTGAGGTCAACGTGACTTTGTTACCGGAGCTATGGCAAATGTTCTTTGACGGCGCGTCTCGTGCAGCCGCGGACGGCTCCATTGTTGCGGGAGTGGGGGTAGTCCTCACTTCTCCACATAACCATGTACTGCCTAGAGCCTTCTCTTTGACAGAGCCATGTACCAACAACGTGGCCGAATACAACGCATTACTCATCAGACTCGAACTAGCAAAGGAGCTAGGGATAAAGCATCTCGAGACTTACGGTAATTCCTAACTGATCGTCAAACAGATGACTGGCGAATACGAAGTTAGGAACGACGATTTAATCCCACTCCATAAGGCGGCTGTCCGACTAGTGGAATCCTTTGAGAGCTTCCGCATTGAGCATGTGCTACGTTCCAAGAACACACATGCGGATGCCCTCGCTTCCCTGGCAGCCAACTTGGCTCAACCATTCGGGACAACCCAATGGGTCACGGTGGCGAGCAGAAAGCTCTTTCGCCTGAAGGACGCTCCAGAAGCGAACATAACTCAACAAGTCTCATATCTGCCCAGTGTTGAGGATTGGCGCCTCCCGATCATCGATTACGTTCTTTACGGCGTATTGCCCGAAGATGCGAAGGAGCGGGAGTCTATCCGAAGACGCGCCGTGAGATTCTACCATGATTCAACCACCAAGATGTTGTATCGAAGATCTTACGATGGCTTGTTGCTCTGATGTCTCTCAAAAACGGAGGCGCAAGAGGCTCTGCGCGAGGCCCACAACGGCGTTTGTGGAGCTCACCAGCCCGGACCCAAACTTTGGGACCGCCTGCGAAGGATAGGCTATTTCTGGCCTGGGATGGTTCACGATGCAGTCGTCTACGCAAAGCGCTACTATGAGTGCCAAATCCACGCCAACTACATGCATCAGCCACCTGAAGACCTACATCCGACAAAGGCTTCCTGGCCCTTCGAAGCATGGGGAATGGACATAGTTGGCCCAATATCCCCGCCATCGGCGAAAGGTCATCGCTTCATCCTCGCGATCACTGACTACTTCTCTAAATGGACAGAAGCCATCCCCTTAAGAGAAGTCAAGACTAACGACGTGGTAAAGTTCATCAAGCACCATGTCATCTACCGATACGGCGTACCCCGACATATCATTCATGACAATGGCACGCAATTTGTCAGCCACACATTCACCAGGTTCTGTGACAAGTTCCGAATACAGAACCTCTCTTCCACGGCCTATAACCCATCGGCGAATGGCTTGGCCGAGGCCTTCAACAAAACAATTATCAAGATCCTGACCAAGTTAACCTCCACCAGCAAGCGCGATTGGAACGAAAAACTTAGCGAGAGCTTGTGGGCATATCGCACAACGGTTCGCACACCGACTGGCCATACGCCCTACTCCTTGGTATACGGCTGTGAGGCCGTATTGCCATTAGAAATTCAAATTCCATCTCTCTGTGTCGCCTTGGCAACAGGGATGACGGTGGAAGACAATCACCGATAACGACTCGCCGAGCTCGAGGCGTTGGATGACAAACGGCTGGAAGCTCAACAGCACATTGAGTTCTACCAAGCCCGGATGGCTAAGGCTTTCGACAAGAAAGTCAGACGTCGAGCCTTCAAAGAAGGAGAGCTGGTGCTGGCCGTTCGCCGACCAATGATTCTCACCTCCAAGAAGAAAGGCAAATTCCAATCCAAGTGAGAGGGGCCATTTGTAATAGAAACAGTCTATTCGAATGGGGCTTACCGCCTCGTCAAGCCAAACGGTGACAAGATCATGATGCCTATCAACGGCAAATACTTGAAGAAGTACTACTCTTAGCTATTCTTCACCAACTCCTATGAGTGCATGAGTCTAAACTGGCCCTCAAACCCCTCCAACTGGTACATGAGGCTAAACTGTCCCTACTCCACCCGCTCTGGCGAAAGCCTCTGGCGGAACTCAATTCGCCTATCTCCCTCAATGGGATGGCGGATCCACTAAGTCGTTCATGTCACGAAAAGCAAGCTCAATCCGCCTATCTTTCTCAATGAGATGGCGGATCCACTAAGTCGTTCAGGTCACGACAAGCACATTCAATTCGCCTATCTTCCTCAATGAGATGGCGGATCCTCAAAGTCGTTCCAATCACGACATCCCATGTCACGTTAACATTAAACCTCTGACAAAATCAACTCGCCAATCCTC
>BQKN01064551.1:254667-291748 GCA_022839385.1 Asparagus kiusianus
CTGACAAAATCAACTCGCCAATCCTCTTCCAAAGGATGGTGGGTCCTTAAAGTCGTTCCAATCACGACATTCCCTGTCACGTTAACATTAAACCTCTGACACAATCCACTTATCAATCCTCTCCAGAAGGATGGTAGGTCCCCACGGTCGCTCCAATCGCGACAAGACCCCATCAAGTTAACGATCACCTCTGATGATTGGCGCCGTTATTTCTACGAATAACACAGCCTAAGTAATGGCCTACCACGCGATGTGCTATCACTTCTATCAATAGCCACACTCCTACGTCCCTGAGCTATTTAACCAATTCCAAATATCCTAACATTCCCTTAGGATAACTGGTGGATAGAGTCTACCACGTGAGGATCCCTACCGCAATCAATTGTCACATTCACAAATAACAATAATTGTCGAAGGGGTTCGGCAGACAACTTGTCTGTCGGTTCTCCAGGCAACAACTCGCCGAGAAGCGAGTCGAGGATTGAGTTCTTCACTTGGCCGCAAGAGCAAACAATTGTTCTCTGCTGCAAGCCAAGTATTACTCTCTTGATCCCACTAGAGCTGCAACGCGAAGATCGGAGTCAACCCGATCCCACGCTGTAAGCGACCGAGAGTAGAACGAGGGTCCAAAATGACCACGTTCAAAATAGAATGGTCAGAGGCTCACCGAGTTCAACTCAAATTCCCAGCATCACAAACAAAAAAAGAAAGGGGAGACCATGCATGCAAAGCAAAGATAAGCAAAACAAGCAGAAAAGGCCACGACGGGCCAAAATTTACATAATTTTCCAGTTTAGTTGTGATGCTTGGGGCACCAATTAAGTTGACAAAAAAAAGAAGACCTAGGCAACGCAAACGTTACAGGAATTTCAGCAGGCTAAAAGAGCCGATCTTAGCTTTGATCGCAGCCCGCTCCGCCGCACGACGGAGCCTCGCCTTCTCCTTTCGTTCCTGCTACCACCGGGCTAGGTCCACCTTGCTGTCCTCTTCCTCCTGGCGAAGGAGCTACAGCGCCCTCTCCACCTCCCTGGCAGCCTCGCCGAGCCTCCCCGCCTCGCGCGAACGCTCCTGCAGCTTCGCCTTGCCACGAAGAGAGCCAGCATCCTCGAAGAAGGCTCTATCCAAGTAAGCGTCCATCCGGTCCAATACCGTTTGGTGACGCTTTCTTAGGCGTCTGAGCTCAGCCTCCTTCGCCGGAATCCGCTTCGCCCGCTCGTTACGCTCAAGCAGGAGGTGCATCGGGAGGGGCGGTGGCAAGTCGGAAAGGTCTTCATAAGCCAATTCCTCGAGGGGGTACATCCACCCCTCCACGCGCTCGAGTTCTCGCTCACATCGCTGTGTGAGCGAGGCATCGCCCGCGCGGCGGACCGCCTCCAAACGCGCTTCCACGAGGGGGAGCACATCGTAATATCGCTCGTCGCCCACGCTGACCGAGAGGGTGGTCCCGTGAACCAAGTCCACCAACTGCTGGAGCGGCACGAAGGCGGGGTGAGCCACGGGGTCCGGAATAGAAGGACCCCAGACCGGGCTCGCAGGGGCAGCAGTCGGAGTGCCGACGTTGGCGATAGTGGCGGAAGAGCCGACACCTTCAGCATCACTGTGATCGGAAGAGGAAGCCATGAGGGAGAGGAGTTTTGTTTTTCTTTCTGGTAGATTTCTCTCGGAGTAGTCAGGACTCTGCTAAAGGAGGACGAATGTGGAAATATATTCTAAGAAATCCAATGGCTGAGATTCATTGTCCCGAGCCATCAAGCAGTCTGAACACCCTGCGACGCTTCGAACTCAACGCCATTAAAGGCTACTCTCGAAGACACCAAACCGACCAATCGGATTGAGCGAGAGGCAAAACGGTCAGTCGCTTCACCAATAAATGAGCATTGATGCGCCTGCAGAGTCTTGGTTGGCAAGCACTTGAGTCCGCCGACCGACGCGTGGCGTGAGTCTCGCCCGCAGTTGGATCTCTGACGGTTAGACGAACTCGCCACCATCCAAGTTTCGCCCGTAGCATAAACTCGCCATCATACGAGTTTCGCCTACAGTTCCAATTCGCCATCAATTGAATTTGGTTTTCAACTCCAACTCAAATCATACGGGTTCCGCCTGTAGCATAAACTCGCCAGCAGTTGAACAAAATTCACCGCAATCGAGTCTTGCTTTCAACACGAATCCGCCAACATTGAGGATTCGCCTACGTTTCGAATTCGCCAACAGTCAGAATTGACCTTTAAGCGAGCTCGCTGGCGGTTTAGTACGACTTTCCCAGCGAATCCACCATCCTCTGGACCAATCCGCACTCAAGTTGGGCCTTCGCCCAGAGGGTGACACCTGAAATCGCCGTCGGCCATGCTAAAGAAATATCGAAGGATGTTATTTCCAAAAAATGGAAAAAACCAGGCTTCATCAGATGTTTCTAGACAGTACATTTGAACAAAGTTATGATTTTAAAATTAAGAAAGTCATAATACTACGTTCAGAAAAGCAAAGCATCCACTAATTGTTCGTCAAAACAATACATTTGGACAAGTAATGACTTCACGAGTCATGGCATGGTTTCAAAAGAGAGACAAACAAACAGAGTGTTTTAAGCATAGATACATGGTTGAAATCTCAATCAAACACACTAAAAGTGGAAATCTCCTCTTTGGCCAATGGCACCCGTCTCGCGTAGTCCTCCTGAGCCTTGTCCCCAGCTACCCTCGTGATTCGTTCCTCAGAGCTCGACCTAGCGGCAGCGTCTTTCTCCCGCAAAGCCAAGAGGCGCTTAGTTTCCGCCTCAGCTTTCTTACGGACGGTGATGACATCAGATTGAAGCCCTTCCAACTTCGCCTCCGCATGTCCCAGCTCGGCTCGTAGGCGAGCTATCGTGCGACCAAGGCCGACGATTTCCTCCTCCGACGAGTGCTGTTGGCCTACCCAGAAGTTGGCAATGGATTCCGAATCAGCAATTTCCTTAGAACGGACCTCCTGTTCCTGAGCCTCCCTACGTCTGATGAAAGCCAGGCAAGACTCCATATAAATTGTCGGGCCTTCCCGCAACAATGTCTCTAGCCCTATCATACGCGACTCCAGAAGATGGAGCTCTTGCATACAACGGGTGAAAAGCCGATTTTCGCCCAATCGTCGAAAGTCGGCCACGCGATCCAAGAGAGATTGCCTGAAGCTGTCAAAGCTGCCCATGCCAAGATCAACAAGAGAAATCACCTGTCTCACGGCATTCTCAAACTCCTCGACGCGAGCCTGCCAGGGCGAGGAACCAGGGGAAGTAGGCTCTTGACCTGGGGCGAGCGTCGCGATAGGTAGAATTTCGAGGCAAGGTTCCGCTCCTGGCTGAGTAGGACCGTGGGCAGGAGAAGCCCCCAGGCTCTCGGGTTCATCATCAGATATCAAAATAGGCTCGGTCTCGTCTTCTTCGCGAGGTGGCACATCGTCACGGGCTGTAGAGCACGGCGACGACACGAAGGAGAAGGCCTAACGAGAAATACGAATCCATGATTGGGTGAAGGTTGAATTAAAGACATACCTTCGGCAGCAGCGGCTTCCGCAGCGCCTGAAGAAGACGCCGCCTTCCTTTTTTTAGAAACAGTCCTCTTCACCTTCGGTGCCATCTGGAGAATGCGAGAGAAATTTAGATCTTCTCTGAAAAAGATAACAAGAAAGCTTTGGTCTTTTCTTAACGAAGGGGAGGAGTATTAAAATACCCTGACCCTAGACAGTTATCGACGACTCGATTGGACCTTTTAGGCCCAAACAGTTGAGAGGAAGGCCGAACAGTTCGAATCCCTTGCGAACGGTCAAGATTTGGCAGTTCCGAGGCACGATCTCTAATTGACGGCCTGGATAGGGCATAAAGGACGAAGAGACCCAGCACACCGCAATTAATGCGAGGCGGCATACCCACGTCCCCGTAACCGACGTACACGTGGGTAGACACACGACCCGCTAAAAGCGGAGCCCACCTGTAACTGAAATCGCCATTAGTACGACGACTGCGGATTCGCCCTCGGGTAAAATTCGCCTGTAGGCAAAACATGTTGGCAATTAAAATCCGCCAATGAGGGTTTCCCGCGTCCAAACACCGATTAATGCATAAAAATATGTATGTATGTGTAACATGCACGCAAGAAAAGGTTATCAGAAACAAGGGATGATTTCATTCATGAAAAAGGGAGTCCTATTACAAACAAGAAATCAAAGACGAATTACAAGGATTTCAGTCGCAACTCTGCCTCACGAATTCCCTCAGCATGGCGAAGCTCAAGCCTCCTTAGGACCTCTCGACGAACACCTTCCTCGGTGTGCGAGATTAGGTCCTGGATGGTAACTTTGACGTCCTTAAGTGCTCGACCCTTCTCTTCGACGGAATCAGTGACCAATTGCCGACGGGACTCAACGCTCTCCAATTCCTTTGCCGCCTGATCAAGGGCCTTCTCTTGAACGGCCAAGGAGGCCTGTGCATCAGCTATGACCTGTTTCAGCCTCTCTACTTCGAAAGAGAGTCGAGAGACCCGATTGCCGGCCGTCTCTTGCTCATGGGTCACTCGTACATCCTCGGCCTTGGCCTGCTCCCATTCTGCTGACAATTTTAGCTCCAGTGACATAGCCTCATTCAGGCGGCGATCACGCTCTGCCATAGCTGATCGAACTTTGCGGGAAGCAAGATCAACAAGAGTGGAACTTTCCGCACGAAGAGTAAGCAGCTGCCGAACAGCCCCCTCTACTTTGTTCAGACGCTGAAAATAGGGCCTCGCCGCGGTAGCACCAAGCCTCTTACGCAAAAAGGACGCGTCGTGTTCAAGAACTTCCTTGAAATCCTCGAAGTGGCAATTCTCCTCCAATACCAGCCGAATGCAGTGGGTCAAATTGTTTTCAAAGTTGGCCAGAGCTCGCGCCACCTGCATCTTTTGCCAGCGCTCCAAAGGAGAGAGAGCGGCGTCTTCGACAGAAGACGAAGCCACAATCGGGGTACTGGCAGTCATGATCACAGAAGCAGCGATTGGCGCCGCCAAAGCCGGAACAATCGCTGATGCCGCCGGAGTGGCAGTAGCAGAGTCACACGTCACCATCAACAAGGACGTGGCCATCAGCCCAACGGGAGTTCCCTCTTGAGCTGGAGACTTTCGCACCGAGCGCTCACCCCCAACCGATGCTCCCTCAAAGGTGGAGGTTCCCCCTTGTGGATCCGCAGGGACCGATACTTCCTCTTCGCTCGATAGCGCCTCGTGAATTGAGGCGTTGTCGTCCGTCTCGGATTCACCTGAGTGGCCCTCCCAAGAGGGAGGGTCCTCCTTGCCAGCAACTTCATAGGAGGGGCCAGCTGCAGATGTAAGAAAAATAAGGATGATGAATGCCCCCTTGGTTCAGAAGGGTCAACAACCCTGAAATTCATGCTTACCTGAACCCCCCAGTTCTCTTTCGTCTCCGCTCCCCTCCTCTTCGTCAGAAGGAATAGGGATCACCTTCTCGACTGCACCTGCACGGATTCAACGTGAGCAGTCAGAAAATACGAACCCGACTTCGTACGCAAGAGTACCGCACCGAAAGATTACCTCTTGGTGCAGATGCCGGAGTCGTCGAGACCTTCGTCTGTGACCCCGCATCAGAGGAAGGAAGTGTGTCCTTCGGGATCGCCGGAACCGCCTGCGGCACAGCAGAAAGGATGGGTTGAACAACTCCTGTCCCAGAGGTAGTGTCGGCCTGACCAGCCGACGCTCTAGTTGTCACCACAGCCTCCTCGTTACGGGCCTTCTTGGCCACTTCCGTTCTGGCGCTCTCCGCCGCTTCTCGCTGCTATTTTGAAAGCAACGAACTGCTCGGAGACAACAGAGGCACCCCCATACGCCCAGCGATCGCGCTTCGAGCTTGCTCCAGATGTTTACTCGCTCGGGTTAACTCAACAGGCTCCCTCCGCTCGCCTGGGGAATCTAGAGGAAGACTGGGAAGAGGAGCTCGTGTCTCGGGCGCCCCGGATTCGTCCGTGCCCACGTCCTCACCCTCAGAGTCTCCTGCAGGACCCTCCGTGAGCCGTTCCCTAGCAGCTCGATGGCCCCTCCGCCTCGAGGGACGAGTGACTCCTCTTGGGCGATGCCCGTGCTCCGCCAGACACGAACTCTGAAACCGAAAATCGGTAGGAGTGGCGCTGGCGCCCCGATACCACCGACAATATGAGAG
Organism: Asparagus kiusianus; assembly: GCA_022839385.1. Taxonomy (NCBI): domain Eukaryota; kingdom Viridiplantae; phylum Streptophyta; class Magnoliopsida; order Asparagales; family Asparagaceae; genus Asparagus; species Asparagus kiusianus. The sequence goes on from BQKN01064551.1 coordinate 260,836, forward strand.
CGTGTGGTGAAAGTCACCATCCTTCGCAGGTAGCTCAAAGCGAGCATTGGTACCACTAGCGTGAGTCCAGAACCATCCCCGAGCTCTGTCCACCAGCCCTCCTTCATAGTGTAGATGGGGATTGGCATTGCCCACGTACAATTGATCGTACCCAAACTGGCGGGCGAACCTGCAAGGGATGTATGGCTCAAGATAGCATGTAGAGCCCATTCTTAGAACGTGATACCCCGGCCGGATGTTCACCAACCAGTGAAAGGCACCACGAGGGAGGACTGTGTAGCGATCCGCCATCGGCGCATCCCTAAGAGATTCTCCATATCCGCCCCTACTGAAATAAGGAAAGGAACGACGGAAATTGTAATACCCAAAGTGAGAGAGCGTCTTCCGTGCGTCGGGGATGTCTTTGCATTTCCAGGAGCACCTCTCCAGGCGCTGAACGAACGGGACGAACTTGTCGCCTTGGAGCGCCGCCGGGGTGCTCATCAAACATTCATAGTGGTAGACGAACCACGCCATCAGATAGGTATACGGCAACCCCACCCTGGGGTTGGGGGTCCTGATAACCTCTCCTTCCCCCTCGTCAAGAACCGACACGCGGCAGAATTAGGCCGTCAGGGTGCAGAGCCCCCGATGGATGCACGCTATCGTTGCCGACACCAGGGAATAAGACTTCCCATGAGCTAAGCAAACCGCTGGAAACACGACCTCTACAGGGAGAGCCTCGAAGGAGTGAGTGGGGATTACGCACCTCTTTAACCACAACATGAGGTACCCCGCGAGCAGCGCCTTCCTAGAGATGGGGGACTTCGCCTGATGGTGGAAGGAGTGAAGGATTGTACCAGACTTAAATCCGCCCTCGTCGTGGTCGAGAATTATGGTGCTTCCTTCCTCGGCCATCCTCGCCTCCACTTCGGACGGGTCGCACACACCTAACGGGAGAGCAGGTTGCCCTTTGATATCATTCCCCGGGAACAGATAATCAGCCCAATTCTTATGGCTGATCCCCGGAGTCCTCTTCTTCTTCCCTTTGTGATCCGCTGCCCCTAAAGCACTAAGGCAGATGTGATAGTGGCAGAGTAACTCCCACAGAGTGTCGACCGCCAAAGGCGAATGGCTCGACAGTTGATCAATCTCATCTTGATCGGGAACGTACTCCTCATAAGGAAAGTCCCCCAGAGGCAACCCCGACACGTCGTACATCTCGTGGGGGGTGATGCCAAGCTCACCGTTAGGGGTGAAAAATATGCCGCTTTCCGCATAATACAGTTCCAGGATGCTGTGGAACTGAGGGGCGTTGATCCGCAAGCCATGTCGAGTAGCTTCGATGGCCACATACAGCTCTGTGTTCTTGAGGTCATCATTTTCGGCCAGAACATGATCAGTAATCTTGGACCACCAAGTATCGTTGTCGGGTGCAGAGTAGACGCACCCCGGGGCTCTGAAGTCCTTCGGGGAAAGCTCCCACCGACTCGAAAGAAGCGGTGACGGAAGGTCTCCGCTACCGCTGTCGACTCCCCCACAGGCTGCTCAGCGGACAGTAAGCCAGGGCGCAGACCCGTCACACGCTTGCACGAGCTCTCAACTCCATATCCAGTTGTAGAGCCCGTGAAGACACCACAAGTGACCCCGTCTTGAGTTGGAGTCAACTCCCAGTTCATCGCTCGAGGAACTGCGAGAGACCGCAACTCAACATTCGAAAACCCCCTCGACATGCCGGGAAGATAGTAATCAGTCCCCTCTATCGTATAGAACCACCTGCTCTCTTTGAGCAACAAGACGGAAGGGTCGATCATAGCGTCGCCGAATAAGAACTGAGGTTTCGGCAACTCCGCCCTGGTGTCATCTGTCAGCGCCGCGTCGGTCGTCAATTCGCATAGCGTCAAGTGATGACCGTCCGTGACCCTCTTTATCAAGCCATTTGGCTTATCAGCGGTGAACGCGGGTAATGGAGCCAAAGAGGGAAATCGGGGAGGTGCCACGTAGTTCGTACCACCGGCATGGCCAACGGCCACACCCTCCAGGAAAGCCTCATCGGAAAAAGTCGCTGCAAGAAAGAAAAATTCAATCAAGACAAAATCCGCTGTGAGGGCAAAATCGCCCATCAAACAGGAAAGGGCCGAACTCGCCTATCAAAAAGGGAGTTCGCCTCCCTCTCGCTAAGAGGTTGAGTTCGCCCGCGGAGACATAAATCGCCCTCTAAAGGCAAATAGGGCTGATTTTGCCCCAAATCGGGGAAGCTACCAAAGGGTGGCGGCATTCCAGGATGATGAACAACACTCATCTCCCCAAACCCAACAGCTAGGACCTACACGAGGTTGTCCAACGAACCCCTCGGCTTACCTGAGCGCGACTCCGGAGCGTTGGCAGGCATGCCGGCGGAGAGACGGTCAGAGTAACGTCCGGGGCCTGCGCCTCTCACTTTGCACCTCTTGGATCTTGGAGTCATTGAAAGATGGGGTGGGAATTCTTGCCTTGGAAGTTCTTTTCAAATATTCAAGAACACGGTGAATCCCAAAGGAGGAAAACAGCAGGTTTAAAAGAGCGGAGTTGTCCACGTGGCCACGACTACCCTCGAGAGGCGAAAACCCTAGCGGACAAGAATCGTGGCCACGATCAAATTCGACGGCCCAGATCACCCTCGGTGTATCAAGAACCGAGATTGGCGGTTGCATCCGACGGTTGGATTCGAAAACCACGGCCACGATCAGAACGAGGCGCACGGAGGGGACGTCAAACTGTCGAATCATGATAATGCCACGCCGCATTAACTAGAAAGGCACGAAGCCCCGCAGGTGGACGCATGGTTTGCTCACATTAGTCCTACTTTCGCCCAAGGGAAAGGTCTCGATGGCGAAAACTCGAATGAAATCCGCAAGTCGATTAAAATTTCGCCATTGAAACCCAACTTTGCCTGCGCGACTCAATCTACCTTTGGGAATCAGGCAGTTTCCCTAAAATCTAGAAACCAGCAAAGTGACTTCATTTAGACCCGTGCCCCAGGCGGCTAGGGGTCAGAGTGGAAATCTTAGCACCAAGCCTAAGAGAAACCACTCGATAACTCATCATACTGAGGAGAATAGTATGGCTAGCCCGATTCAAACGGTAATCGGTAAAGGCAGATCAAACCCGTTGATAGCTGAGGGTTTGCTAAAAATCCTAATGCACCTGGTCCGTCCAAAACTTCTTTATTCAAAGTATTCCAGACCACACGTAAGCCGGTTTTGGTCTGAAAACTTTGAAGGGGGTCTTGTAGACGGTAAAAATTACCATAGCGGATTAGCGAACGAATTCGCCCGTAGAACAGTACCACCCTCTCTTAGACGAGGAGCCTACTGTAGCCACTAAGTGGGTTCGCTGACACACGAGCCCCACATCGGCCGCACACGCCAAATCATATGGGCCCGCCAGCGAGGCAAATCCGCCTTCACTAACTAAATCCGCTTGCAAGGGAGGTACTCAAATCCGCCCTCGTGCGCCGAAGCCACTCGCAGAGAGCCACGTCTGCCTACGTGAGCCGAAGGCCGGATTTCCAGGGACAAGCCTTCCCTGCTTCCCACGATGCGAGAGGAGGGGGGTACAGTGTCCCAGGTCTGTCGGACGGCCGGCCGCGGTTCAAGCGAACGAGACAGGCGCCGGACCGGCCTGCATACTCATAAATGCGGGTCACCTCACCCATCAAAAGGAAGAGCCGGAGCCATCGGTGCGCCGCAAGCTATCTGGGGCTAGCTCAGACGTGAGACGTCCATCCCCCATCCTTATTCAGACATAGGGAGAAGAGAGAGGGCACAACGCCCCAGGACCGCCGGATGGTCACTCGGTACTTCACCGCACAAGTGAGCGGACGGCTGCCAGAGCCATCTGCATCCACATAAATGCAGCTTACCTCACTCCAAGCAAAAGGTCAGGGCCACCGGCGCTCAAGGAGCTGGCCAGACCCACTTGAGCGTCGGGCAACCACTGTCGCAAGTACGAGGAGGGGGCTTTCCCACTCCTACATGATGTGACACAGCGTGTAGCCTCACCAACAACCACTTGTTGTACAGAGGGACAGTAGGATGTCTTTGAACAGTGTATGGTCACATCCCATGATTCAAGGAGCAGCCAAACTCTCTCTCTCTCCTATTTAAGAGCTTCCTTCAGCAATCCTAGAGAAGAACACACACGGGCTAAGAGATCAAGAGAATTGCTGATCAAAAGAGAAAGCTTCTTGCGTACCCTTGCATCGCAGTGCTATCTCCGAACTCTGAACTCCGATCGCCAGAAAGGCGGAGGATCCGAACTCGATCAACCGGAGCTTCTACTGAGTACTGAAGCTCTCCCCAGCAACTTCGGTCAAACCATCCAAGGGAAGCAGACTCGGCATAAGCACCGAGCGAGGCATCCTGTAGCTACCCTAAAGTCCCCACAAATTAAACAAAGAGGGCCTTCCCTCTGCTTCTGTTGTAATTCAGATTGATTTAGTTTGTAATAAGCTTTCTTATAAATACAAACCAAATCCCCCATTTTCGGGAAAATCAGAAATCTACACCTACAAAGATGAAACCCACAATTGTCTATGGCCAAGACCATTCATCTAGAACATCATCATGGGAATCCGATGCGAGTGTCGGAGCAATATTTAAAAGCATGTCCGTGAACATGGTTTCAGCTAGTCATCCGGTCGAAGATACAGAGGATGACCAATAATTGATTGAATCAACCAACAATCCTTGGATCAAATGCCTTAACATCTTGTGAGATATGTGCTTCGAACAGCATGAGCCGCCCACCAAAAATAATGTGATCCAGGTCAACATGGGGGATGAATCCGATCCTAAGCCAATCTTCATAAGTGATAGCTTATCACCATCCAAAAAAGAAGATCTTATATCTCTCATCAGAGAATATATAGATGTCTTCACTTGGAATTATGAAGACATACCTGGTCTTGATCCAAAAGTAGCCATGCATCGCCTCAACATTGATCCGGATGCAAAACCCGTCAAACAACAACAACGCCAGTTCCGTCCAAAGATCATGGAAGTAATTGAGTTAAAAGTCAAAAAGCTTATTGACTCAGGCTTTATTAGAGAGGAACAACACCCTGACTGGGTTACTAACATCGTTCTCGTGCCTAAGAAAAATGGCAAGGTCCAAATTTGAATCGACCTTCGTGACCTAAATGCTGCATGTCCAAAAGATGAATTTCCCCTCCCCATCACAAATATCATGATAAAAAATACTTGTGGATATGAGAGGATATCTTTTATGGATGGGTTTTTAGGATATAACCAGATTAAATTGTACCCTAAAGACGAAAAGCACATCGCTTTCAGAACACCCCTGGGGGTGTACTATTATACAGTAATGCCATTCTGATTGAAAAACACTAATGCAACCTATTAGCGTGCCATGAATACAATCTTCCATGAATATCTACGCAAAAAGATAGAGTGCTACGTGGATGATATTATAGTAAAGAGCCAAAACAAAGGCGAGCATCTTGCAGATCTAAAGATGATGTTTGACATCATGCGAGCACATCAACTGAAGATGAATCTAACCAAATCGTTCTTGGGGGTGTCTAGCGCTAAATTCCTAGGATTCATAGTCACATCTAAAGAGATTTTTCTCGATCTAGAAAATGTTCGTGCTATCTAAGAGATGCTACCTCCGAGAAACATCAAAGAGCTCAGAAGCTTGCAAGCTAGATTGGCGTACATCTGGAGATTCATATCAAACATCTAGAGATGCTGCCAGCCCTTCACCAAGTTGATGAAGAAAGGAGTCTCATTCGTGTGGGGTGAAGACTGCCAAAAGGCATTTGAGGAGATTAAGAGATACCTCACACAACCACCTATCCTTGTGGCCGCGATATCTGGGAAACTATTCTTGTTATATATGAGAGCCATGAATAATTATTTTAGAGCTTTGTTAGCTTAGAACAATGACCAAGGACATGAGCAGACAATCTACTACCTTAGCAAAACCATGATTGGAGCCGAACACTAGTACAATTCGGTAGAAAAACAGTACATTGCCTTAGTATTCACTATTCAGAAAATGCGACACTACTTAGTCGGACAATCAATCCACATCATCTCTAAGGTAAATCCTTTGAGAGTGCCCATGATGAAACCATCTTCTCTGAATTGTCATATAGTGATATGGCAATCCCCCTGTCGCAGTATGACATACAATTTATGCCCCATAAGGCTGTTAAAGGCCTAGCTCTGGCAGATTTCTTAGTCGACCATCCGGTATCTAAATCGTCCAAATTACATGAAGAATTACCAGATAAAGTCACCAAAGCTTGTGCAACTCAAGAAGTTATACAAGTATAGAAATTGTTCTTTGACGGCGCATATATAGCAAATCTTAATGGGGGAATCACCGCTAGTGTGGGGGTGATACTTGTATCCCCAACCGGTCATGTAATCTTAAGAGGATTCTCTCTAATTGAGCCATGCACCAACAATGTAGCGGAGTACAACACTTTGCTGCTAGGGATGTAGTTAGCCAAGGAGCTCAATATTCGACATCTCGAGGCTTACGTTGATTATCAACTCATCGTGAATCAAGTCCGAGGAGAATATGAAGTACGTAATGAGGACTTAGTCCCATACCATTTCATTGTGCTAGAGCTAGTCCAGAAGTTTGAAGGCTTCTTTATTGGATACATCCCACGAGTCCAGAATGCATATGCAGACGCTTTAGCCTCGCTAACAACTTCATTGGCGTTGCCGCCAAAGGTTGAAACAATAATATTCGTTATGGACCGTGACTTGTATCACCCCAAGTTTTCCTTAGAACACTGCTCAAATGAGACAACAACAGAGATCACCTATGCAACTTTAATTGAGCTCGAACCAAGGGATTGGCGATTCCTGTATGTTAACTACTTCTTGTACAGGATACTACCCGATGATCCTAAAGAAGTGACCACCATGAAACGGAAGGCCCTTCGATTCTATTATGATGCGGTTTCTCAAACCTTGTACCGAAAATCGCATGACGGAGTCTTGCTTCGCTGCCTTTCTAGAAAATAAGCACAAGAAGCTCTCAAGGAAGCTCATGACGGGATATGTAGAGCACATCAATAAGGGGCTAAATTAGGAGATCGTCTCCGAAGGATTGACTACTATTGGTCAAAAATGTTCGCAGACGCTATCAATTATGCTAAATAATGTCATGCATATCAGATTCATGGTAACTTCATTCATTAAGCACCAGGAAACCTGCATCCAACATCATCATCTTGGCCATTCGAGATGTGGGGAATGGATATTTTTGGACCCATTACTTCGCCAACGGCCAAAGGACATCGGTTTATCTTGGCCGTGACCGACTACTTCTCTAAACAGGCAGAAGCAATTTCGTTGAAAGAAGTTAATGCTTCACATGTGATCAAATTTATTAAGCATCACATCATCTACCGCTTCAGTGTGCCGAGACAAATAGTCCATGACAATGGAACACAGTTCACCAGTCATAATTTTTAGAGATTCTGCGACAAGTTCAGGATCCAAAGTGTCGGATCGACGGCATATTATCTGCCAGCCAATGGCCTTACAGAAGCTTTCAACAAGACTATTATAAAGCTTCTCAAGAAGTTTGTCACCAAAAGTCGATGTGATTGGGAAAAAAAGCTCGACGAATGTTTATGGGCTTACCGCACAATGGTGAGAACCCTAACAAAAGCCACCCCATTTTTTTGGTATATGGCTGTGAAGCCGTACTACCCTTAAAAATTTAGATTCCTTCCATAAGAGTTGCCCTTGTAACCGGAATGACAAACGAAGAAAAGCATCGGCTCCACCTTCAAAAACTGGAAGCACTGGATGATAGGCAACTTCAGGCTCAGCAACAGATCGAGTTATATCAAGCTCGAATCTCCAAAGCCTATAGCAAGAAGGTCAAAGAACGAATCTTCAAGAAAGGAGACCTGGTTTTAGCAGTCAGATGACCCATGGTGATGATACACAAGACCAAAGGAAAATTCAATCCTAAGTGGGAGGGACCCTTCTTAATAGAATCAATTTATTTGAATGGGGCCTACCGTCTTATAAATCAGAAAGGCGACAGGCTCATGATGCCAATTAACAAGAAATTTCTTAAGAAATACTACCCGTAGGCCATGAAGCCCCTTTCTCCTAATCCCCAGCCAAGGCGGACTGTGGGTTGATTATTCAGAATTCATTTGAATGGAGAGTAATAAATCATTCACCTTATATATCATAAAGTTAACATTATACCTCTGGCGTTGAAATTTTCTAGAACGTTGAAATTTTCTAGAATTATTCTAAGTGATAATAAAGAGAATTTCTGATTTATGCTTAGTTAACATTACACCTATAGCATTTTCTATATTTTCATTGTTCTAAGTTAAATCACAACACAAGAAAAGACAATGAAAAAACAAAATGATATCATTTGATGTTGTCATTTTGATACAAAGATACGATACTTGGTATGAAAATGGTACAAAAATTTATCCCCAGTTAAGAGCAATACAAGACAGGTTAATAGACGCGAACTTGGCCTTGACATCTGAAAGCTTCTTCGCATGGGCTACTTGAACCTATTTCGCAGCTTCCCTCCTAAGCTCAGCTTCAACGAGCTCAGCAGTAGCAGTCTCTTTACACATTGCATCAAGAGCTCACATTTCTCCTCACTGAGTATCGCGAATTTCAACACTTTTAAATGGAGCCCTTGCATAGTCAACTCCTCCTCAGCAAGCTGAGCCTTCAACCGAGCAATGGCGGTGATAGAGGTAGTCGGGGAAGCCTGTACTTGGTCATGTTGCTCCTATAAAATCACGATACGTGCCTCTTTCTCGGACAAATTCTGGCGAAGAGCTTCTTGTTCATGTGCTTTTGCAGTTCAAAGAAGAGCAAAAACTCGCTCCGTTTAGGATTCCAAGTTAGCATGAGTCGAGTTTTCCAAATGCATCAAATATAACTCAAACTCAAGAAGGCTCACTACTAGGCAACATAAAGCCCATCGGTTCTCACCCATATGCCTAATGTTGGTTAAACAACTCATGAAGAAGGGCTTAAAGTCTGCATAGGTATATTGCCTAAGGCTAACTAGTGAAATCGCTTGCTTCATGGCGTTCTCCAACTGCATGACAAGGTCCCACATGGTTATAGAACCTAACTGAATAAATACATGAGTAACTCCTTTTTACGCTTGGCCTGGAGAAATCGTGGCGATGGGTTGGATCAAGGGAACAGACTCTGATCCCCCAGCACTTAGTTCTCCTTCACCCCCTAAGTCTTTCAAAGCAGGGATGTCTGACTAAAACTCAAGTTGTTGAGGAGATAACGGAGTAGAAGGTTCCTCATCTTCATTATCTGGGATCACAACAGGCTAAGACACGATGAGCTCAGGCTTCATCGCGTCTTTCATTAACTTTGGCTTCTTGGAAGATTTAAGTTCAACATGTCTTCCCTTGTGAGCCCTCTTTTCATATTCACCCTCTTCCTCAGCAGTAAGAGCCTTCATCCCCGATGATCTTAGTGTATGAGGTCCAAGGGCTGGTGCTTCCTCATTGTAGGTGTTAAAAACTACCTATAGGTCCTTAATACAGTTCAAGACGATGTGGCAATGAATCATCGACACAACGAAGTGGCGAAATGTTGAGAACAAGACAATGAGCCCACACGCTCATCAGCCAGCTTTAAATAGCCCTCACGTTCGACAATCGCCCGCAAGCCAACACTACACATGAAGTGAATCGCGGAAGCGCACGAGTCAACGAAGCGACGAAACGCAAACGTAAAGGAAAAACAAGTGCAAAAAAAGCGAACTGAAGGAGCTACAAACAGCCAAAATGTCAAAAAGGCGAATGAAACAGGCCAGGAGGCTCATGTGTATTTGGTGGCTCGCACCCCACACGAGCCACCAAATGGTGGTTCGCACCCACGAGAGCCTCCAAACAGTGGCTCGCACAGTTCTGAGCCACCACGGGCACTGCTAACTCCCAAAACTCCCCAAAACGTGGATTTCGATTTTGATGTTTTGTTAGAATTCTTTTATCCTAGGACCTCCCCAACCATTCTGAAGCTATCCTTAAGTGTGCCTGGGTGGTTATCAACTACAGATGACGTCAAAACACTTGATCTTATCAGAAAACACGGCAACAAAAGCCTATAAATAGAAGCCCAGGGTCTTTATTTGAGAGGATCTGAAATCAGAGGGCGAGGTGCTGTCAATTTGAATAGTAGACCATGGATTTAAGAGGAGAGTTGGCAGATCTTGGCGAACTTCATCATAAAAAGGATGCATTTGAAAGATTTGAGACTCTTTTTCCCTTTTTTCCTCCGGATCAAACTTGGTTTTGATCTCGAGAAGAGTCACAATCTCGCTTGGTCATGATTGTCATTTATGCAATTGTTTCCTTCATGAAACAAGAGCATTAATTAACTCTTGTAAACCAAATCCAATCCGCGATGGTCCACGGACTAACGCGTCCCCGGCATAGGCGAAGATCCCACGCAAACAGAGACTAATAAATAGGATCTGTGTGTTGTTTGATAAACTTGTAATCTTTTATTTTTCATTGTGTATAAAGATCTTATAAAAAGATCAACTTTTTTATTTTTTTGAACTTATAATCGATAAACGATTGTAGCAGGTTCTATGATAATAAAAACAACAACTTTTGACGCAAACAAACTGGCAACCGCAGTGGGAGCCAAAAGCTTCTCTGTCGAAGCTATCGTACTGCAACCACGGATCCGGATCCTGGTTGACGAAGAGATCGAGTACGAGTTCAACCAACAGAAATTCGAGGAGTATTTATCGTCCTCCTCCAGATCCTCCACACCTTGCAACCACCGAAAGAACAAGGCCCCCGTTACTACTACAATCTCACCTTGCAATGCCCCTCCGGCCTCTAACAAGGCTGGATCTGAAGATCTAGACTCCTCCTCAATCAAGGAGATGGCCGCTGGAGGTGCGCCCACTTTATCGAAGAGAACTCGCCAAAGGTAGTGCCAACGTCTCGTGTGCCAATTCTCCAAGGCTTGGGAGCCTATAGACGGGATCCGTTACGAAGCGGATTAAAAATTCAAGGAGCGTCGAACGCCTCAACAGTAAGCAAACAACCCCTCCTCTAAACCAGCAATGAATTAATGGATCCAAGTCAAAAGAACCCGTTCAACCCTTGAGAAGCTCATTCAGAAGCGTCGCGTACTGCTTACGCATGCAAGGATTCTCGGGCAGGAAGCGTAAAGTTAAAGCAGGAAGAGGTGGTCAAGAAACCACCAAAACTACACCAAGGTTGGAGATCGAAGTCCAAAATGGCATCGAAAACAACTTGAACTGCGCTCGAAACTATCGGAAAACACTCTGCTAGCTCGGCCAGAGTCGAGCCACCAAATAGTGGCTCGGACAGAGCCAAGCCACCAAATGCTGGCTTGAACAGAGCTGAGCCACTAAATACTGGCTCGGCTAAGGCCGAGCCACTAAATGGTGGTTCGCACCAAATCCGAGCCAGCTCGGCTCTCTTTGCACTTGGTTCATCCTCCGCTATCATTTTTGAGTCTCCGACAACCCCTGTTCCTGTACTGATGAATCATGCACCTCCGATGGAGCCCCTCGATAGGGTGGACTTATCCAGAGATAAGAAAACAATGGCGGATCACCTGGATCCTTTGCACAAGGATCAAGGCAAACTTCCGGTCGAATAACGCTTAGGTCCAGTAATTGAACCCCGAGCAACTACTCAAGCTGGGGGTCGTACCCACCCTTGCAACAAGTCAGAGCCTTCCTATAATGGAAAAGCTCCTATAACTGACCGTCTCAGACTGTGAGTCATTGTCCATGAGCTCGTTGAGGTCCTGCGCTCACGAAGGCATAGTTCCAAACTAGTGACTCTTGAGAATGCCATCAAGGCAGCAAATCTTCAGAAGGAAATGTGTTTGTCAGACAACGACGTTATACCTGAGAAGTCGTGCCAACACACGATAGATTGTTCCGGTCATCATGTCGATGAGTTGTACTATCAAGCTGGGGGTACGAATAGATCTTGAAAGGGAGATACCTGAGAGACAGACTTTTATTATCCGTGCGCTAAACTAATAAGGGCAGTATTATTAGAGTGTAGCTACCCCAAGACTGCTCCACAGAAGGTCTTGGTATTCCAAAGGCTTTTCTATGAAGCGTCAAAGTCCAAGCTAAAGCATTTACGTAAGAAACGATCAACCATTCAAGGTGACGAACTTCCAGAAGTCACAATTAATATTGCTGATAAGGGAAAGTTGACTCGGCCTTCTAGTTCTGACCCCCTCATATCGCATCGTCTAACCCGATTGCGATCGGGAACCATTAGACAAAGGGACTATTAGAGGATGAATAGAGGATTATCCTCGGAGGATGAAGCATCAGATGCCAACTCTGCAGTCGCTTCTGACAATACGGTATCCAGCCTAGGACAATCCCGTGAGGCATTTATAATCAACACTGAGCAAATGGCCAAAATCCTTGAAGACGCTTTGGCCAAGCAAAGAGATAAATTTAAATTTGAAATGAAAATGGCTATGCAGCAGATGAGGGAAATGCATGACCAACAGATTCAGGCTTTGTCTAATCAGATTGGCAAATACAATCATCACAACAATACCTACCGGGCAGGTGGTGATCTAGACATGGACAAACACCTCAATGCTGATAACCCTCTCATTGACCAAAACATTAGGGGTGGCCCCACTGAAGACAACAACGTTGGGGGTGGTCCTACCAAAGATGACAATGCCAGGGGTGGCCGTGTTGTTCCTCTCAGAAATCGTCCAAAGCATGATGCAGATGAGGACGAAAAGATGAAAGACCTCGAGAGCAAAATCAACGCTCTAATGTCTACTCGAGAGGTGAAGAAGACTGATATTCTGTGTCCTTATCCGAGAGAGTGGAAGTCGATCCTATACCAGGTGAAGTTTAACCTGATCAACTTCATGCCGTTCGACGAGAAGGGTTCACCCATTCAACATCTGATCTACTTTAAGTCTCACTTAGGCATGATTTCTGGCAATGAAGCCTTGATGGTTCGCTTATTCGTGGGCACCCTTCGCGGGGCTACCTTCGATTGGTACCACTGTCTTAAGCCTGGAAGCGTCAACAATTGGGATGCCATGAAAAACTCATTTCTCAGTAATTTCTTTGATGATGACACCAAGGTATCAATCAGGATGCTCTTTGAGGAGAAACAAGAAGATGAAGAGATGGTCGACAACTTCATCAAGTACTTCTAAAATAAGGCGATGAATTGCCGAGATCCAGTCACAAAGAACTTCATCCTCCAAACCTGTCATAACAATCTATCCATTAATATCTTGAAAGTTATGGGAGTAGCACCATCTAAGACTTAGAGAGAGTTGAAGGTGCATGGAGAGCAGGCCGAACGCTTCCTTAGAAGGAAGAAAGGTGAGAGAAGCCAATCAACGGCTAACCCTCCGAATTCAAGCTTCTCCTCCTGTGGTAAGGGGAAGACACATGCAATAGCTGTTAATGTTAATCAGACATCACAACAGCATCCCCAAAGATAGCAAAAGACTTCGGATTCGAGACTCCAAAAAGAGTACTCCTTCAAGGACGAAGACGTTCCGACCATTTTTGAATCCCTCCTCGAAAACAACAAGATCAATCTACCACCTATCACAAATTAGGATGAAGCTAATAATACTTCGGATCTAAAGTACTGTGTATACCATATGAGGATCCTTCATCCTACCAAGGCTTGTTTTGCCCTCAAGTACAGCATCAAATCTTAGTTGAAGCTGGCGTCATAACACTAAATTAATCCAAATCAGGACTCCGAAGAGTATACGAGTATAAACTTCTTCTCAGTCCTCCAACAGGTGCATGAGGATAAACTGCTCCCTGCATACTCCAACAGGTATACGAGTCTAAACTATTTCCTAATTTTAACGGGAAGTTCCTAGAAGAATATCGTATATGATATTCTTAAGGATAACCCGACCATTCAGCTGAATACAAAGTATTCCTCATTAGACCTAGTTTCGTAAGGAAAGCTGGGGGTGGATAACCCATGTAATGAGAAGTTCCTGGAGAGTGTCATGTCTGGTATTCTTAAGGATAACCCGATTACTATAAATGAGGATAAATGAGAAACTCCCACTCAGACTCTGAATGTTTTCAAGGACGAAACGCATCTCATTGTCGGGATCAATTTCACCAACTTTCAAGTACCCTTTATCTGAGATGAGATTTGATCACTTTGTTGTATCAATCTTCCCTCACAAAAAACTCCTATTGGTGTTTGATGATTTACATCCACTACAATGTCCCTCACTGATCAAACTAATTGACAGTGGGTCCACTAAAATTCTTTCTGATTTAATCCATTCACACTCACACTGTGTCTGTGCACTCAACATTCCCATTGTTAGAGACCGGACATAATACTTGGAAATTTAATCTGCTAATCCTCGATAATTATCAAACCCCTTCATATTAAGTCTTTATCACTTAACACCAAGAACCCCCACTGAGTGATCAGTATAAGTCAACACTCCCAATGTGATTTGTACTCTCACTCCCACTGTATACCTGGTCAAACCTTCCTACAGTTAGGGAAAAAACCAAAATTCCCTCTCGGTTCCTTTTATGAATGAGAGGTCCACTTTCAAATCGAGCGATCAAACATTCTTACAGTTAGGGTCACCTCAAACCTCCCACTCGGTCAAACCTTCCTACAGTTAGGGCCAAAACCAAAATCCCCTCTCGATTCCTTTCATGAATGAGAGGTCCACTTTCAAATCGAGTGATCAAACCTTCCTATAGTTAGGTTCGTCTCGAACTCCCACTTGGTTAAACTTTCCTATAATTTGGGACAGATCTACAATTCACTCTTGATAGATGAGAAACCCAACTTTAGTTCGGTAATCAAACCTTTCGACAGTTAGGATTATCTGAATCTTTCTGATTCTCGGAGTGGAGATCCCACTCTTAGATTCACCTTCCCGGATTCTTAAAGTAGAGATCCCCACTTTGAGTTTCTTTTATAACTGGAGATAGAATATAAAATTCTTCCTCTTCATCTTTGGGAGATAGAATATAAAATTCTTCCTCTTCAGCTTTGGAAAATAGAATATAAAATTCTTCCTCTCCCACATAGAGTTTTTACCCTAAAAAAAGACCAGGAGATAGATATAAAATTCTTCCTCTCCAGCATGGGGTTCGTCTTTGCCCCAAGAGAAGACACCATCTTTCAACTACAAAATTCGTGCTTCATACGCATGGGAAATTTTATCCCGAATCCTAAGTAGGGATAAGTTAACGCCTAACACGCGTTATCGGTTTAGTCTTTCACTGAGTGAAGAAGACACTAGAATCCAATTCTGGAGAATTTTATCCCGAAGCCTAAGTAAGGATAAGACAACGCCTAACACGCATTGCCGGTTTAGTCTTTCATCGAGTGAAAAAGACACTAGAATCCAAGTCTGAGAAAGTTTATCCCGAAGCCTAAGTAGGGATAAGTCAGCATCTAACATGCGTTACCGGTCAGTCTTGGAGCGTAAAAAAGGACAAAAGCCCACATATTCGATATTATGGTAGGTTGTTATTAATAGCACCATAATCTGTGCCTCACACGTACGAGGAATTTTATCCCGAATCCTAAGTAGGGATAAGTCAATGCCTAACACGCGTTGCCGGTTTAGTCTTTCACCGAGTGAAGAAGACAGCATAATCCAAGTCTGGGGAAGTTTATCCCGAAGTCTAAGTAGGGATAAGTCAGTACCTAACACGCGTTATCGGTCAGTCTTGGACCATAAAAAGGATAAAAGCCCACATATTTAACATTGTGGCAGGTTATTATTAATAACACTATAATCTGTGCCTCACACGTATGGGGAATTTTATCCTGAATCCAAAGAAGGGATAAGTTAGCGCCTAACACGCGTTATCGGGTAGTCTATTCCCGTAAGAAAGACGAAGTCTACATATTCAATATCGTAGCACTAAAAGAGTTAACTCTTTTAGCACAACATTACATACAGAATAGACTTAAACAATCTACATGCTAGCCCGACTCAAATGGTAGTCGGTAAAGGCTCATCAAACCCGTTGATAGTTGAGGGTTTGCCAAAAATCCTATAAGTGTGAGAGTCATTGATGCACCAGCTCTATTAGTTGGTCTCGTGACTTGAGGATCCAACAACTTCAGGATAAAATCCATACATGCAGATGAATCAGCTTCAACAGTTGGTCCTACAGCCCTAACATTTGGGACCACCATGCTCCAATGCCTTAAGAGCTTAAACTGTGTATACTCCAATAAGTATACGAGTCTAAACTGTATCCTGCCTTCAACGAAAAGTTCTTGGAGAATACCGTACGGTGTATTCTTAAGGATAAACCACAGACCCCAACGGGTATATGAGTTTAAACCAATTCACGAAGCTCACGGGGAAATGCAAGCGCAAATTGACCCATCATGTTTCAACACGTGATGAAGAAATTCAATGTCAGCCAATACTAATCGACACGAATCAACATCGTCCAAATATGCAACGACGAGAGTTCAACGCTAATCAGTGCATCCACAGCCTCATCAAGGCAAGGCTCAAGATTGATTCAACAACACGAGCCAATTCAGATATCAACACGCTGGTCCAAACCTAAAATTTCGACAATGGTCAGACGATAAACACAGAACCGGAGGAATTTTAGCTATTCAACAAAGAACTGAATAGACTAAAAGTTGAAGAAATCAAAGGACTAAAGACTAAGTGTATCATATCCAAAGTATCCCAGCCTTTTCTATAAAAGAAACAAGACTGAAACACTTTGGAGCGGGTATTTGTAGGTATTAAAAACTACCTATAGGCCCCGAATACAGTTCAAGATGACATGGCAACGAATCGTCGACACAACGAAGTGGTGAAACGTTGAGAACAAGACAATGAGCGCACACACTCATCAGCCAGCTTTAAATATCCCTCACATTCGACAATCGCCCGCAAGCCAACGATACATATGAAGTGAATCACGGAAGCACACGAGTCAACGAAGCAACGAAACACGTGTAAAGGCAAAACAAGCACAAAACAAGTGAACCGAAGGAGCTACAAACAACCAAAACGTCAAAAAGATGAACGAAATAGGCCATGAGGCTCGCGTGAGGGAGTGACCCTCTAAATGGTGGCTCGCACAGTTCCGAGCCACAACGGGCACTGCTAACTCCCAAAACTCCACAAAACGCAGATTTTGATGTTTTGTTAGAATTCTTTCATCCCAGGACCTCCTCAACTATTCTGAAGCTATCCTTAAGTGTGTCTGGGCGGTTATCAACTGCAGTTAACGTCAAAACACTTGATCTTATCAAAAAACATGGCGACAAAAGCCTATAAATAGAAGCACAGGGTCTTCATTTGAGAGGATTTCAAATCAGAGGGAGAGGTGCTGTCAATTTGAATAGTAGACCACGGATTTTAGAGGAGAGTTGGCAGATCTTGGCGAACTTCATCATAAAAAGGAGGCCTTCGAAAGATCTGAGACTTTTTTTCCCTTTTTTCCTCCGGATCAAACTTGGCTTTGATCTCAAGAAGAGCCACAATCTCGCTTGGTCGTGATTGTTGCTTCTACAATTGTTTCCTTCATGAAACGAGAGCATTAATTAACTCTTGTCAACCAGATCCGATCCGCGATGGTCCACTGACTAACGCGTCCCTGGCACAGGTGAAGATCTCATACAAACAAAGGCTAATAAATAGGATTTGTGTGTTGTTTGATAAAGTTGTAATCTTTTATTTTTCATTGTGTAAGAAGATCTTATAAAAAGATCAACTTTTTTATTTTTTTGAACTTGTAATCAATAAACGATTGTAATAGGTTCTATGATAATGAAAACATCAACTTTTGACGCAAACACTCATGAACTTCTTCAGCTGCCTTCTATTCGCAAGGCTCATTGGCTGGTTCCTCCTCTTGGACTTCCCCTGCTTTGGCTGCCACTTGTTCACAGGACAAGTACTCTTCCATCCCCGGTAAATGAGTCATTGTTGAGTCCCTCCTGGATTCATAAAGCCTTCAAATCTCATTGATGCAGGAAGTGTGCATGTTATACCTCGAAAGCTGAGAAGCGTCATCAAACTAGTCGCGAAACTCTGAAGCGATGGAGTAGCTGGGCGTCGAGTTGGATAATGTGAACTGAGCATGAGTCCCTCCTACAGAGAAGAAGTACCAAGTTGCCAACATAAAGTTGATCATACCCAAATTGCCTAGCAAATTGAGAGGGCACGTAGGGCTCGATAATGCATTTCTCGCCCAATCGAAAGACCAAATAGCCCACTCTGATCATGAGGAGCCATCTAAGATGTCCTCTTTCAGGGATGAGAATCCCTCGAAACCCACATCCGTAAAACTTGGGCTCTCCCTCTCAGCCCCATCAATATCTGGAGAGCAGCAAAAGATCTGGTAGTTGTCCCCTTGGGACAAGAGTTATCTGGCCCGGACTATGTACACATTCATCCATGCGGCCGACTCGAGCCTCTACACAAATGGAATAGAGGTCTCACTATCTTAAGCAATCCCCATCATCAGCAAGGGGCAATGTGACCCGAACCGGGCTACCAAATAGGTATATGGGATTAGTACGCGGGGCTGGGTAGTTTTCCACACTTTCTTCCCCACATCATTTATTTTTTGGACATCAACAAATTCAGAAGCCAACTCTCGTAATCCACATTGCATGTAGTCTACCATCATAGAAAGGAGACTCACTAGTCTTTCGTGGGCTAAAAGAATGGCTGGGTATACTATCTCAGCTAAGATTGACTCAACCGGCTTCGACGGCACTACACACCATTTCAACCATATCATCAAGAAGCTAGCAAGGAGGGCGTTGTCACATATGAGAGTCATAGTCTGGTGGTGAAAACTGTCGAACTCAGTACAAGCTTCGAAACTATCCTTTGGATCCTTATTCTTATAAACAGCATTAGGAGCCCTGATGCAAGCTTTGATGCTCTTGGAAGAGCTTACAGCGAGATGGGTCATAGACCACATCCTTCTGACTCAAGTTCTGAAAGAGGTAGTCTGCCCAAGAAGTATGCATCACACCTCCTCTATGTAGTCCAATGACTTGAGCGCAAATTTAGAAGTCGCACATAACCTCCCAGAAAGTTGCATAAACTTATGGGTGTGCCACTCTCAAGATAGAGAGCTCTTCGTAGTAGGGATAAACTCTTCATAGGGCATCTTGCCAAATGGCAACCCTAATACTACATGCATCTCACAGAGAGCGAAGCCTAGCTCTCCGATGGGTGTGAAGCACGTACAGCTATCTGGATTGTACCGCTCTAGCATAGAAAAGAAGTTGGGATAACTATGAACAATCCCATATCGAGTGGCCAACATCGGAATAGTGAGGCCAGACTAAGCAAGTGGTTCCTTGAGGTCTTTAAGAACAAAGTCCAATATTCAGGTCCACTAACCCTTTTCTCCTGAGTACACCCAACCAGGAGATCTGAAAGCTTGTGCAGGGAACTCGGCCTCGGCAGCAATGAATTGACGAATGAAAGCATTCGCCAAAATGGGTATCTCTTGAGAGAGATCTTTTTTCTCAATCTTACCAGGTTTCAAACCCTAGATTTGTTCATCAATACAAACTCGTAGAACAATTCCAAGAGATATATTCTCCTTCTCCTCGACAAGATCAAAACATAAACTCCTGCGGCAGCTGACGCTCAAGAAATAAGAGAGAAGGTACATTCTCTTCATATTCGACAGAAAGAAGAAACAGTCATTGATTCTTCATAGTAGTTTAGAGTCTTCCGCATGTATGAGTCTGTCGTCCAACGCTATGTGATCTCCTAATAAAAACGCTGATTTTACGAATTGATCATGGCCTGCCAGCGTCTCCATGTCCATGTTTGTGACCAAAGTTCTAAGGGTAGAAGATCTGGCATCAATGATCTTGTACGTCCGCTCCAAGTCATGAAAAGTGCATAGTGGAGGTTCTTCGTGGAAACCAAAAGCTTTGCTATCATCTAGACTGCCAGTATACCAAAAGTGATGTTCATGAGAGAGCGACACATTAGGGAAAAGCAATGCAAAATAAAAAAAACAGAAGTTAGTAGCTAAAACAAGTTGTTGATACGAGTCCAAGGGACTAATTTCAAACGCAGAGGTTGAAACTCGCGTTTCGATTGTAAACGCAGAGGTCGAGACATGCATTCTAATCTCAGAATGCAAGGGCCACCCCTGTGTTCTACACCCCAAACGCAGAGGTCAAAACCCGCGTTCTAGTCACAAAATGCAAATGTCATATTTGCATTCCATAATCAATGCAGAGTCCCACTTCTGCGTTTTGATTAATAGAAGAATGAGTCTTCTTCATCTTCTTCAACCCAGAACCCATCTAGGGTTTTGAAAGAACTTGTCGAAACAAGTTAGTATGTCATTGTTTACCGTAGTAGGTAGGCACATACGGCAATGGCAGCGATGGTAGCAATAGTGACAGCGGCGTGGCTGTGGAAGCAGGAACACCGCCAACGTCCCAAACCAGCAATGTTCCGGAAGTCATTCCCATGACTTTCTTTGAACCAAAACTCATCTTCTTTGGTACCATTGTCGTTGATGGTCGGAGATGTGTGAAGATCGTTGGAAATCTCGAAGGAAATGAGGACTCTTGTTTAGGAGTTAAGACAAAGCTGAAGAGTTAAGTAACTCTTGGTTCAACCCCAAAAGGGGTCTATTTATAAACAATACCCAAGCTGTTAATTCGGCGCAGGATTCTAGAATAAATCCCAACCACCCGAAACGCAATCTTAGTGTTATATGATAAGGCGATTAGCCTTCTTAAACGCAAAGGTCATGGCTGCGTTCCAATTTCTCAAACGTCAGGCCCAACCCTGCATTTTCTAATGTTAAACATAGAGTTAGACCCGCATTTCAAGCCTCAAATGCATGTGTCAACTCAGCGTTTCAAGCCTCGAATGTTAAACATAGAGTGTTCACACATTAGGGAATTTCTCAAACGTCAGGCCCAACCCATACGTTTCAAGCCTCGAATGTTAAACATAGAGTGTTCACACATTAGGGAATTTCTCAAACTCTTTTGACAGAGTGTTCACAAAATCTTTGTGCATCTTCAACATGGTCTAAGCTAAATTAGCTGACAAAATCCCTAATATCGTCAAGTTAATATTACACTTATGACGACCACCATCCTCACAGAGTTTGCATTCAGCTTGCATTACCCTCGATGTGACAACAATTCCTTTGTCAAAATCAACTTATTGACTCTCATCAACAGAGCCATAAGTCCCCAAAATGGCTCAAATTACAGTCAATTTGTTAACTCTCTCCATTAGAGTGTTAAATTCCTTAAATCTTGTTCAAATCACAAGTACCAAAATTCATTGCCTCTGATGATAAACTCATTTAGCAATTCTCTCTAGTGAGACACTAATTCCCAAAATCTTGTTCAAGTCACGAGTACAAAAATTCCTGTCACGTTAATATTACACCTCTGACAATCAACTTATCGACTCTCTCCAATAGAGCGATAAGTCCTAAAAGTTACTCCGATCACAACAAATTTCCATCACATTATTATTACACCTCTGACAATCAACTTATCGACTCTCTCTAATAGAGCGATAAGTCCTAAAAGTTACTCCGATCATAACAAATTCTTGTTATGTTAATATTACACCTCTGACAATCAACTTATCGACTCTCTCTAATAGAGCGATAAGTCCTAAAAGTTGCTCCGATCGCATCAAATTTTCGTTATGTTAATAATACACATCTGACAATCAACTTGTCGACTCTCTCTCTTAGAGTGATAAGTTCTAAAAGTTGCTCCGATCATAATAAATTCTTGTCACATTAACATCACACATCTGACAATCAACTTGTCGACTCTCTCCAATAGAGCGATAAGTCTTCAAAGTTGCTCTGATCGTAACGAATTTCTATCACGTTAATATCACACCTCTGACAATCAACTTATCAACTCTCTCTAATAAAGCGATAAGTCCTCAAAGTTGCTCTGATCACAACAAATTTCTATCATGTTAACATCATACCTCTGACAATCAACTTATCAATCATCTTCAATAGGGTGATAGGTCTACAAATCTCTGTTATGTTAACACTATACCTTTAACAGTCAAACCCCCTTCTTTGAACCTATTAATTCTTTAGCATAAGAATAAACAAGTGTTCATAGGAATCCCCAGTGGATTAAATTTTTTCTAGAATTATCCTAGTGGTAATAAAAAAAAATTCTGAATTTCACTATAAGTGAAAATGCATCCTACGTTAATACTACACCTCTAACACTTCTAGCTTTCTTTCAGTGTTTAAAGTTAAAGCAGAACACAAGAAGAAGTGAACTTGTTAATTCTCTTCCAACAGAATGATAGGTATTCATAAACATCCCTAGCAGATCGAAATTTTCTAGAATTATCTTAAATGATAATAAGGAAAAGTGTTAAGTCTTGCTTAGGGTGGGAAGTTATGCTAAGTTAAAATCACACCTCTAGCATTTTTAATTATTTTTCATTGTTTCAAGTCAGAATATGATACATAAAGAGACAGTGGAAAAAAACGATATCACTTTTTATTCAAAAAATAGTAAGAAGTGATACAAAAGTTTTTGTTCTTATCAAAAAAGTGCAATACAAAATTAAGTCGCTGAGCCCATCAATTTATTTGATATGAGCCAGTACTTGATAATACGAAGCTTCTCCTCATGGTCAGCTCGCACCACAGCTTTAGCCCGCCTCTTAATATCATTTTTATCAGGCACCTTAGCAGCGGCTTCTTTCCTAGCCTCCACAAGAACCTGGACTACTTGGCGATAATTTAGAAGAATTGATGCGTTCTTAAGGGAGAGCCCAGTCACGATAGATTCATCTTGGGCATATTGATCCTTTTGATGAGCCAACTCCGCTTGAAGTTGAGCAATGGTCTCTTCAGTTTGAGTAATCATTGCCCGAGCAGTTTGTAAAGTGCTGGTTGAAATTGCCAGCTCCTCTTGGTTTTGAGTGTATTGCCCTTGCAAGAGTGTAGCCTGGTCCTCCTTCTCGACCAAACCCCGCTAAAATTCTTCATATTGATGAACCTCTTCAGTCCATATACTGGCAGAGGTCGATTCAATCTCAGCTTCGAGATCAATGCGGCCTAAGTCCTCTAAAGATTTTAAGTCTTCTTCTAACCGGGAGACACGCTCTGTGCAATGGTGGAAAAATTGAGCATTATCCACGTACTTAATGCTGCTTAAGTAGCTCATCAAGATGGGCCTGAAGTTGTCAAAAGTGGCCTGTCCGGTACTGACAACCTCAACTATCATCTCCATCGCACTCTCTAAGTGCCCCATTAAAACTTTGAGCACATGGGGAACGACAATAGGGCTTAGAGAGGTAGCAGAAGATGATGCTGAGGCCTCCGAAGCTGCAAAGATTGGTAAAAAGCTAGAAGGCGACTTCGGTGTAGTAGCCGGAGATGGTACCATAATGTCCAGATGCGATGGACTTGAGAGGAGAGCCATGAGCACTCCCCTTTGGACTAAACTTGGAGTACTCTCAGTCCTCACAGGTTTGAGAGAAATCATCAGCAGAAGTGATTCCTCTGGTGAAGGATTTGTCATTGCACGGGTAAGAGCAGCTGTTCCAGAGGAGGAGTAACAGCTGTGGTCCCAAGAGTTGGTGAACCTACATGAGAAAACAGTCGGAACGCAGAAGGAAAATGCATGGGGATTCAAAATAAAACATGCTTACCGGTTGAAAAAATAGGAATATAAATTGATGCTTTATCTGAAGTAGCCCTTAGCGTATTATCAAAGTCAATGCATTCATCCAAAGAGTCTTCTTCACTGACGTCATCATTGATGTCATCGCCGATGTTGTCAGCTTCGACATCATCATCAACCTCATCACCACCACCTCCCGGAGAATTCTCATAACCCACCTCCTCCTCATCACCTACTGCTGAATGTTCAGGTGAGCCCATGGTGGTAGTTGGCTTGGACATGATCCCCATGATAGGGCTAAGTCCTGTGTCCCCCATCGATGGCATTAATGCTGATGCGGAGGGAGATTGACTTCAGCTAAGCTTTTTAGGTCTGGCCACTATAGGTTCATATACAGGAGTCCTAACTTCTTAATCTTGCGTGGTTGTAGGTATCACCTCTGTGATTAGAGGAATGATACCTAAAGCTTGACCCAGAGTTGTTGAAGTAGCAGGATCCATTGTGGGGAAATATTCTGCATCCTCAGCAAGCGACTCACCCTCACCCTCCTCTTCGTCTGATGAGCGCTAGGAAGAAGATCCATCTAATAAAGCAGGATCCATTGAATGAAGCCCAGTTCTACGAGGAAGGCTTGCAGCAGAAGACTCGTATCTTTCATCTCCCTCCATGAACTTGAAAGCATCAGCCATCAATCTCCCCTCCCGTTGGCTTTTAACAGGAGAGGATCCAACCAACAACCTTCGACGGGTCTGTCTTTCATACTGACTGGCTTCCCTTGTAGTAAGAGCCCTTTTCCTGGCTACTCTTATTCTTAGAGTTTTAGCTGTCTGAGGTTCCTCTGCTTGAGCCTCTTCAGCTATCTGACCCCCTCCCTCCTCAGGTGTCGTCTCTTCAAAATCCAAGTACTCACCTATTCCTCTTAGACGAGACATCTTGGATCCCTTCTTGGAAGCATACATCCATCTGATCTCTTTTAGGCAGGATACATTTAGCTGATATTTAGGATTCTGAGATGCAACATAATACCAATTGCAGAAGCCCGTAGAGGTAAAAGAGTTGGGCATTTTGTGAGGGAGCTTGAACGTGGCCTTGGTACAACCGACCACTGAGTAGTACCAGGCCCTAGCCCCCTCATACAGATTGCCAATAGCTGCAAGTCGAGGCCTAGGATTTCTAATATATAGTTTGTCACATCCAAAATGGTGAGCAAATCTGTATGGCTGATAGGGCTTAATAAAACATTTCCCGCCCTGTCGAAAGATCAAGTAACCCGGCCTGATGTTAAGTAGCCAATGGAAAACACCACTATTCAGTTGGGTGAACCCGTTTGGACCCGCTACATCTTGGAACATCCTCCTATACCCCTACCTTCAAAGTCTGGAAAGCAGCGGAAGACATGGTAATTAAGATCCTTCACCAGAATTTAGCGGATCTTAACCATATATGTCCCCTCCCACTTTGCTAACTTAAGTCGTTGTACAAGTGGGATATATGAGTCGCCTTAGGCGGAGGCCGCACTCATCAGGGAGGGACATTGTGATATGTACCATGCCATCAATTAGGTATAGGGCATCGGTACGCAAGGATTCGGGGACTTAAGAGTTTTATTGTCACCAGACTCCACCTCCTTAACCTAAATAAAATCCAGAGCCAGTTCCCACAAGCCACTCTGTAAACAGCACATCATAGCTGAAAGGATATTCAATAGCCTCCCATGCACTATAAGAATAATTGGGTAGACCTCCTCAGCAATAAGAGCATCTATCGGCCTGGTGGGGACCACACATCGCTTCAGCCAAAGCATCAGAAATCTAGCCAACACCGCCACGTCCGAGATAAGACTTTGAGCCTGATAATGAAAGCTCTCAAAATCAGTGTAGGCTGGGAAAATATCTTCTTTGGACTCATTGAGGTAGTGAGTAGTAGCAGCATCAATACGGGTCTGGATTTCCTCCGGAGTGCTCACACCCAAACGAGACTTGGAGGCTCCCTTATTGTTCAAGTTTTGAAACAAGTATTCTACACAGGATACTTGTTTAACACCACTTCCCCGAGCCCCTATCAATTGGTTGCAGATATAGAATGGCACATAACTTCCCAGAGAGTTGAGTAAATTTCGGGTCTAATTGTCCTCAAAATCTTAGGCTCCCTTGCTCACGGGATGAACTCCTCATATGGTAGATCCCCAAAAGGAAGACCGGAGATGTCATACATCTCGTGCATAGTGAAATCCAATTCCCCCACCGGAGTGAAGAAGGTGCAGGTTTCTAGGTTGTACCGCTCCAGTATGGAAAAGAAATTATAGTGGCTCTAGGCGATACCGTATTTGGTGGCCATCACAGGAATCCACAAGCCAGACCGGGCAAGAGGTGACTCCAATTCTTCTAAGACAAATTTTGTCATTCGAGTCCACCACCCCGTATCAGGAGAAAGTACCCATCCAGGGGATCCAAACTTCTAGGCGGGAAATTCACCTTCCGCTGCTATAAATCTTCTAACAAAAGTGGTCGCCGGGCTAGCCACCTCACCGACGGGGTATTTCTTAGCAAATAAGCATGGTCCCAAGGTTGTCACCTACCGATTATAGCTGTTGGCCTTCTTGTTTTGATGATGTTTAACAAACAATTTATCACTAATATTATTTGTCTAGTGTTTGTATTTTGTTATTTATTGTAGACAAACAATATGTTGGAGGATGGATGGAATTGCGCTTCAACGAACATATCCAATGGAGGTTGGTGGAATAATGGTTGAAGCCTATACAATTCAAGTTAAAGATCCAATTACAAGCTTCATCCAAGTTTACCAAGTTGAGCTTCAATGAAGATCAAGATCAAGCTTGGGTAATTTAGTTTAGGTGTTATATTATGTGTGTTAAGTACGTTAAGCTCAATATCATATACACACATATTTTATTGGTTTTCTTGTATATATATGTAGTCATATATATATATATACAACACAAGTTTTGATTTTCATGTTTATAAATATGAAATTACATATTTTATATTTATTATTGTGATTTGGTTTAACTACTTAGATATGAAACAAATATATTTTCATATACATATTCATATGTTTCTTTTTCTATTGTATTTGTGAAAATATTGTATTCTTAGTTTATAGACTAAACAATTATTATATACATCTTTTATTAAGTCTACAAAATCATTTTGTATTATTTTAAAACATGGTTTAGCCAAAATGTCAAAATTTATATGTTTACATTTTCATGTTTTGGATTATTTTACAAAATGATGATATTTCTCATTTGGGAAATCTTTTTTGAAAACCAGTTTTTGTAGCATGTTTATTATCATGTCTATAATCATTTCCCAAAGTTTCATAATTTTTGGAATTTATTTGATATTTTTAAACAGGGTTTTAAAATCAGCATTTCACTTTCAAACCTAAAATATTTTGTATCAGTTTGCGGTCGACCGCCACGATCGACCGCGCCTTTGTTATTCCCTCAGGATACAGCAGAAACTTTCGCGATCGACCGTCACGGTCGACCGTCAAGCTGAAGATTCCCACGGTCGACCGTCGAACTCTCTGGAAGTTTTCTGAGGTTCTAAAGTGCCTCGCGGTTGACCGTGAAAATTTTACGGTCGACCGCCGATAGCCTAACGGCTATTTTTGGTACAAAATCATATTCCTGATTTTCTGGGATTTTTTTTATTTTATTTAGGGTTTTGGCTGTTGGTTTACCTTCCTATATAAACCCCCAAACCCCTTCTATCTCAGTAACCCAATAGAAAGTTTTAAAGAAGTTTAAAAGAGTTTTAACAAGGGTTTTAGTTGGGTTTAAAGTTTGTTTGGTTTATGAAGATTATTTTACAAGTGGAGAAGATCATCTACATTGTTTGAGCTTCATTTTAATCCTCCTCTCCATCTTGTTTTTCAGAGAAGATTTCCTAAACTCTATTTCTAGCTATTTACTGTTTCATTCGTAATTTCTATATGCTAGAATTATATTGAGTTTAGTTTTGATTTGTTTCTCTTTGCGTACACACACACAACCATTGAGCTTATTGTATTTACATACATTGTATAATTAGGTTGTGGGGAGTTGTAACAATTGAGAGTGAGCTACATTGAGTTCTCATATATTAAAGAGAACATATTTGTTATTACATTGTGAGTGTTGTAAGGTTTTCGATGAGCTAGAAAACCGTGTGTGTTGTGAAGTTTTCGGTGAACTAGAAAACCGAATGTGAGGAGTAAACGTTGATCGGTGAGCGTTGGAAACCTACATTGTGAAGTGATTGTGAGCGTTGATCGGTGAACGTTGAAAATCGACACTGTGAGGTTAGTAGAAATTTTGGCTTCTAAACCGGGTTATGATAGTGGATTTCTCCCCGGGAGTGGAGAGCGGAGACGTAGGACGGAAGGTCCGAACTCCTTGATCATTTGAGTGTGTTTGAGTTTGTCATTGGCGCATTTGCTTATGCATTTATCTTATATCGCCAATTATCTTTACTCTTATATTTTACCCTATCACATTTGTAGTTTGTTTATATCACCATTGTGTTAGTTTATATATCCTTGCATACATTTTTATCATATAGGATATACCTCCTTGTTCATATTGCTTATCCTAGTTCATATATCTTATTGTATTTTATTCTTACTAGGATAACTTGTAATAAGTTTTAATTAGCATAAAATCGGATTAGATTAGCATAAGACCCTAATCACTCCCCCTCTAGGGTCTAATAATTGGTATCAGAGCTTGATGCTCTTTGATTTAATGTCTAATCGCCTTGAGTTAAAGATCCAAGTTATCTTTTGTGCTAATCTTATTTTGATTTTATTTATATTTTGCTTGCATACATTTTCTTATTATGGACATACATTGTCCATCCTGTTTAGGCTATGATCCTATTGTTGCTCCTAAAATAGATAATCTCCCCTATGACCAATAGTATTCTAGATTTAACATATTTGTTAGATCTAAATAATTTGATTTATGGGAAGTTATTGAAGATGCTTATATTATACCCACTTCGGAAAAATCCAAGTGGAGTAACAATGATAAAAGAATGTTTAATATGAACAAGCTTTTGTTAGAATATTTGCTTAATGCCTTTGACTCATCCTTTTCTAACAAATTTGTTCATTTTGATAGTGCTTACAATTTATGAAAATTCATAGAAGCACATCAAGAAAACTTGGAGGAAATCCGATGTAGTTTGGAGGATTGTTCTTCAAGTGAGTGTGGAGCATCATCATGCACACGGCCACTAGGCGATAGCTCTAGTGTGGTAAGCGATTCGGAATCCGATAGTGATATATCCATCAAGTAACTCGCTTGTGCATATGATAGATTAATGCATGCCTACACTAAGTTGCATAATAATTTTATAGATTTGAAAAACAAGCATGTTAATTTGAAATCTGATCATGAGTTGCTAGGTTCCAAATTTGATGTCATTGCAAAAGAAAATATTGTGCTTAAAGAAAACAATGATATGTTAAATTTAGAAAATAAAAAATTAACATCATCCATCACTAGCTTATCTTATGTTAAAAATAATGCCATGTTAGAAGTAGAGAACATACAAAATGATACTGTTTCTTTTATAAATAACTATATATGTTCTACTTCTAATAACAATACTTGTATGCATAATGATGAGTTGAATCATGTTAAGGATCGCATATCATCTTTAGATTCAACCCTTAAAACATGTATTGTTAATCATGATAAGCTTATGAACATGTGTGCTAAGTCTCATGCTAAAACATCTAAACATCCTATTCATCATGCACACATGTATAGCAAAGTCTACAAATGCACAAATTGCGGTCGTAAATGCCATCTTGCTAGATTTTGCTATGATGCACATAACCCCACTAAGGTTCACTTTAATCCTCCTTGTGCATCTTATCAAGCTTCATCATCACATTTTGCACACACACATGCACCCATTGCTCATAAACATGCACGTGTGTATAAATGTGATCTATGTGGTCGGTTTGGCCATTTGGCAAAGTTTTGCTTTGATATGAAAAAGAATTCTAGTTTGCCAAATGTTTTTCGTAGACCGTATGTGTTTAAGTGTGATATTTATGGTAGATTTGGCCATTTGGCAAAGTTTTGTTATGATTTGAAAAAATATTCAAACTTGCCAAATTTCTCAAGTAGACCACCTTTGTTTAATGATGTTTCTCATTTGCAAAATAGTTTTAAAAGATAATCTTTATTTGCAAATGATCCCCGTGCACGAGCTAAAAGTCCACAAAAACAAATGGATCTCTTTCAATGCACAAATTACAATCGGAAGGGTCATTTGAGTAAATATTACTTTGACCGTGTTAGTGCACCACATATGCCTAAGAGAGTTCATAACCCTAGGGCTTTGAGTTTAAAAGATAGGGGTCATGTCCCTAAATCTCTTGGTACCAAGAATTCTTGGGTACCAAAACAAATTTGATTTTTAAATACCAAGTATTTTAGTGTTTTTCCTTTTTTCTTTTCTTGGTTTTGAAAATTATGTTTTTAAGATCTTTTGGTTATGAAAACAATTTTTCTTTTATCAAATCTTTTGTTTTCATGATTATTAGTTTTGATTTTGATGAGAGGTTTGTGTTTATATAACCCTCCGGGTTTATTAGGTGTTTATTCCCAAATCATGTTTACCGGATGCTAGAATGATTATATGGGTTGGAACAAGCTAAAGAGCTTGATATATTGTTGCCTCTCTTGAAATTCTTTTATCAAAGATTTTGTTTTGAATTATTGCTTTGAATTCATTATATTTCACTTATATGATGATATTTATGTGTTTGTGCTTATGGATCATCTATTCGTGCCTTATAATGTATTCCATATGTGGTTTGATCAAATCCCACAAAGAAAATTTTCTTTTTTGATCAAACATTGTTTTTGGATTTAAACTTTGATTTATGATTTTATTTGGTTGATTTGTTTTCATTCGAAAACTTTTTGCATGATCCTCATGTTCCTTTTCTTTTGATTTCATAAATCTACTCTTATACGTGGTTTTTATGTTTTTTTTTTTTATATGAGACACTATGTTCATCTTCGATATATTTATATATGTTCTCATTGTCTTTATGTATGTGAGTTGTGTTTAGCATATTTTCCATCTATGCTTGCTCACATATGTTTGCCATGATCTTTATTTCATATACTCCATATGGCATTTTGATAGGGGGAGCAATCCTCATATATATATA
>BQKN01064551.1:321163-356987 GCA_022839385.1 Asparagus kiusianus
TTTCGGCCGAGTTCCCGGGTGTTGGTTCGTTTCGTCGTTTTCCGGTGTTTCCGGTTCTCCATCGTTTGGATTTGATTCGGTTTCTGGAATCGACTCATTGACTTGATTCCAAATATGGCAGTTAATCCGTTTCTGAGTTCGAGTCCGGGATTGATCTTGATTCGATCGTTATATCACCGAGTTCGCTCTTGTTTAGATGACTCGGTGATTCCCCGACACGTTGGTTTCATTCCACGTGCGAACGTGTTCCGTTGCTTGTGTGCCTCGTCGTCTCGAACTTTCATTGATTTGTTCGGGTCTTGATTCGATTGCCCGAATCTTCATTTGGCAGTAGATCCGCTTCGGTGTTTGAGTTCAGGTCCGTTTTGTTGTTGGACGACTCGTTAACTTTCCAAACCGTTGGTTTGGTCCCGCACGCGAACGTATTCCGTTATTTGCGTGCCTCGTCGCCTCGTCGCTCGACCGTCCGTTGATTTGTCGAATCACCGTGCCGAGCTAAGCTAAGGGACCTATAGGCAATTTTACACGCCTACA
This sequence comes from Asparagus kiusianus, assembly GCA_022839385.1. Taxonomy (NCBI): domain Eukaryota; kingdom Viridiplantae; phylum Streptophyta; class Magnoliopsida; order Asparagales; family Asparagaceae; genus Asparagus; species Asparagus kiusianus. The sequence continues at coordinate 321,698 of BQKN01064551.1, forward strand.
CCACCGTCCTAACCTTACCATCAGTGTCGACATATTTCAAACACTAATGGAGAGTGGAGGGGATTATAACGTTACTATGGATCTAGGGTCGACCTAATAGTAAGTTATATGAAGTCTCGGCATCAATCACATAACATGTGACTTCCGTCTTCAGATCACCCATTTGACATTTTATCCGGATCTTACCCAAGGGTCTTGACCCGCTAGTATTGAATCCATAGATAACAATGCCCGTGGACGCCAACTTACTCACTGGAATGCCGAGGCTATGCATCAAGCGAAGCGGCATAATACTCACAGCGGAACCCGGATCCACTTGGATTCGGTTGACTTCGCTGGAGCCAATGTACCCAATGAAATATAGGGGTCAATCATGGTTCGAATTCTTCGTCTGCATATCCTCTTTGGTGAAGGTAATGCAGGGAAGGTTTTTAGCCGCTATATTGCAGTGTTGAATCAACAGTTCTGGCTCTTCAGGCACCAGCTTGATCTGAGTAAGGAACACTTCTGAATTGGCCAAGGTTTCTTGCAAGGCTTCCCTGGTTTCTTTAGACAACCGCAGCAACTCATACAGTGTTATCCGTACTGGAATGTTAGCTAGTTGAGCCATAATATCGAAGATGCGCGGAGTGTTCGAGCTCTCCGGTTTATCTCTTCCAATCGGACGATTGAAACGAGACTGCTTCGGATTCTGAACCTCCTGGGGCCTCTTCTGTTTATCAACCGGCTGTCGTCGAGCGTCTTCAACTAGTCTAGGAGTCGTAATCACCCCTAATTCCGTGAGAGTTTTGGCTGGTCCCCGTTTAGTCACCACTGCTTAGTTAACTGATCACTAGGCGACGGATAGTTGAAATGATACTGATTTCCTCTTCTAGTGGCAAAAACTTCTTGTTCTTCTTCGGAGAGCGGGAAGGTAGGAGCTTCATCACCATCCTCTTCGAAGATCGCGGAAGTAGCATTGCAGGACTTGCCTTTACCTTTTTTGGTCGAAGAAGTCGCCCACTGCTCGTCTTCAATAAGATCAGGATGGACCCAGAGGATTTCGCCGTTTGGGGCTGTGTGTGGCACAAGTCCTTTTTGGCGCTGTCCGTATGGGTCATCGTTTATTATCTTCATTCCCACTTTGGTGATGCGTTTTGGTTCAAACCACGATGTGGGTACTGATCCAAAGCTAATTGATACTGCATTTGCTCCTACATTCTTGGGTGGCTTCGGGGTTATGACGCCTACATCAATTAATGCCTGGATCTTATCCTTGAGATGGTAGCATGACCTTGTAGGGTGATGGACCGCTCTATGGTATGCGCAATACTTCGGATCCGTCACTTTGCTGGCCCCTTCTTGATCCACAATCGCCAGCAGTTGGATTGTGTTATTCTCCAACAGGTACTTAAAGATAACGGGAACTTCGTCATCTTTGAAGGAGTACACTTTAGGAAATCTTGGCTCCGATCTTTGCTTCTGAGGCCGTTGTTGCCATTGCGACTGCGATTGTTGTGGTGCTCGTTGCTGCGGCTGTTGCTGAGGTTGCAATTGGAAAGTTTGATTAGCATCAACTGCATTAGCATGTGCCTTACCTTTCCCTCGTGGGTTGAAATTCTGTGTCGGAGCGTTCGTCGCCTGTTGGCCTCTCTCCGCCTTCTTTCTTCTGAGGAATCGCTCGGCTTGCTCTCCTCGGACCTTCAAATCCTTCCATGTTTTGGATGGTGTTGTCCCCATTGCTTCCAAAACGTCCAATGCGAGGTTGTTGTGGCAGGTCTGGAGAATGAACTCCTCCGTGATTGGGTCCCGACGGTTCATCGCCTTGTTCCGGAACCTTTTGACGAAGGTATCAACTAATTCCCCGTCTTTCTGTTTCTCATCGAGCAACGACCCGATGGATATCTCGGTGTCGTCATCGAAGAAGTTGGCTAGGAATTTAGTCTTCATGTCGTCCCAGCTATTCACGCTTCCTGGCTTAAAGCGGCGATACTAATCAAAGGTGGCTCCACGAAGAGTGCCAACGAAGGACCGTACCATCAGAGGCTCATTACCAGAGATAACCCCCAGGTGTGATTTGAAGTAAATCAAATACTGAGTGGGTGAACCCTTCCCATCAAATGGCATGAAGTTAATTAGATTAAACTTCGCAGGATACGGGATTGATTCCCATTCCCTTGGGTATGGACAAGGAATGCCCGTCGTCTTCGTCTCTTGAGCGGAAATCAACGTATTGATTTTGCTCTCGAGGTTTTTAATCTTCAAACTTTCACCCGTATTTTCGTTAGCATTCTCGTTACCACCCCCTGCATTGACGGGAGGATTATTGGCATTGTGAGCTTCATCCGCATGTGCGTCCTCATGTTCCTGATTAACCTGGTTACGACGACTTGGTTCGCCTTGCTAGTTTGTCAGTACCTGGATTTGTTGGTCATGCATTTCTCTCATATTCTGCATGGCCATCTGCATTTCGAACCTGAAGCTCTCCTGTTGTTTGGCCATGGCTTCTTCGAGCATCTTGGCCACTTGTTCCGCGCTTATCATAAGTGACTCGCGGGGTTGTCCTTCGTTGGACACTGTATTATCTGATGCGACCGCAGAGCATGCATCCGATTCTTCATCTTCTGAAGGTAATCTTGTCCGAACCCTACCATAAGTTGCTCGTATGATGGCTCCGGACTGCAGACGGGTTACACGTCGGGGTACTTCCGGAATCGACTCGGGATTATCCCGTGTCGATGTCCCTTTGCTGGTCATATTAGTGGTGACCCTCGAAAATTCTCCATCTTCGACTACCGTTCTTCTTCGTCGGAAACGCCTAGGCCTTGGTTTTGGCGTTCCGGTACTGAGCCTTTCGAAAACCGAAGTTCTTTCGGGGACTGTCTTGATGCAATTGTACTCAGACAATACTGCTCGAATGAGTTTGGAACAGGGGCACTGAGTTTCTAGTTTTCGAGACTCCTTTTCCTGGTTTTACTCGTACCCCTAACACGATAGTACAACTCGTCGGCTTGAGGGTCGGAGCAACCTATCGTGTGTTGGCACGACTTCTCAGGTATAACGTTATCGTCATCAGACGACAATGTTTCCTTCTGAGGGGAAACTGCCTTCTTTGGGCCTTCAAGAGTCACGCGCCTTGAAACATGCCTTTGTGGGCGTAAGTTCTCAGCGGGCTCCTGGACTTCAATGCGCAAATTGGTGCGCGTAGCTGCTACAAACTCCTTATCATGTTGAGGGTGGCGGCGACCCCCAGCATGTTGAGTCGTTCGGGGCTTCTTTATCGGGCCCAAATGCTCTTGAATTGGAGTTTTGCCCCGCTCATTGGGAAGTGATAATCACATTTTATTACAATTTTATACCCTCATTATCTATTTTATATGAATAAATATACCATTAACAAGTGTTATTAAATTAGTTGCACATAATTGAATGAAAATATAAATAAATATTATTAAATGTAAAAATCCCTCAAAATCTCTCTTCTCTATTTTGTAGCATTTTAGAAGCCCATGAAGCAAAAGTTTAAAAGAGGAAAATAAAATAAGCCACAAAATCAAGCTCCTCGAAGGCCCAAAGCCCATCAACAAATAACTACACCCAAGGACCGGACTTGGCTGCAAATAATTGGAATGAACCAGACTTGGATGCAAAGAGTTAATTTTGAATTTCTTGATTGGGCCGGTGGACTGCTGCAGATCACATGGGAATTGGGAGCTTTGAGTGTCAAATGAATGGGCCGGTGATCAAATGCATTGGACCGAATTTGCTAACATTCATTTGAATTGGAAACCCAAAGCCCATCATGAAGCTCCACTTGGACTTCGCTGCTGGAGATTAGAGATTGGTTTTAATTGGGCCGGCTGCTTTGGATGTTTATTTACATTGGATGCAATGAAAAAGTTGAAGGGCCGGACTTGAATGCTGCTACAACTTAGATTGTGATTTTTTTTAAATCAAATGGATCATGAAAATGGGCCGGACTTGAGTGCTGCTACAACTTGGATTTTCATTTTCTTTTGAAAATCAAATGAATCATATGGACCTCCTATATTTGGGCTAGAGAAGAACAAAAAGCAAAATCAAAGGTGGAGATTGTTGCTTGGGGCTCAAGACAAATCCAATGGCTCATATTCATTGAAGATTACTATAAATAGGGGTAGAGGGTGAGGGGTTAAGGGTGTGAAAATTTTTGTAACTCCTTTTTGGAGAGGAGGACTACTCTTAATTGAGAAGGCCTTCCAAAATTGTAACTTTTTGTTGCAATTAATAATAATAATTTTTTCACCACTTTAAATTTTTCTCTTCTTCTCTTTGTTGGATGATGAAGATGAAGATGGAGGATTATTTGAAGGTTTGCATTTCTTTTCTTTTTCTCTTTTATTGCTTATTAGTTTAATGCTTGTAGTTAGAATTTATTTTCTTGTTAAATAGCCAAGAGGCTAGAACCCTCTTGCCTTAGATTTATTTCATGCTTATAGAGTAGATTTCTTTTCTTGTATTTAATTCTTGCAATTTTATTTTGTAGTTTAGATTTTGTAATTTATTTTGCAGTTAGATTTTAATTTCTTATACTATTCACCTTGAGGCTAGAACCCTCTTGGGTTTAGTTTTTTTTTGTTTATTTTTATTTTGTTTGATTCGCCTTTAGGCTAGAACCCTCTAGGGAATCACCCTTTTCTAAGAAGTGGGTTCAATTGTAGATTATCCATATCTATAATTGAATCCACCATCTTTAATTTCTTGTATTTTTTTATTCTAGAATTTTGTTCTTCATTCTTGATTTTTTATTTGTTTCTTGATTTTATTCATTTTTCCTTCTCACCTAATTGATCATAATCATTCTTTTTCAATTTCACTCTCACTTACACTTTGCCCCTATTTACACACCATTTTCACTCTCTCAATCTCTTCACAATCACATTCACTTATCACTCCTACTTGTCACACACACAATATAAGAACCGATTTTATATTTTCTCCTACAAAACACCTTCCTCATAGGATCGACATCTTAAATACTATAACTTGACACGGTTGTGCACTTGCAACCTTTTTGGTACACGTTTATGCCGCATCAAGTTTTTGGCGCCGTTGCCGGGGAAGGTGCTTAAGTAGGTTTTAATTATTTTGGTTCTTTAATTTGTGTGTTTTTTGTGAAGGAAACGCTTGGAGCTTGAAGATCGCGGATTGGAGAGCTAGGATTTGAAGATTTGCTTTCGGGTAAGTCCTCTTTCTAGTTTTTAATTCCACCCTTTAGTTAATTCTTCACAATTAGAGACAATTAGGACTTAAAAAAAGGATTATATTTTTTGTTAACCATAATAAAATTCATCCTCCACTTTGACATTTACTAACAAGATAATAAATTCAAACAAATCCCCCCTTCTCTTTTGTTTGATTGTTAACCCTAATTAAAAAAAGATTTTTCTTTTCCATCGTTTTTAGTTGCTTTTAATTCATAGGGTTGCATTTCATATAGTGTAGAAATTCACCAAGTGATTTGAGCATCTTGATTTAGCACACACTTAAAAATATTTTTAAGGGCAAAACCCCATAATCAAGATAATATGAGGGATTTCATCACCCTTTCCTTAGCCTAAAAATCACTAATTTCTCACTACACTACCCAAGCCTAATAAAACTCATTAGACGTTGGCCCCTAAGGATTCGAGCTCAATAAGGAACAAGAAATCCTTAAGTGAACCAGTTTAAGTTTTCTCAGATTAGTTGGTGTCTAAGGCAAGGTTTAGGGGTTGCGTAAAGCGCTCCACAAGGAAAGAGGTACTTAATTGATCTTTGATCACCCTCTAGTACTATCCTTAGCTGACTAACTATCTGGGTAAAACTTTGATCTTTTCACTGTAGGAGTTTTTGGTTAGGAGCTGGCCTAGTTGAGTTAGGCTAAACCCTAGAATTCGAGTTGATTGAAAAGTAATTGTTTTGATTTGTTTTAGTTAGGATTTTTCTTTTTCTTTATCTTCTCATTAAAAAAACTAATTTTCTTTCTTTTCTTTAAGAAAAAAAAATAAAATAAAAAAATAAAAAGAAATATTTTGGTGTATGCAATAGTGGATTAGGGATAATACACATCGATTAATTCGCTTTGAACCAATCATAGAAATGGAGCATCCTAATCCACCCGTTCTTCATGATATGTGCTATCCCATTTGGAATGCAATCCCCTCATGCATTAGGCTCCCCGAAACAAATGGAATAAGTTTTGAGCTTAGACCGCAATACATAAACATGCTTCCTAAATTCCTTGGTAATGAAACAGAAGACGCATATATTTTTATTTCGGAATTTGAGGAAGTATGTATTATGATTAAAATGAGAGAATTAAATGAAGATGCGGTTAAGCTTAGATTTATTCCATTTGCTCTTAAGGATAAAGCTAAAAAATGGCTGTACAGCTTACCAACAAATTCCATCTCAACTTGGGATGAATTTGTCACCGTTTTTCTTAAGAAATTTTTTCTATTCATAAAACGGTAAAGCTTAGGAACAGCATTCAAAACTTTAAAATTATCCCGAGAGAACCTTTTTGGAAGTATTTTGACCGATTTAAAGATCTTCTCATCCAATGTCCTCATCACGGTTTAGAGAAATGACGATTGTGCCAAATAATTTATGAGGGATTAGATTATTCTACAAAAACTTCCTTAGAATCAATGTGCCACGGGGATTTTATGAGGAAAAATGCTGATGAAGCTTGGGAGTTTTTGGAGAGTATTTCTGAAAAAAATACAATGGGAACAGTGTGATGACAGGGTTTCATCAGTTCCCCATTCTAAGTCTAGTGGTCTTTCCTTGGAGTCAAACATTGCTTCTGAAGCGAAGATGGCGACAATTCTGCGAAGGTTAGAAGCCTTAGAAATTAAGGAACGAGCTCCAGCTCAACTCAATCATGTTTCTTTCCCAGGATGTCACAATTGTCAGTATCCTACCCACGTTTCAGAGGAATGCCCTCTCCTAGGAAACAACAACGCATTAGAACAGATGAACGCTGCATTCCAGCATCCTAGAAATGATCCATTTTCTCCAACCTACAATCCAGGTTGGAGAAATCATCCCAACTTTGCATGGAATCTAGGAAATTCTCCCGGAACTCAAAACTTTACTCCCGCTTCAACCTAACATTTTCCTAGGGGAAACACAGTTCCGTTCAATTCTCATTCACAATTTCAACAACCCAATCTGCCATATCAAAATCAGCATCCTCTTCATCAAGCTGTAATTCAGACTCCTCACAATCCAGATCAGGATAAACGTCTCAACATCTTAGAAAGGGGTTTGGAAACCATAATTAAGGCCTCCACTCAAACCACGAATATGTTGACTCAAACGTCTAGCACTCTGAATTTCTTCATGCAATCAACTGGACAAATGCTCAACTCCAACACTCAAGCTATAGCTAGATTAGAATCCCAACTTAGTCAACTAGCTAGTGCCGTGAGTGAAAGAGAGAAGGGAAAATTTTCGTGTCAACCCGTGGTCAACCCTAAGAACACAGGATGCAGTTCATCCTATGAAGCCCAAGTGAATGCAATCCATTCACTTCGATCAGGTAGACAGGTCGATAATCAAGTGAGAACTCCTCCAAGTCAAACTCTTGATCCTGTACAAATTCCTTCCCCTTCTCCTTCTGATGAATCTATTCAACAGTCACTCCCCTCAGATGACCAAGAACCTGAACCCGAACCTGAGCCTGCTTTTGATAGATTTAGACCGGTTGCTCCCTTTCCAGATAGACTCAGGTCTAGGAAACACTCTCCTCAGGAGGAGAAGATCCTAGAAACATTCAAGCAGGTTAAGGTCAACATTCCTCTCTTAGATGTAATTGAACAAATTCCATCTTATGCTAAATTTTTAAAAGAATTGTGCACTAAGAAGAGGAGAATAAATATTCCAAAGAAAGTCTTTTTAGCCACCAATATCAGTGAAATACTATCAAATCCCATACCATTGAAACGTAAAGATCCAGGTTCCCCCATCATTTCATGTATCATTGGTAATACTCACATTGATAAGGCGCTTTTAGACCTAGGGGCCAGTGTCAATTTGCTTCCATATTCAGTCTACCAGCAATTGGGTCTAGGTGTACTGAACCCAACCAAATACACCTTACAGTTGGCTGATAGATCTGTTAAGGTCCCTATGGGTGAGTTAGAGGATGTTCTGATTAAGGTTGGAGACTTTATCTTTCCAGTAGATTTTGTAGTCTTGGAAACACAGCCTGTTTCCAATCCCAAAGGACAGACACCTGTCATCTTAGGACGACCGTTCTTAGCCACTTCTAATGCTCTCATCAACTGTAGAACTGGTCAAATGAAGCTGTCCTTTGGGAATTTGACTGCTGATCTCAACATTTTTAATCCGGGGGACCAACCAAATAATCAGTCTCTGGAAATAAATTACATTCAGGAAAGATCAGAAGAAGAAGAAGAAGAGTCTGATTTGAGTTTTGAGGAAATTTTTGATGAAGAGTTAGAGTTTTTGGAAGAAGCAGAACAGGTCCTTGAGAATAATAAAACTGTGTTAAACATATGCTGCTTTGAATTAAATTTTGAAGAACTCTTTCTTGATGAACTTAGATTCTTGGAGAATAATCAACAACCAAATTTTCAGAACTTCACAGAAGAATTGGTTGTTAGAAAACAAAACTTCATAGTACAAGAGTCTAAGTTCATTAAGAAATATAAAATGCATGACACCAATAATACCTACCTTACTTTGTTGCAAGAATTACTGAACACCCCGAAATGCTTGGAAATTTACATTATTGATTATATCATTCTGAATTTGTTTAAAATCCGGGGAAGAATTTTCAACAGTAAGGTAGGATTCAATATAGAACAGGAACTCTTCATGTTGAATATTTCATTCTATATTGTTTATTTTGTTTGTTTCAGAATAATAAAAAGAATTTATTCTTCTCTCATGTGAGAGTTTCTTGTTCAGTTTTCAAAAAAAAGGAAAAAGAAAAAAAAGAAGAAAAAAAAAAGAGAAATTTTTTTTTTTTGATTTCATCCTCCTCAGATCAAAGGTAATTGCAGATTTTTATCAGCCGACCAATTGTAAGTGCTTCACTTCTTATCTGCTTTACTTTATGCATCATAGAGTTTGCATTGAGGACAATGCAAAATTTAGGTGTGGGGGTGGGAATTAGTTATTTTTTTATTTTACATTTTTAGTTACATTTTTTTTCTTTCTTCCCCTTTTTTCTTTAAAAAAAATTATAAAAATATCATCACTTGCCAAATTAATGGAGTTATGTAATAATTGATTTAGTTGATAAATTTGAAATTTTCTAATCCATTGTTAGTTATTTACTTAAGTTCACCTTTTATGATAACTCTAAATAAATTTCTTAAGAGATGATTTTCAAAGTAGTATACTTTACTTAAGCCTTAACTTGGACTTTTATTTAAAATAATAAAATTTTTGCATGCTTAACTTAGAGTTGAAAATAATTTTTCAAAGTGTCTTGATTTACATATTTTTCAAAATATATATACATATACAAAAAAAATTGCAAAAGAAGAGTGCGAAAAATGGGCACAAAAAAAAACTCTTAAATTCGAGGTGATTCTATCTTATAAAGCCTAAGCTGACCGAGTAATTAAGCCCAAGGAGTATTTTCATACTTAATGACCTAAGCCCATTTGGGTTGGGATCCATTGGCCCAAAACTCGTTAAATGGTCACTTAGAAAGCCCGTTAAAGTAGAAAAAATCACCAAGAAAGAAAGAGTTAAAAAAATTAAAAAAAACTAATAAATGTTTTATAATTGTATATATGGTCTTGGAAAATATTTTAAATCAAGCAACTTGAAAATTATTTAAAACAAAGAGTTAGCATGTTCTTTTCAAAACTTTTAAATTAAATTTCTAAGTTTGAAAAGAAAAGGAAGCGTAAGCTCACGATGGGCATCCGGCTTAGGTGATCCCATGGCTCCGTAGTCTAGTACCTCTTTCTGATCTCAAGATCGCAAGCACACAAATTATGGTCGAGTAGACAAATCCCCGAAACCTTACTTACCTCTGGTCTGGTATTTGTATCCTGCTTCCTCCTTCCATTCCCCTTCCGCTTGCTCTGCTATTTACTAGAATCCCAATAATCCCATCTGTCCCTGAAAGACTGTAACCGAACGAAGACTTGGTTTTGTATTGCTACAATGAGAAGATTTTCTTAGAAATATACCTTAGAGTTATATATAAAAATATTTTCTTGAGTGATAACTGGCTCCAATTAGATTATCTAAAAGTTATCAGATGAATTAAGTTATTTACTGACTTCTTTAATTTGGCAAGTTGACCGAATTTTGTGGGTATATTCGCTGTAAACCCTCACGAGACTATAACTCGTCCACTAGGGTAACCTAGGGGTTTAAAGGCTTGTTGTATGCGCTAAATACAACCGCGATTCCTGCGAAAGTGAGTTAGGATTTTTTTTTTCTTTCTTTGCTAGAGGACTAGCAAAAGTTTAGCTGTGAGGGTATTTGATAATCACATTTTATTACAATTTTATACCCTCATTATCTATTTTATATGAATAAATATACCATTAATAAATGTTATTAGATTAGTTGCACATAATTGAATGAAAATATAAATAAATATTATTAAATGTAAAAACCCCTCAAAATCTCTCTTCTCTATTTTGTAGCATTTTATAAGCCCCTGAAGCAAAAGCTTAAAAGAGGAAAATAAAAGAAGCCACAAAATCAAGCTCCTCGAAGGCCCAAAGCCCATCAACAAATAACTACACCCAAGGACCGGACTTGGCTGCAAATAATTGGAATGAACCGGACTTGGATGCAAAGAGTTAATTTTGAATTTCTTGATTGGGCCGGTGGACTGCTGCAGATCACATGTGAATTGGGAGCTTTGAGTGTCAAATGAATGGGCCGGTGATCAAATGCATTGGACCGAATTTGCTAACATTCATTTGAATTAGAAACCCAAAGCCCATCATGAAGCTCCACTTGGACTTCGCTGCTGGAGATTAGAGATTGGTTTTAATTGGGCCGGTTGCTTTGGATGTTTATTTACATTGGATGCAGTGAAAGAGTGGAAGGGCCGGACTTGAATGCTGCTACAACTTAGATTGTGATTTTTTTTAAATCAAATGGATCATGAAAATGGGCCGGACTTGAGTGCTGCTGCAACTTGGATTTTCATTTTCTTTTGAAAATCAAATGAATCATATGGACCTCCTATATTTGGGCTAGAGAAGAACAAAAAGCAAATTCAAAGGTGGAGATTGTTGCTTGGGGCTCAAGACAAATCCAATGGCTCATATTCATTGAAGATTACTATAAATAGGGGTAGAGGGTGAGGGGTTAAGGGTGTGAAAATTTTTGTAACTCCTTTTTGGAGAGGAGAGCTACTCTTAATTGAGAAGGTCTTCCAAAATTGTAACTTTTTGTTACAATTAATAATAATAATTTTTTCACCACTTTAAATTTTTCTCTTCTTCTCTTTGTTGGATGATGAAGATGAAGATGAAGATGGAGGATTATTTGAAGGTTTGCATTTCTTTTCTTTTTTTCTTTTATTGCTTATTAGTTTAATGCTTGTAGTTAGAATTTATTTTCTTGTTAAATAGCCAAGAGGCTAGAACCCTCTTGCCTTAGATTTATTTCATGCTTATAGAGTAGATTTTTTTTCTTGCATTTAATTCTTGCAATTTTATTTTGTAGTTTAGATTTTGTAATTTATTTTGTAGTTAGATTTTAATTTCTTATACTATTCACCTTGAGGCTAGAACCCTCTTGGGTTTAGTTTTTTTTTTGTTTATTTTTATTTTGTTTGATTCGCCTTTAGGTTAGAATCCTCTAGGGAATCACCCTTTTCTAAGAAGTGAGTTCAATTGTAGATTATCCATATCTATAATTGAATCCACCATCTTTAATTTCTTGCATTTTTTTTATTCTAGAATTTTGTTCTTCATTCTTGATTTTTTATTTGTTTCTTGATTTTATTCATTTTTTCCTTCTCACCTAATTGATCATAATCATTCTTTTTCAATTTCACTCTCACTTACACTTTGCACATATTTACACACCATTTTCACTCTCTCAATCTCTTCACAATCACATTCACTTATCACTCCTACTTGTCACACACACAATATAAGAACCGATTTTATATTTTCTCCTACAAAACACCTTACTCGTGGGATCGACATCTTAAATACTATAACTTGATACGGTTATGCACTTGCAACCTTTTTGGTACACGTTTATGCCGTATCAGGAAGTGGACCGAGGCGCTCCAAAACTGACCTCCTTCTTCGGGATGGTTCGGGAGGTTGAACTTTTGCCGAAGGCTGCAATGGCTGCTCTTTAGCCTGAATTGCCACTTCAGACTTCGGCTTCCATGCTTGGCGGGTTGGTGGCGGCTTCTTGGCCACTTCCTTCTGCAGTCTTCTGCGGGCTTCTTGGACTTAAGCCCGTGTCTGCGCTGACAGTGCGCGGCGCTTGCAAATGCGCTCATCCAGTGTTGAACGATTCCGTTTAACATGGATCCATTCATTCATTGGCGGCTTGGAGGAGCTGCCATTCATTGGTTGTTGAGGCTGTTTGCCTCTCCTGTTTTTCAGATCCGCGTCGTAGCGGATTCCATCAATGGACTCCATCGCCTTTGCGAATTGCCGCGCCAGGCGTTGACGTCGCCTCTGGCGGGCTCTCTTTGAAAGAGTCGCTACGCCTTCAGCGACGGAAGAATTGGCCAGAACAGATCTGACCTGGTTGGATGTCGGTGGAACTTCACCCGATGCAACTTCGGCATCAATCGGGGTGAGATCTTCGTTGGTATTCTCTACTTTTTTATACCAACGGACCTTTCTCCTGGAGGAGAACTTCTTGGACTTGCGGGGGGAGGTGGATCCAGACGAGGATGATAGATACTCCTCGAACTTTTGTTGGTCGAAATCATACTCGACCTCCTCTTCGACCGGGATTGAGATCCGCGGCTGCGGCGCAACGATCTCGGCAGCGAAATCGGTGGCTCCCACTGTGGTCGCCAGATTGTTCGCGGGAAAAATTGTTTTCTTCATTGAAGTCATTGTTCTCTTGAGCAACTGTTTATCGGTTACAAAAGATCCGGTCTTTTTATAAGATCCGGTTACAACAAAATCAAAAAATAAAAATAAAAAGATTACAACTTTCCTTTTTTGTGGAACAAATCGCAAGATCCTGTTTTGCGGTCTCTTGCTTTTGTGGGTTCTTCGCCTGTGCCGGGGTTAATCCGTGGACCACCGCGCGATCTTGATCCGGTCGGATCTACACGATATGACGGGTGTTATTTCACGAAGGAAATAACAGCCGGGGGGATTAGTTCACCAAGGAAATAATCACCCGAAGTAATCGAAATCGACCAAGCGAAATCGATACTCTTCTCGGGATCAAAAACCAAGTTTTGATCCGGAGGGTAACCGTGTAGATCTCAGATCTGATCTCTCTCGAACTCCTGCTTTGTTTGGTGTGGATGATCGCTGAGAACCAGATCTGAAAATTCAAGTCTTCAAAGCTTCAAAAACTCCAAGGTTTAGATCTCAATCCAGCAGAGCTTCGCCTCCAAAAATTCCAACCCCTCAACAATGAGCCCTCAAGTCCTATTTATAGACATTTGAAAACCAGATCTGGGATCAGATCTGGGCCCAGATCTGGGCTCGGCCCAGGTGGATCGGCCACCGAGCCACCTCCTGGTGGCTCGGTTTTGGCCGAGCCACCAGGAGGTGGCTCAGTGCCACCGAGCCACCTCCTAGGTGGCTCGGTGAGCCACCTAGGTGGCTCGGCTTTGGCCGAGCCACCTAGGAGTGGCTCGGTTTTGACCGAGCCCTCCAGGTATTTGCCGTTTTGTCGTTTTCTGGTTTCGCGGTTTATCCGAACTCTGATTTGTTGATCTGGACTCTGATTTGGCAGTAAATCCGCCTCGGTGTTTGAGTTCGAGTCTGGATCTGATCTTGATTTGATCTTGATTCGTTCGAGTCCACTCTTGATTGATGTGGTGGACTCTACGGTTGGATGACTCGTTGATTCATCGACCCGTTAGCTTGATTGGGCACGTGATTAGATGTATTCCGTTGTTTACGTGCAGTTCGTTAACCTCGTCGCCTCGTTAATTCGCTTCATCGCGTCTCACTTGGATTCGGTGTTGTGGTCTAACGAACATGCTTTGGATATATCGCCCGATGGTTCGTTGGTTTGTCGAATCACCGTGCCGAGCTGTGTTAAGGGACCTATAAGCAGTTTTATACGCCTACAATATATTCATTTCATTTCATGCATATATCCTTTTTGTAAATTATTTATCATCATCAAAAAGGGGGAGATTGTTGGCCTTCTTGTTTTGATGATATTTAACAAACAATTTATCACTAATATTATTTGTCTAGTGTTTGTATTTTGTTATTTATTATAGACAAACAATATGTTGGAGGATGGATGGAATTGGGCTTCAACGAACATATCCAATGGAGGTTGGTGGAATAGTGGTTGAAGCCTACACAATTCAAGTTAAAGATCCAATTACAAGCTTCATCCAAGTTTACCAAGTTGAGCTTCAATGAAGATCAAGATCAAGCTTGGGTAATTTAGTTTAGGTGTTATATTATGTGTGTTAAGTACGTTATGCTCAATATCATATACACACACATTTTATTGGTTTCCTTGTATATATATGTAGTCATATATATATATACAACACAAGTTTTGATTTTCATGTTTATAAATATGAAATTACATATTTCATATTTATTATTGTGATTTGGTTTAACTACTTAGATATGAAAAAAATATATTTTCATATACATACTCATATGTTTTATTTTCTATTGTATTTGTGAAAATATTGTATTCTTAGTTTATAGACTAAACAATCATTATATACATCTTTTATTAAGTCTACTAAATCATTTTGTATTATTTCAAAACATGGTTTAGACAAAATGTCAAAATTCATATGTTTATATTTTTATGTTTTGGATTATTTTACAAAATAATAATATTTCTCATTTGGGAAGTCCTTTTTGAAAACCAGTTTTTGTAGCATATTTATTATCATGTCTACAATCATTTTCCAAAGTTTCATAATTTTTGGAATTTATTTGATATTTTTAAACAGGGTTTTAAAATCAACATTTCACTTTCAAACCTGAAACATTTTGTATCAGTTTGCGGTCGACCGCCACGGTCGACCGCGCCTTTGTTTTTCCCTCAGGATGCAGCAGAAACTTTTGCAGTCGACCGCCACGGTCGACCGTCAAGCTGAAGATTCCCACGGTTGACCGTCGAACTCTCTGGAAGTTTTCTGAGGTTCTAAAGTGCCTCGCGGTTAACTGCGAAAATTTTACGGTCGACCGCCGATAGCCCAACGACTATTTTTGGTACAAAATCGTATTCCTGATTTTCTGGGATTTTTGTTATTTTGTTTGGGGTTTTGGCTGTTGGTTTCCCTTCCTATATAAACCCCCAAACCCCTTCTATCTCAGTAACCCAATAGAAAGTTTTAAAGAAGTTTAAAAGAGTTTTAACAAGGGTTTTAGTTGGGTTTAAAGTTTGTTTGGTTTATGAAGATTATTTTACAACAGGAGAAGATCATCTACATTGTTTGAGCTTCATTTTAATCCTCCTCTCCATCTTGTTTTTCAGATAAGATTTCCTAAACTCTATTTCTAGCTATTTACTGTTTCATTCATAATTTCTATATGCTAGAATTATATTGAGTTTAGTTTTGATTTGTTTCTCTTTGCATACACACACACACACAACCATTGAGCTTATTGTATTTACATACATTGTATAATTAGGTTGTGGGGAGTTATAACAATTGAGAGTGAGCTACATTGAGTTCTCATATATTGAAGAGAACATATTTGTTATTATATTGTGAGTGTTGTAAGGTTTTCGGTGAGCTAGAAAACCGTGTGTGTTGTGAAGTTTTTGGTGAACTAGAAAACCGAATATGAGGAGTGAACGTTGATCGGTGAGCGTTGAAAACCTACATTGTGAAGTGATTGTGAACATTGATCGGTGAACGTTGAAAACCAACATTATGAGGTGTGTAGAAGTTCCGGCTTCCAAACCGGGTTATGATAGTGGATTTCTCCTCGGGAGTGGGGAGCGGAGACGTAGGACGGAAGGTCCGAACTTCGTGATCATTTGAGTGTGTTTGAGTTTGTCATTGGAGCATTTGCTTATGTATTTATCTTATATCGCCAATTGTCTTTACTCTTATATTTTACCCTATCACATTTGTAGTTTGTTTATATCACTCTTGTGTTAGTTTATATATCCTTGCATATATTTTTATCATATAGGATATATCTCCTTGTTCATATTGCTTATCCTAGCTCATATATCTTATTGTATTTCATTCTTGCTAGGATAACTTGTAATAAGTTTTAATTAACATAAAATCGGATTAGATTAGCATAAGACCCTAATCACTCCCCCTCTATGGTCTAACAATAGCCCACTGAGCGAACACCATGGAAGGTCAAAGATCCAATGGCAACATTGTCTTGTTCTTTGACGAGGTCCCAGTCTAAGTGTTTGGGGATGGAGACGCATTGAAAGTAGGATATCGGATACATCCTCTCCATATTGGGTAAGAAAAGATAGTGGTCCCTAACTTTCCTCAATCACTTATAATTTCCATCATAGGGGAGATCTGCTTTCAAGTCAATAGAGTCACCAAATAGGAACGCCGGCTTGATGAACTTTGTGCGGTCCAGAGATTCAAATCTGGCATCTCTGACTAGAACACAGAGTGTTCCTGAGGAGGCGTGGGTAACCGCTTCAGCATGTTCCTTGTTAGCACCATGGAAGATGGGAAGTTCTCGGCATAGATTAAATATCACGTTCTGATCTACGCTACCTTCATGTCCAAATAGTGACAAAAAGAAAGAGGCTCATGGGTATAGCGCACTGCAAATAAAAGAAATAATTAATTATCATAGAGCCAAAGTAAGTCTAAAAAGACTTAGTCCAAAACACAGAGGTCGAACCCTGTGTTTCAAAAAATCAAACGCAGAGGTCGAATCCTACGTTTCAAAAAAATCAAAATCCAAAGGTCGAACCCTACATTTTAAAAAATCAAACGCAGAGGTTGAACCCTGCGTTTCAAAAAAAAAAAAATCAAACACAAAGGTCGAACCCTAAGTTTTGAAAAAACAGAATGAGTTTTGCTCATTGTTCAAAGTTCAGAACTTGTCGAAACAAGTTTTACGGTCCCAAAGTTCAACACTTACTGCTGACAAAGGGAATTTGTGGTGGCGGTGCATCCGCCTGTGCTGCGGAGCCGCCGACGACCGAAGTCAACGATGTACCCTGAGCCATAGCAGCGGCTGTCATGGATTTCAAAACAGTCCTCTTCCTTAGAGCCATTTCAATCTCGTTGGAGAAGATGAACATGATTCCTATTAGAAGGTCGCTAGAGAAGAATGAACAAAGATCTTCGTTAAGTTCTCCGGAGAAAAAAGATAAGAAAGTTGAATGACTTTTGATTTGACCTTTGGCGGTCTATTTATAGATAGCTGGAGCTGTCAAATCGGGGCGAGATTTTAGGCAAAAATCCTACCTAAACATGATTTCTGCATTCCCATTGAGTCAGTTGGACTCCTAAAATGCAAGTTCACCTCCGCATTTCAGCTCTTAAACGCAGGTCTTACCTCTGCGTTTCAGTTCTTTTAAACGCAAGGTTTAATCTAGTTTTTCAACTTCTAAACACAAGGGACCAATTCTACGTTTTAGCTTTCAGATGTCAAGTTTTTTTATTAACCCTCCCGTCGAGCTGCCACTGCCATTAGGGTTATTGTACAGAGAAGCTATGAATGACCATCAAGGTGATGAAAGCCGAAAAGAAACTAGCCTACGACAAGATGCTATGCAGCCTCTTGGATGGGTACAGACAGATTCTAATCGCTGTTGCTGATAACACTAAATTGGATCCCTCGCACAACTCTTTCTTTAAATAGCTTAACATTCCCACTAAGATTAACAATGATATTATTGAAATCATTACCCTTGATGAGCTGATCAAGAAAAGAGACAGAGCGAATCCTCTGAAATTGTCAATTTAGCAAAATTTGGATTGCGCCTTGGGTGTTCATCAATACCTACAAGGATCATTTTAACCAAATTTGGGCTGCACCTTGGGTGTTTATCAATACCTACAATGATCATTTTAGTCAAATTTAGGTTGCGCCTTGGGTGTTCATCAATACCTACATAGATCATCTTAGCCAAATTTAGGCTGCACCTTGGGTGTTCATCAATACCTACAAGGATCATTTTAGTTAAATTTGGGTTGTGCCTTGGGTGTTCATCAATACCTACATGGATCATCTTAGCCAAATTTAGGTTGTGCATTGGGTGTTCTACAATACCTATAAGGATCATTTTAGCTAAATTTGGGCCGCGTCTCACATATTCATCAAAGTTTACGTATTCAATATCGTAGCAGGTTGTTATTAATAACGCTAAAATCCATGCCTCACACGCATGGGGGATTTTGTCTCGATTCCTAATTAGAGATTAGACAATGTCTAACACGCGTCACCGGTTAGTCTTTTCCCCGTGAAAATAAAAAAGCCTATGTATTTAATATCATAGCACCAAGCCTAAAAGAGTTTATTCTTTTAGCACAACGTTACATGTGCAACAAACTTAGGCAATTCACATGCTAGCCCGATTTTAAACGTAATCAGTAAAGACACATCAAATCCATTAATGACTGAGGATTTGCCAAAAATCCTATTAAGTTGTAGGCACCAGCATACGGGTCCTGTGCAGCAAATTTCTACAATCAGGTTCATGATATATTCAAAACAGATATAGTGAACCATCATTCAACCAATCTCATGTTAGGTCTCATGTTATGAGCCTACATCTTCTAATCTTGTTTTAATGATTACAAACAATTCCTAATATTATTTGTCTAGTGTTTATGTTTTCTTATTAGGTATTCAAGACAAATAATAAGTTAGAGGTTGGATGGATTGAGCCTACACGATCACAACAAATGGAGGTTGGCGGAATAGTGGAATGAAGCCTATGTATACTAGTCAAGATCCAAGTTTAAGCTTCTTCCATGTTTTCTAAGACAAGCTACAATGAAGATCTATCAAGCTTGGGTAAATTAGTAATGTGTGTTAATTCAATAAGCTCAAATATACACGCACATTTTATTTGTGAATTTTCTCAAATATTGGAGTTTTTATGCAAAATATGTTTTTAATATGTTTCGGACTATATATACATCATAAACATCTTCTATATATCCATATAAATATTCCATAAGTTTTCAAAACTTATTTTGAGTCAAAAAACGAAAATCACATGTTTTATTAAACATGTATTTTAGTGTTTTTGAATATTTCTGAGATTTCACAAATGGTAAGAGCAAATTAAAAAATTCCTTTTCCAACACGCTCATAATCATGTTTATAAACTTTTCCCAAAATTTTACATCTTTTAGAATTTATTTGCTATTTTTAAAAGGACTTTAAATTTTATTTTTAAAAATCATTTCAGGCTGAAAACCTATTATCAGTCGACTGATTAGTCGACTGATGACATCAGTCTACTGATCAGTCGACTAAAGAATGTGCCTGGAATCATCAAAAAGTTTTTGTTTTGTTTTGGTTGATTGACCAGTCGACTGATGATCCATCAGTTGACTGATAAAGGTCGTCAGTCGATTGATGAGTTGGTAAATACCTACAACGATCAGCTCATCAGTCGACTGATGAAATTCGTCAGTCGACTAACGACCCAACGACTAGTTTTTCCAGCCTTCTATTTTTTTTTTGTCTTTTTGCTGGATTTGTTTGGGTTTTGTGCCTTGGTTTTTCTTCCTATATAAACCCCTATTATTCTCATCAGTAGTAAGTTTTTTGAAGAGAGTTTTAGAGAGGAGTTTAAAGTGTTTTAAAGTTTGTTTAAGTTTGTAAGTTTGAGTTTACAAAGAGGAGACTTACATTTTCAATTGAGGAATTCATCCTCAATCTTCTTTAACCTATTTGTGTTTATAGAGAAGTTTTTCTAATCTATTTGTGTTTATAGAGAAGTTTTTCTAACTCTTTTCTCTAGTAATTTTATTATTGATTTTCATATTCTTATTATTGCTAGTTTGCTAATTGAGTTAGATTTTATTTATACTCATTTTATCACACACACCCTATTTAAGCTTTTAGTATTTTATACATCATATATTGGGTTGTGGGTTTGTGATTTGTGAGATTGAGCTTACATTGAGTTCTCATCCAATTAGAGAACATTTTATTGTAATTAAGTTTTGTTGTGAGTTACACGCTGTATCACACTTGTACACCGAGAGGAGTGTGTGGTGAGAGACGGGGTTGTCCTAAAAGGAGTGGCGTCAGTAGTAATGCCTAGAGGTAGGTCGTAATCCCGAGCACTTGAGGGAAACATAGGCTAGAGACCAACACTTAGAGGTGTAGAGTGTGATTGCAATTGTGAGTGTTATAAAGTTTTCGGTGAACTAGAAAACTAAATTATGAGGTGTAAATATTGTTTGGGTGAGCGTAGAAAACCCGGTTGTGATAGTGGATTTCTCCCCGGGAGTGGGGAGCGGAGACATAGGATGGAAGGTCCGAACTCCATGATCATCCTTGTGTGTTAGAGTTTGCATTGGCGTATCATTTGTGTCTAGTGCTTAGTCTATTTTATTCTCCATTGCCCATTGTTTATATTGCTCATTCTTGTTCATATCTCATTGTATATCTATCTTGTAAGAATAATTTGTTAATAACTTTTAATCAATATTAATATCTAATAAGATTAGCAATAACCCTATTCACCCCCCTCTAAGGTACTTTCAATTGGTATCAGAGCTTGGTGCTCTTGGTTTAAGGTTTAACCGCCTTGAGTTAACGGTCCAAGCTTTAATATTGTTGCTAATCTTGTTTTGATATTATATATTTTACTTGCTCGTATATTATGGATATGTTTGGTGTAAGCTATGACATAAATGTTGCTCCTAGATATAGTAACTTTCCTTATGATCAATGGTGTTTGTAGATTCAAAATTTTTGTTGAATCTAGAAATATAGATTTATAAGAAGTTATTAACAATTCTTATATTGTGTCCGCTTCGGAGAAATCCAAGTGGAGCAAACATGACAAGAAAATGTTTACAATGAACAAGTTAGTGTTAGAATTTATGCATAATGCTTTAGGTCCATGTATTTCTAACGAACTTGCTCATTTTGATAGTGCTTATACAATTTGGAAATTATTTGAAGCACATCAAGGAAACTTGGAGGCGATCCGACAATCTTTGGCGGCTCCCTCTTTAAGTTCACAAGGAGCCTCATCATGCACACAGCCATTAGGTGATAGCCTTAGTGAGGTATGCGAGTTCGATAGCGAAAATGATCTTACTATTGATGAACTCGCACATAGCTATGAATTATTGATGTATGAGTATAAAAAATTGGAACGTAGCTACATTAACTTAAAAAGCAAGCATGTCGAAATAAAATCCTCTCATGAAACACTAGCTACTAAGTTTGATCTTATTGCAAATAAAAATATAAATCTTAAAGAATGCAATGAAAAGTTAAAATTAGAAAATGCTAGTTTGTTTCATGCTAAATGTGATGCTATGTTAGAAGTTGAGAATATAAGAAAAGATCTTAATTCTTTCAAAATTGATCATGCATGTTCTACTTCTAACAACAATGCTTGTGTGGATTATAATGAGTTAAATCATGTTAAAAGTAGAATATCCTCTTTAGATTCAACATTAAAAACTTGCATTGTTAATAACACCAAGCTTATGGATTTGTGTGTAAAGTCCCACAAAATATTTCTAAGAAACCTATTCACTATGCACACAAGTATAACAAAATTTACAAGTGTTTAATTTGCGACCGTAAAGGCCATATTACTAAATTTTGTTATAATGCACAAAAGCCTAACAAGCCAAATCATGTTTGTGCATCCCATCAAGCTTCTTCTTCTCATACACATGTACACACACTTAGTAATAATCATAAACATGCTCATGTGTATAAGTGTAATTTTTGTGAGCGTTTTGGTCATTTGACCAAGTTTTGTTTTGATTTGAGAAGAAACTCTCGTTTGCAAAATAATTATAAAGAAAAACCTATTTTTGCAAATGAACAACGTGCACAACAATTTGGTCAACGTAAACCATTCCAAACTCTACATTGCACAAGTTGCAACCGTATGGGTAATGTATACAATTTTTGCTTTGATCGTATCTGTGCACAAAATGCGCCCAAATGAGTTCATAACCCAAGGACTTTAAGCTTTAATGATAGGGGTCATGTCCCTAAACTCTTAGTGTGACGCCCCTGTTTTCACACTTGGCTGCAGTCCAAGGTAAACCCAGAGATGTCAAACCTGCCGTGCACCTCTACTGTGCAACAACATGTTTCACCAATCACAGTAATATCCTCTAGTGGATTCAAGTAGATGTGAAGGTACAAAACAGACAAATAAGGAAAATAAAAATAAAATAGACATGATGTAGAAAGAAATATCTCATAATGATATCATGTCTCGACTAGAATAAACTAAAATATAACTGATATATATCTGGAGTCTGAAATAATATGACATGTCTCAACATGGATCAACTAGAAATCGTACTAAGGCAACATGCCTTAATAATATGAGTACAAACTCAAATGACTGAATGGAAACATAAGACTACTGTGGAGTCCATACTAGTAAAAATACGCGACGACGACTATGCAAGAACTCTGTCACCCTGCGACTCTCCGATGCTCTGAGCCGCCTGAAAGTTAAAAAAAACAATAAGAGCGTCAGAGCGCTAGCAAGATTACCTCCATCCGCCCCGGGGAGGGCTACTAGATGTAGTGGAGGCTCTATCTATAAAGTATAGTCTACCTAGATCATTTTTTCGTATCATGATATTAATACTTAGAAATCTACAACACGAGACGTAATACATCGAGCGAAATAATCCAAACAAGGAAACCCTCATGTATATACCATATGCCTCAAGTAGTAAATTAATAAATATTGATCCTGAACTAAGCAACAGAAATATAACTGAAATAAAATAATAAAGTGCAACATCATAGGCGACATCAGTATAGGTACATGTCTCGTGTACTCGAACTCATAAGTAACTGGGTAAAAAGGGCAACTCGACAATGAATCGCATCACAATAAGTGTCCGCCAAGGACTCAAAATAACAAGCTAACAATATTATCATTCTCTATAGTCTCTCAATAATTCATGTACTTGTATGAATCAGCAACAAAATAGTATCATCGCATCACGTGCGGATCGACGAATGGTATCATCGCATCATCATGCGGATCGACAAATAAGTATCATCGCATCATCGTGCGGTTCGACGAATGGTATCATCGCATCATCGTGCGGATCGACAAATAAGTATCATTGCATCTCAAAACGGCGCAAAACAACCCAACCAAACGAAAATAGAAACAGTTGTGTGTATATTCATGTGTGCATATATATATATATATATATATATATATATATATATATATATTCACTGTTCACGGTAAAAATAAATAATATTCACCGTGTAAATAAAATTCATGCTCACTGTATAACCCAATATTCGTATTCACTGGAAAAAAATAATTATTCGTGTTCACTGTGTGAAAATATTCGTGTTCACTGTGTAATTATATTTGTATTCACTATGTAACAAATTCGTGTTCACTGTGCATATATAAATTCGTGTTCACTGTGTATATATAACTTCGTGCTCATTTTATAAACAAGTTCATTCACTGTGTAACTAAATTAATTTTTTAGAGTAAACCAAATAAGAATTTAGCATCACAATTAATCAATTAAATTAATTAATTTACATGGAGAATTATCATGGTAATTAACTACTCATGATGAGATTTACAGAGGCAATAAATTATCACAGTAAATCAAATTAAAAAAAATTTAGCATTTCAAATAATGAATAACTTAACAGAGGCCAAAGTTCATTTCATAATATTCATGTTTATTTAAGAATGAAAATCACAGACCTATGATTTAAGCATGGGAATATATTTCTTAAACTTCTTAAAATTTCAACTAAAATACAAGGAAGGTTTGGATGAGGGTAATCTTGCCTCAACGCTGTATTGAGAAGCGTTGTACGAGATCCTCCTTCACTGTGATAGTTATCCATTGTTTCCTCTCTACAAACGTCACAGTGACACTCCCAGAACTCACAGACAGAGCTTTGAGAAGGGGGAGAGAGACTGCTTGGGATATTTGGAGACTTAAAATTTCGTTTTTGGGGCTGAGCTCTTTGACAAAGAGCTCTCTTATGAAAGATGGAAAACTGTGCACTCAAATTCACGTCTTCGGATTCTTTTATTAATGACTTATGCACTGTTAACTTTACAGAAAAAAAAAGAGAGCTAAATGTTTTGCTTAATTCATACAATCATTCAATGACGTTTAACTCTTTGTGGATTGTTGTCATCACAACATCAAAAGGTGTGCTTGAGGACAAAGATGAAGACATGGAATCAACGTTTCCTTTTGATGCATGCCTGGGGACAGAGATGAAGACACAGAGTCAAAGTTTTCTTACTTAAAAATGTATAAAAAAAAAACACGGATCAGGACATGGATGAAAACACGGATGAAAACATGGATCAATGTTTTCTTACCTTACATCAACACTGAGACAAAGCATCCCCTTTGCAAAAAAAAAAAAAAAAAAAAAAAAAATTGTAGTAACCACACACATCACAAAACATGTCTTGATACACTTGTACAAAGCCTACACGTTTTTGTAAAAGACTTGAAAACGACATTAGTCCATCTTCAAACTTGTACAAACAACTAAAAATAAAACCCTCTGTGTCTTCTCGAAAGGCGGTGCTAGCCAACTCGAGTCTGCCATCTCCTCTACCATATGTTTGATATACCTTACTTGTATATATATACATCGAATTGATCTCAAATCAATTCCTAACATATTCAAATATCAAAATATGTTATTTATAACTATATAACATATTTATTATCATTTATCACATTAAAATTTACGGGGTTTTACACTTAGGTACCAAGAGCAATTGGGTACCAAAACATGTTTAATCTTTAAGAACGAATTCTTTAGCTTTTTAGTTTTTCATGTTCTTAAAGATGTTTTTATTTAAGTTATATAAATAAAATTGAAAATAATTTCATTCTTGGTATTTGATTTGCAAAATTATCAGTCATATTTTTTCATGATTCTCTTTTATAGATTTTCATGTTTTCATCCTTTATGAATTGATACAATTTTTATCAAGATGATTTTTTCTGTGTAAAAACATTACTTTTGGTAATATACCATGTTTTCAATTATTTTAACAATGTGTTTATATTTATGGGACCATTATAAAACACTCTTATGATGATATTTATGTGTTTGAGCTTCCGGATCATCTATTTGTGGTTTATAATGTATTATGTATATGGTTTGATCAAGTTTTACAAAAAGTATTTCTTCTATTGACCAAACACTTTTTAGATATATACTTTGTTTTGTATTTACATATGAGAGGTTATATGTTTGAGCAACCCCCTGGGAGGTTTACCGAATGCTAAAAGCTTTATTTGGGTTAAAACTTGTTTCAAGAGCTTGTTATGCTCACCTCTCTTGTTTTTGTCGAAAATGATACAATATGTACACTTTGAATTTCTTTTAGTATCATTTGAGGCTTTTATTTGAACCTTCATGAGGTTCATGATTTTTTTTTGATTTCATGATCTACTTTTGTTTATATCCAAATAATGTTTTATGATTGGATATTGAGACACCTTTTATATGTCTATTTGTGCTCTCAATCAATCATGTTTTATGGTGGATAATTTGTAATTTTTTTAATCATTTAACGTTTGATTTTCTTTTACTTTTTTTTGAAATCTTTTAGGTTTTATGTTTTAGACTCTTGTAGCACCTTATATGTGTTCACTTAGTCTATCTTTGTATATGAGTTGTGTTTAACATTTTTACATTTATGCTTGCTCATATTTGTTTGCCATGTTTATAATTGCATATTTTTCATATGGCATTTTGATAGGGGAAGCAATCCCTATATCTTTTTTTTGTTTATACTCACCTATGTTTTATAATAGGGGGAGCTTTCGCTCTCTTATTCTTTTGTTTTCCCTATTTTGATGTTGCCAAAGGGGGAGAAACAAGTGGATTGTGAGTAAATTTTAAGAGTATTGTTTTTTATTGTATATCTTATATACTCTTTGTGTAGATTGTTTGTCATCATCAAAAGAGGGAGATTGTTAGGTCTCATGTTATGAGCCTACATCTTCTATTCTTGTTTTGATAATTATAAACAATTCCTAATATTGTTTGTCTAGTGTTTATGTTTTCTTATTAGGTATTCAAGACAAACAATAAGTTAGAGGTTGGATGGATTGAGCCTACACGATCACATCAAATGAAGATTGGTAGAATAGTGGAATGAAGCCTATGCATACTAGTCAAGATCCAAGTTAAAGATTCTTCCATGTTTTCCAAGACAAGCTACAATGAAGATCTATCAAGCTTGGGTAAATTAGTAATGTGTGTTAATTCTATAAGCTCAAATATACACGCACATTTCATTTGTGAATTTTCTCAAATATAGGAGTTTTATGCAAAATATGTTTTTAATATGTTTTGGACTATATATATACATCATAAACATCTTCTATATGTCCATATAAATATTCCATAAGTTTTCAGAACTTATTTTGAAACAAAAAACAAAAATCACATGTTTTATTAAACATGTATTTTAGTGTTTTTGAATATTTGTAAGATTTCACAAATGGTAAGAACAAATTGAAAAATTCCTTTTTTAACACGCCCATAATCATGTTTATAAACTTTTCCCAAAATTTTACATCTTTTAGAATTTATTTGCTATTTTTAAAAGGACTTTAAAATTTGTTTTCAAAAATCATTTCAGGCTAAAAACCTTTTATCAGTCGACTGATTAGTCGACTGATGACATCAGTTGACTGATCAGTCGATTAAAGAATGTGCCTAGAATCATCAAACAATTTCTGTTTTGTTTTGGTCGATTGACCAGTCGACTGATGATTCATCAGTCGACTGATAAAGGTCATTAGTCGACTTATGAGCTGGTAAATGCCTACAACGGTCAGCTCAATAGTTGACTAATGAAACCCAGTAGTCGACTGATGGCCCAACGACTAGTTTTTCTATCCTTCTGTTTTTTTGTCTTTTTGCTGGATTTGTTTGGGTTTTGTGCCTTGGTTTTTCTTTCTATATAAACACCTATTGTTCTCATCAGTATTAAGTTTTTTGAAGAGAGTTTTAAAGAGGAGTTTAAAGTGTTTTAAAGTTTGTTTAAGTTTCTAAGTTTGAGTTTACAAAGAGGAGGCTTGCATTTTCAATTGAGGAATTCATCCTCAATCTTCTTCAACCTCTTTGTGTTTATAGAGAAGTTTTTCTAACTCTTTTCTCTAGTAATTTTATTATTGATTTTCATATTCTTATTATTGCTAGTTTGCTAATTGAGTTAGATTTTATTTATACTCATTTTATCACACACATCCTATTTGAGCTTTTAGTATTTCATACATCATATATTGGGTTGTGGGTTTGTGATTTGTGAGATTAAGCTTACATTGAGTTCTCATCCAATTAGAGAACATTTTATTGTAATTAAGCTTTATTGTGAGTTACACGTTGTATCACACTTGTACACCGAGAGGAGTGTGTGGTGAGAGACGGGGTTGTCCCAAAAGGAGTGGTGTCGGTAGTAATGCCTAGAGGTAGGTCATAATTCCGAGCACTTGAGGGAAACACAGGCTAGAGACCAACACTTAGAGGGTGTAGAGTGTGATTGCAATTGTGTGTGTTATAAAGTTTTTGGTGAACTAGAAAACCGAATTGTTAGGCGTAAACGTTGTTCGGGTGAGCGTAGAAAACCCGGTTGTGATAGTGGATTTCTCCCCGGGAGTGGGGAACGTAAACGTAGGACGGAATGTCCGAACTCCGTGATCATCCTTGTGTGTTAGAGTTTGCATTGGCATATCATTTGTGTCTAGTGCTTAGTCTAATTTATTCACCATTGCCCATTGTTTATATTGCTTATTCTTGCTCATATCTTATTTATATCTATCTTGTAAGAATATTTTTTAATAACTTTTAATCGGCATTAATATCTAATAAGATTAGCAATAACCCTATTCACTCCCCTCTAGGGTACTTTCATCTCAAACTAATTTGGGATCCAAAGTATTCCAAAAATTCGTTCTAGTCAACCGTGAACTTTCTAAAACTTTGGAGGGGGTTCTGTTGGCTGTCTAAAAATTAGTTCAGATAGCTAATCCCTATCAAACACCGACAATGGAAGTTATAATCTGAAGACTTCCATATAACAATTCAACAATGAAAGTTATAATCAAATAATTTTCACATCAGCAAATGAAGACTACAATTAAAAGATTTTTACGTAGATCGAGAAATGTTATCATTCGATAACCTTTACGACAACCGATGAAAGCTCTAATTCAACAGCCTTCACAATCAACATCGGGAGTTACAATCTGACGGCTCTTATTTCCTCAAGGAGCCAAGACGAAGATTACAAGATGACGATCTTTGTAACACTCTAGCAAAAGAGGCTACAAATTGACAGTCTCTTCAAATCAAGACGCAAAGCTTACCTCTGTGTCCCAGATCCAAAATGCAGAGCTCGTGGCCACGTTCCAGACTCAAAACACAGAGCTCACTGTTATGTTTCAGACTCAATTGCAGAACCCAATTCTACATCCAGGTCCAGAACGCAGAATTCATGCCCAGAACGCAATTCTTACGTTTGACTCATTTAAACATGAGCTGAACGGTTTCAAAACCATTTTCCCATGATTTGAGGGGATTACTCCCCCACTTAGGAGCGAATTAAAGGGAGTGGTTACATCCCTTAATCCCATATAAATAGCAAAAAACTCAACTGAGTTGGAAAATCTAATTGATCTAAAAATTGATCTCTTTCCTGATTGGAATTTTGATGGAAGTTTGGCTTTCATCATCAACTGAGAGCATTCATCAGCAACAAGGAGCTTTGGTACTTGGCTTAAAATTGATTTTTGGTTCAAATCAACTCTTTTACAGAGTTTAAACTTGCTCTGAGTTCTAAAACTCGTTAAGAGTTCATTTCAAACTTGTCACGCAAGTTCTCCTCGATATCAATCAAGAGGAAGAAACCGTGTTCCACGAGGTGAACCATTCAGATCGTCAACGAAAAGAAAACTCGACACGAATATCGAGGGAGGCATTCCATCGACACCAAGAAGAACCTAATTTTAAACAAAGGAAAGGATCTCCGTCGATCTTTCTCTCTTTTATAAATCGGGAATCTGATACAAGAAGATTATAATTTCTTTTTCTAAGTTTGTTAGAGAGAGATTGTATTGAGAGAATTATAATTAATTCTTTTTTAAGTCTGTTGGGAAGAATAATACAAATTCAATTCTCCAATTTTCTTCTTCAACTTTCCCAACAAACAATGTCAATCACCATGAACATAACTTGACACATTGCGCAAGAGTCACGTTTTAACACTGAAACGTGAGGGTCGCGTTTAGGTAACTGAACGCGAGAGTCACGTTTGAGAAACTGAACGCGAGGGTCGTGTTTGAGCAACTGAATGTGAGGGTCGTTTTTGAGAGTGGGGACACGAGAGTCAAGTGCAACCCCCTTCTAAACGCGAGGTTCGCATTTTTATTGGGTAACGTGAAGCTCAGGTTCGCGTTCAATATCGAATCCAGGTCCGCGTTTTGTCCGTGGAACATGTCATTGAGGGCCGCGTTTAGCCTGGCTTTCACGTGGGTCATGTTTGGGCACATAAACGCAAGAATCACATTCTAGAGTAGAAACGCGAAGCTTAGGGTCGCGTTTTGGCTCACAAACGTGAATTTCACATTGGTTGGTTGGTCGGATTTTTCTAAACTGTGCTCGTCGTAGGGATCTTCTCCTTCAGCGAACAACGTTCTTCTTTGCCTGAGTTTTGACAGTCATTCAAGCAAGCTTGGTGTCGGATTGCACCATCACTTCTTCATTGGTGAAAAAGTTGTTCCCCAGTAGAGTCACCATCTTTTGTTTGTTGAAAAAATTTAAAGAAAGTTAAGAGAAAATGTTATTAATTCTCCCTATTTGACTTAGGAAAAGAATAAATACAATCTCTCTTTGTAATCCCTCTCTAACTGACTTAGAAAAAAGAAATTACAACTTTTCTTTATCGATTTCCCGATTTACAAAAGAGAGAAGGAATCGATGAAGAGTCTTTCCTTTGTTTAAAGCTAGATTCTTCCTGGTGGCGATGTGAGCTTGAATCTTGTATCCGGTTGACGATCCGAACACCTCACTTCGTGGAACATTAGTCTATTTCTCTTGACTTCACGTTGGGAAGAACTTGCAAGACAAGTTTAGAACTCTAAAATGAGTTTAAGAACTCTGCGAAAGAGTTAATTTTAGAAAGGAGGTTTGATCTTTTTTAATTTGAAATAAGCTAAACAGCCTATTTTAAATTTCCTCAACCGAAGATGGTTCGAAAGCAAAGCCAAAGGCTCTCAAAAGCTTCAACAAAAGCCAATCAAAGATGATCCAAAAGAGGATGTCTCTTCAGCTGAATTCTCAACTATTTATAGGCTTTTAGGAGTGTAATTGACCCCTTAATTCGCTCCATAATGGGGCTTAATGGCCACATTATGTGGAAAAATACTTTTGAAACCATTCAAATCGTGTTTGAACGGTCAACACGAGGTTCGTGTTCTGGAGCAAGCCTCTCGTTCAGCTGTGTGAAATGCGGAGGTGAGCCTCGTGTTTGAAGTTTAGAACATGGAGGTGAGCCTCACGTTTGAAGATAAAATGCGGGGATGACCCTCGCATTTTTGGATTGAAACGTACGGGTGACCCTCGCGTTTTAGAGCTGGAACGCTGGGATGACCCTCGTGTTTTAGAGATGAAACGTAGGAATGACCCTCGCGTTTTAGAGCTGGAACGTAGGGATGACCCTTGCGTTTTGCTTTGAAGAGATCGTTAATTGTAATATCTTTCTTTGAGTATTGCAAGGATCGCCATCTTGTAATCCTTACATTTGGCTCTTTGAAATGTGAGAGTCGTCAATTTATAGCTCTCGTCTGCTGTTGTGAAAGTTATTGGATTGTAACTTCCATCACCAGTGTTTTACGGGGATCAGCTATATGCAATAATTTTTAGATAGCCTACAAGCATAATGCTATACATAATCCAAAAAGAAACATAGTAAGGAGTTCTCTGTGATTGATTTTCATTCAAGCATTATTGTATTGTCTAGAAGCACGAGCAGACAATCCATTAAAACCTCGCCAAAAGGTTGAGTAAATCATAATTTTGTTCAAAAGATCAAGAGATCTCTTCCTCTTGTTAGAAACAGTCTATCATTGCGTTCTTGCCAGCCGCATCAAGTTAGAGAGCACATGAGAACATCTTGTTTCAAATTGGTTTTTAAGTAAGATTTTATGCTTAAAAAAGTTTTCCCTCGTCAGATTAGGATAAAATTAGATTTTAAGGCTTAGTCAAACATGCAATTAATACCATATTTTTTTTATTTTCTATCTGGTAACAAAATAAATAGGCTAAATGGCACTTAAATACCCTATTGTTTTATGACTTTTAAACTTAAATATTTTAAGTTTTAAAAAGTAACATTTTAATACTCTAAGCTGTCCACCGTTAGAATATGGTAAACACTGTTAAAAAATCTATTATGAAAAAATACTTTTCTACAGAAACAAAAAAAAAGATGGAAAATAAGTATAATGGTAAATATGATAACAAATGAGGTCAATACAATTGCAAGAATTTCATGTGCCAATCACATGAGAATATTCTCACCTGCGACTAACAGAAGGTACTAACATGCCAATTTTTACAACTTACGATATTAAAATACTACTCTTTTTATAATTTAGGATATTAAACCGCTACTTTTTATAACTTAGGATAGTGAATTGTAAAAGTGGTGAAACCATAGGGTATTGAAGTGCCATTTATCCAAATAAATATGACTATTACAATATTGTGTCATTTACTTCAAACAGCCCCCCCCCCCCCCCCAATTAGGATGCACATGTTACTATTGTCCAAACATGGTTGCTCATAAAATCCTTGTATCATTATGATTAGCACTCCAATACGCGCTAGAGATCCTATCAGAGCCTCCCATCAAGTGAGGGGTTCTCAGGCATACAGAGAGGCTGGAAAATATCCAATTGCCTCCTTGTTTATCACCTCAAGGGCTCAGAACCTCTTGCACCATGCAGGAGGTTCTGATAGGATTCAGACTCTCCAGAACGTGACATGCACATGACTGGTGGAAGACATAGTTTGCTTTATAATATTAAACAAACAACGAACAATGTCTTTCCTGCCTAATACCAAAGGTTCTCTTCAAATAACTTAGGAGAGAATGTTTTCACCACAAGTCTCTGTTGTTACCATATCAGAAATCTAAATTTACGGTGAGAGTCGAAATTTATAGTTTTTTATTCTAACAAATTAGCCTTATGGTGAACTGATTTATAAATCGAGCAAAATATTAATCCATTAAATATAACATTTTTGTTTAGGCTTTTAGTTGTACATTTTCTTTGAAGTTCACATCTCAACGATATACGTTTTTAAAAGTAAACCACTTTAAAATCAACCGGCTTCGTTCCCTACAGGTCATCTTCTTTTGCAAACTAATTTTGTGTCCATGAGAGGAAACTTTTGAATAGAGGTAAAATAGTTTCCTAGTGTGCTAGATTAATCACAGCTCAATTGGTGTTGACAAGTTGGATGGAGAAACTGAGACTAATTTGGAGTAATTTATATGAATTGTACTTGTGGGATTAAGTTAAAAACATTAAAATTTTTTTTAAGAGACCAATTAAATGAGGATAAAGCAAACTAAAAATAGTAAATACCATGAAGATGAGTTGATCTTGCTCATTGCGTTGAGGGGTAATTAACACCCTCACACCCTGTCTTTTTCATCTCCACATCACCCTCACATCCTCGCTTTCTCATCTCCACATCCTCCTTCACTATCTTCCCAAACAACTCCTCAATCTCCTCCAACCTCCTACCCTTCGTCTCCGGCAAGAACGCATAAATAAAAACCCACCCAGCCGCCGCAATCGTTGCATAAAGGAAGAAGCTTCCCGATATCGAAATCGCCTTATAAAGCGTAAAAAACGTCATGGTAACCACCCCGCTCGTTATTCTATTCGTCGCCGTCCCCAAACTGCACCCCTGCGCCCTCAGCCTCGTCGGGAAAATCTCCGAGCTGTACACCCAAGCAATGGGGCCTAGCCCAATCGAAAAGAAGCCCACAAAGGTCAGTACAGTCACGATACAGACCACAACCGCCCAATTCGTAGCACGTTCGATAAACAGCAATCCCGTGGCTAGCACCACGAATGAAACTACCATGCCGGCCGCACTAGATAGCAGCAACGGTCGTCGCCCGATCCGATCCAATAAGAACGTCGCGACGAGGATCGAAGCGGTTTTTGTGAACCCGACCGCAACCGTTGCCAGCAGGAGCTGTCTCTTGCTCTTGAGCCCGGCCTTTTGGAAAATCCGAGGGCTGTACAGCACCACGGAGTCGATCCCGGACGCCTGCTGAAAGAACTGCAGCCCGATGGCGGCGATGAGCACGCGCCTCACGTGCGGAGCCGGATGGATCAGCAGTTCCCTCCACACCCCCTCCCCTCGGTCTCTCTTAGACGTGGACCCCCCTGCTTCTATGATGTCGGTCAGTCTGGCCTCAGCCTCCTCGGAAGAATCAGACATCTTTTCAAGAGCGTGTCTGGCTTCGTCGAGGCGGCCCTGCATGACGAGCCACCTCGGTGACTCGGGCATAGCCAGCACGCCCATGATGAGAAATACGGGCGGGACCGCTCCCGCCAAAAACATCACCCTCCAGTTTAGATTCTCCGGTAGATTCGCGAAGGCGAAGTTGGCCACGTAACCGAGGAGGACGCCGGCGTTGATGAAGACTTCGGGGAAGGAGGTGAGGAAGCCCCTGGAGGAGGCAGGGGCGACCTCGGCGGTGTAGACAGGGGCAACCATGAGGGCGTAGCCGACACCGACGCCTGCCACGAGGCGGCCGAGCATTAGGACGGCGTAGTTCGGGGCGAGGCCCATGGAGAGGGCGCCGGCGAAGAAGATGGCAGCGGCGAGGATGACGGTGTAACGGCGGCCAATACGGTCAGACGTGCGGCCGGCGGCGACAGAGCCGAGGAGGGAGGAGACATTGATTATTCCGGCGAGGATCTCGATTTGGGTGTCAGTTAGCTTGAGGTCATCCTTAATGAATAGGGAAGCCCC
Organism: Asparagus kiusianus; assembly: GCA_022839385.1. NCBI lineage: Eukaryota > Viridiplantae > Streptophyta > Magnoliopsida > Asparagales > Asparagaceae > Asparagus > Asparagus kiusianus. Next base: position 356,074 of record BQKN01064551.1, read on the forward strand.
GCTGATCACTGCACCATCTGAAGAGGAAGAACAGAAGAGAGAGTGTTTACGGTAGTTGGTTAATTAAATGGGCATTTTATAATTTCTTAGCTAATTAATAACTAGTAATTACCATAGCCCAAGAGGATTGAGGTCATGGAAGCAAGAAAGGCACAAGCCAAGGCATACTTGTTCATATCTCTTCTTTCTCTGTTGCGGAGATCGAGATGGAGAGGAGGACTGTGGTGAGAGAGTGAGGAGTTTGAATGCTTAAATATAAATGAATGGAGGTCACGTGCTTGGGGATTTTGATTCTTTCTGTACATGAAAAAAAGTAAAGAGATCACTAATTGTACGTAATCTAAATTTTCACTATTGATAAATAAATTTCTTCTTGCATGAAGACTACTGAGAATGAAAGCTAATACATAGTATGACGGGTGTAGGTGAGAAACCGAAGCGCTTAATCTTTTATCTATTTCCTTAATTTTGCAAGTTACCTATCCAAATCGTAAAAATTCACTGAACTGGAATGGTGACTCCACCGTTTTTTTAGTGTCTTTGACGAGGGAAAACATGAAGTGTTTTATTTTCCTTTATTATTTCTTAATGTAAGCGCACGTTACCTATCAAAATCATGGATTGGACTAAAATGAGGAAAAAACCAACATAACTTTTGACAATTTCCATGTTTCTATGTACGCTAGTAGAACCAATATGATCTCCTGCGTGGCATTGAATAGTCTACACCGGTAAGTAGGGGTGTCCAAAAAGCCCGGGCCCGGTGTCCGGCCCGGTGTCCGGCTCGGGCCCGGCCCGGACGTGCCCGGACCCGGGCCCGGCCCGGTCCGGGCCCGGCCCGGGCCCGGAATAGTAATTTTTTAAAAATTTTAAATTTTTTATGTGCCATATATGTATATATATCTCTATAATAT
>BQKN01064551.1:380488-407080 GCA_022839385.1 Asparagus kiusianus
TACAACACGAGACTGGTACATCAAATGAAATAATCCAAACAAGAAAATCCTCATGTATATACAATATGTCTCAAATTGTAAATCGCTAATCATTAATCCCAACCTAAGAATGAAATAAAGCAATACATGAAGTAAACACTTTCCTAATATCGTATTTATATTATCTTCCATTGTCACTGGGAGGGTAAGATAAATATCAGCATATAGTCACGTGTACCTTCAAGGGCAAAGTACATTGGTCATATATCTTAGTAATGAGTCATTTACATATCTGACATCCGCCAAAGACTCAGGCTATTAATCAATAATTTGAAAGCAACGGACTATCCTATAAGTGTCCTGAATAGTGTACATGGCTTATTAGTCTTATCACGATCTCAGCATAGCCTGAGTGCGGAACGGCCTACCATATAGGTATCTAAATAGATGGCCTCACAAGCCTCATAACTATACGGCTGACAAGCCTCATCGCACACTCGTGCGGACGGACTACTATACAAAGCATCCAAACCCGATTCAATAGCCTGTACATATGGAATATAGACGCACTACCTCATGTAGCACTGAACTAGGCTCATCAACGATATCCATCTTATACATAAACTTTGTATATCTGGTATATCGACATACTATCCTATATAGTACTGAGTTGTGCTCATTAACGATATCCAATGAGTGTATGAATAATATCTAATTCAAATATAATCAAATCAAAACTCATCATAATCCCCTTGGGATTTTCAAATGTATAACTCAATATATTCATAACTATACGTATAATATCAAGCGGCTCAAAACTCTGCGAACACATCTCAAAACGGTGCAACACAAGCTCCACAAAACGAGTAGAAAAACAGATGAGACTTCTGTTAGTAAAATGGGCATATCTTTCTCTAAGAAAAATATTTTTAGAAATGGTTTTCTGTTTTGAAAACTAGATTCATACATATTTCAATTAGCATAAGCTTGGTACAGTTTGGAGTTTATTTTTTATCCTAAATCTTTATTTAAATATTATACATGTGTAGCAGTTTTTCTGTAGGATATGTTGTTAGTAAAAAGAATATATCTTTTTCTATATAAACTATTTTTAAGAAATGTTTTATGTTTTAGAAACTAGGTACATATAGATTTCATTTGGAACTAGTTTGGTTAAATTTAGAGTTTATTTGCTATCTTAAAATCTCAATTAAATATTATATAAGTTCTGTAGTTTTTTGCAAAAAAATATATATTTAGTATATCTCTTAAATTTTTCACATATAAATAAAATTATGAATAACCCTAATGATCATGATCATGATACTATCATAAATAATAGGAAAAGATTACTAATCTAGTATTAGTTTAAGTTTTAACATAAAAAAGGAATCTGATTTTTAATATCACATGTTAAGATTTAAACATGAAAACACATATTAAACATCAAAACTAGTTATTTAACTATAGGGATGGGTTTGGATGAAGATAATCTTGCCTCAAACATCATTCTAAGTCTTTGAAATAAATAATAAGCAATCTACGAGCACAAACAACCTGTTCTCCCTAGTCACATGTTGAAGATCTCACCCTCGTGTCGATATTGTGCTTCACAAAGCTCTCAAAATTCATAAGAAAAAGATCTAGAGTTTTTGAGGGGAGAGGATAGCCACTAGGTTTCATAGATATGATAAAAGAGAGGAATTTTTATAAAAAAAACATAAGTATTTATAGAGGCAAAACCGAAACAAACCTGTTTGACCCGAACCAAGAAACCTAGTCTGACTGAGAAAATAACCTTCGGTATTTTGACCATAGCTTTTATGTACGACATCAGAATGAGGTGATATAAGATTTTTTGGAAAGATATTGAAGAGATCTACAATGTTTATCTTTTAAGTTTTCCCAGATTCTAAATTCCTTAGTGTATAGAATACATATATGTTTAACTAGTCATTTTTCTCAGATTCAGGCCCGTGCACGTGTGCATGATATCACTTCTATATTCACATATATACATTGAATTGATCTCAAATCAATTCCTAGCATATTCAAACATTAATAAATATTATTTTTCATAATGTAATACCTTTATTATTTATTATAAAATATTTAAATTCTTAGGGTTTTACATTCTTCCCCGCTTAAAAGAATTTCATCCTCGAAATTCCGCAAACGTATCTTAGAGATTAATAATACATTACCATAAATCTTTAGATATAAAACATTATAATATCTATAATTAATGATCTAGAATACAAATATTCTCACTTTACCCCTAACTAAACAGAACTAATACGTCGGGCGAAAAATCCAAACAAGGAACCCCCATATATATACCATGTGTTCAAAATGATTAGAAGTCAAGTGTTAATACCCTCATTCTAGTATTAAATATAAATATAACCAAATAATCAATTCATAAATAAAAGTAAACAAAAACAAATCAATCATTTTACCTGCTCAAATAAGTGCGGGAAATCACAATGTATATGCTCCTCGCGCTCCCAAGATGCCTCCTCAGCCCCCTTCTGGTTCCATTGAACTTTGACTAGAGGAATCACTTGTTTCTAAGCTTCTTTTCCTCTCCAGCAAGAATACACATAGAAATTTCAGTAGTAGTCAAATCATCAAGAATCTCAACCCCTGGCGTGTCTAACACTCGCTGCTGCTCCTCGTCACGTAGATGCTTCTTAAGTATCGAAACATGGAAGTTATCATGTATACTCGACATCGATACTGGAAGATCTAGCCAATATGAAACGGCTCCAAAGTGCTCCACTCTCCTGAATGGACTAATATACCTTAGGGAAAGCTTCCCCCATCTACCAAATCGCCGGACTCCCTTCATTGGCGATATTTTTAACAATACATAGTCCCCAACCTGGAACTCTAATGGTCGTTGTTTCTGATCTGCATAACTCTTTTGACGACTCTGCACTGCAAAATACGCTCCCAAATTATTGCTACTTTTTCAATAGTATGTCTCACTAACTCTGGTCCAAGCAATAGGTTATCTTCTGGTTCTGCCCAGCAACTAGGTGATCTATAAGGCCTCCCGTACAACGCCTCATACGGTGCCATACCAATTATCATTTGGTAATTGTTGTTATAAGTGAATTCAGTCAGTGGGATGTGGTCCTCCCAACTGCCCTAGAAATCTATAACACAATCCCACAATATATTCACCAACCCTTGGTTGACTCTTTCCATTTATTCATCTTTCTGCGGGTGAAAACCACAAGAATACGACAACTGGCTATCGGAAGAATTCTGAAAGCTTCTCCAAAAGTATTAAGTAGAAACTGAGCCTCGGTCTGATACAATCGTCTCTAGAACTCCATGCAATCTCACTTTCTCCAGGATGAATATCCCCACATAAGTCTCCACCGTGTAAGTCGTCTTTAATGGTATGAAATGTGCTGACTTCGTCAACCGATCAACTATTATCCAAATTAAATAATTCCCCTTCTTTGATCTTGGTAATCCTTTAATAAAGTCTATTAAAAATATCTGCCCACTTCTACTCCGGAATGGGTAAAGACTGTAGGGTTCCTACTAGTCTTTGATGTTCTGCCTTCACTTGCTGGTAGATGAAACACTTAGCTACATACTTTGTAATTTTTTTACGTATGCCGCTCCACCAAAAGTGACTTTTTCGGTCCTTGTACATTTTAGTTGTGCCTGGATGCACTGTGTATCTAGTACGATGCGCCTCGTCAAATAAGTCCTTCTTCAACTGTGGATCTCTCGACATCACTAACCGACCCTTCATCCGAAGTCCTCCATCTACTCCAACGGTCCAATCTGCCTTTGGTTCTTTGGAAATCTCCCTCTTTTGGGTCTGAATCCAAGAATTCTCTAGCTGTGCTTCGACTACTCTATCATTCCAGGATGGCTGCACTGACAGTGCTCCTAAGAATGCGTTGATCCCACCGATCTCTGGTCTGAAGTCAAACTGGCTGAGGGTGTAAAGATCTCGGTACAACGAGCATCTCAAAGCTAAAATCCGATGTCGATGCTTCCTGCTTAATGTGTCTGCCACAACGTTTGCCTTCCTCGGATGATACTGAATTGTGAACTTATAATCATTAATAAACTTAACCCATCATCGTTGTCCCTGATTTAGCTCTTTCTGGGAGAAAAGATACTTCAGACTCTGATGATCTATGAAAAGTTTGAACTGTACTCCATACAGATAATGCCTCAATGTCTTCAATGTAAATACCACGGCTGCTAGCTCCAAGTCATGAGTAGGATAATTCTGCTCATGCGTCCTCAACTGTCTCGAAATGTAGCCCACCACTCTCTGGGTCTACATCAAAACACATCCAAGACCCGATAATGATACATCCGTGTAGACAACAAAAGTCCTATCACTGCTCGGAATGATCAACACCGGCACTAAAGTCAACTTAGCTTTCAAAGTCTCAAAGGCCTCCTGGCACTCTGTGCCCTAAACAAACTGTACACTTTCTTTGTAAAACGTGTAAGCGACATTGTAATTTTAAGAAGTTATGAATGAACTTCCTATCATAGCCTGCTAATCCTAGGAAATTACGAATCTCTGTAACTATCTTCAGTGGCTCCCAATCTACTATGGCCTCCACCTTGTTAGGTCTCATGTTATGAGTCTACATCTTCTAATCTTGTTTTGATGATTACAAACAATTCCTAATATTGTTTGTCTAGTATTTATGGTTCTTATTAGGTATTCTAGACAAACAATGTGTTGGAGGATGGATGGATTGCGCCATAACGATCATATCAAAAGGAGGTTGGCGGAATGTCCACTGGTACAAACGGTGGCATTCCAGACGGATTATTCCGTCTGGAATAGTTACAAAACCGTCTAGAATAGTTATTCCAGACGGAATTCCGTCTGGAATATCCGTCTAGTTAGTTTCTGTCTGGAAAAGAGTAATGCAGACGGAAATTCCGTCTAGGATACATCCTAGACGGAATTCACTGGACGGAAAAAAAATCGTCTGGAAAGTGTTACAGACGGAAAAACCGTCTGCAAAAAACCATCTGGGATGTTTCCCAGACGGAATATCTGTGACGGATAACCGTCTGGAAAAAACCGTCTGCGATACATCGCAGACGGTTGTTTCCAGACGGTTATCCGTCTGCGAATTACCGTCTGCGATACATCGCAGACGGAATATCACAGACGGATATATCGTCTGGGATAAACCGTCTGCGATGCATTGCAGACAGAAGTATCCCAGACGGATAATCCGTCTGGGATACTACCGTCTGCACTACATCGCAGACGGTTTTTTCCGTCTGGGATTGTTATAATAACCCAGACCATTTTTCTTTGCAGACGGAAAAAACCGTCTGGGATGTAATCCTGTAAATCCCAATTGTTTCAGCTTTCATTGTACATTCGCATAAAAAACCCTGTAAATCCAATCGAATATACCCAGTTTATTACATAAAATACCCTGTAAATCCAATCAAATATACCAGCTTCGTATATAACAACAATTGTTGGTTTTTAATTTATTGGTATTTTGGTTTGTTGCTTTGAAATTTCAAAGCAACAAACCAAAATCCCAATAAATTAACAACCAACAATTGTTGTTATATACACTCTTACATCCCAACAACAAACCAAATAACATAAAATATCTCAAATCAACAATTGTTGCCATATGTCCCAATAACATACATTGTCTCAAATCAATAACATACATTGTCTCAAATCAATAACATACATATTATCTTGTCTTTTCATACATTGCCTCACAATTAAAACGCAGCAATTCCAACAAACTCTCTCTTACATATAAATTGTCTTATCCATTCTAGCTCCCATCTACTCATCGATAACATCCACATCTGTGATCAAATACATATGCACAATCAAATAATATCACATATGTACAATGAATTCAACAAACACCAATGTACAATGAATTCAACAAAGAGATAAGTAACTGGGATTTACAAGAGGGAGATCACCATTGAGGGCTTTTTGCTAGTTAAATCAGTCAGCAGATGCATTTAGAGAAACTTTTATGAATCTAAGATGTACCTACCAAAATAAACTGATGCTAGAATTTGCATATTCAGGATGTCTGCACTCGTGTGATTGAGTTGTATGAATCCTGTTTATGTAAAGTTGCTTATTTTGTATTCTCTTTTTTATTATGTTATGCAGAGGTAATTCAATGCTCTTTTTAACGTGTTTCTTCGTCCACGCTAAGTGTTGATGCTTAAGTCTGCTACTTTTTTCCTTTACGAATAGAAAGTAACCGTAGATTACTTGATTCATTTGTTTAATAAACTATTAGATAAAAATTTGTTTACTTATAACATGTTTTAATTACACACGTGATGTTATGTTCTTGACCCATTGACATTTTTTACTTTAGTTATATACTAATTTTGAGAGGCTTAACAAGTTCCAAATCTGTTTTTTTTAACGAAATAATCACATTACCGATTTAGGCATCATATATATGACTGATTTTCAATTATGAATTTAAATGTTATCTAAAATATCAAATTCTCAGAAAAATGGAAAAACTGCTTTACTAATTCTCAGAAATAATCACAGTTCTTCCATGGATGTGACTTCTTATGAAAGCAATAGCTAAAGTTGACAAGAAAATTAAGCCTTACTAATTTCTGTCAACAGATGGTCATTATGCAGAAGAAAGGGAGATGCTTACCAAAGTATAAATTAAACCTGTGTATGCCACCCTTCTCAACTCAACCTATGTATACTTTTTTCAGCAATAGATGTTTCAGTTTTAGATTCTTGCTTTTTACCTTGGTGTCTGTGATTTGTCTGTAAGTACTAAGTTACAGGAATCTGTTTCATAAGCTTAGTTCATATTAAAATAATTTATTTATGTCTCATATTATAAGAATGGCATTCATGGAGTAATTTACATACAATAAACAAACTCACCACATAGAATCACGGGTCATCTTCATCATCGTCGATATCCCTCCTCTGCACGCCGCTACTGCTTCCTCTAGCAGGTCCACTCTGAAAATATGGTGATATAAATTTAGAGTATGAAATTTAGCAATAGAAGACATGTATTATTACTATACCTGTGTGCCAGTGTCAAAATCTACATTGTCCATGACTTCTCCAAATAATTCACCCGAAATCTTGTCGGACAAGCACATTACGATGTGTGTGAAAATATCATCGCTAGTGGGGGATGGTGGCAAATCTGAAACCATAGCTCTCGTTAGCTGCATGAGTAGTGTATGGTCGATCTTACCGCGTAAATAACGAGTGACGCGCAGAATTGTAGCAGTGGCAAAACTCCTTGTAGATGATCCTGTCACAGTCGAGGATGCTGAGGACGCTGTGGAGGATTTTCTGGATGTACACCGTGCAGCTCCAACCCCCATCAATGGAAATCTTCCGCGGTTATTATACCCCATCACATTCATAGCGATGGAATCATTTTCCTCTCTAGACAATACATGAGGGTCATCAACAGGTTCCTGGGTAGCACGTAGTGCTGCATCCTTTGACGCAGCATCAATAGTATCCTAAATCACATAAGGAAGAGACATATATTTGATTGGCAAAAAATGAATTGAACATGAACATATTACATAAGATATAATGATTTATTTTTAAAATTTTTACCACCAACACCATGTTTTCTTTAATCTTGACATCATCTTTATATGTCGAGCGAAATGTGCCGTAAGCTAACTTTGCCTTCAAATTGATCGGCATTATCGGCTTCCCCTACAAATTATAATAAATTAAAATTGTTTGCACATATTGATAATTGTAGCATGTGAATACAATATTTAAATATTATACTGTGTCTCGACAATAACGGTACTCAAGATTGGCAAAGGATGTCGATCCCAAGTGGTGGTCAAGCTTGCGCTTACTAAGACGGTTCGTCGAGCCCTTCTTAGATTTATTCTACAAAACAATATATGTTACTAAAGAAGAAATGTATCTACAAACTGTCATTCACATTAATATTAAAATGATCAATACCTGCACTGACTCGGTATCCCAATAGAAAAGAAGCGCTGTAAAATGATCGATGTCAACCCTCTCATCGACATTCAAATATCTCTGCCAATCTTGTGTATATTTATCATATGTTGATACCTTAAGCTCATGCCGCCACTGTTTGAGCACGACCTCAACCTTTATGTTGAAAACATAGTGCCACGCTCCAGGGTAATCCTCAAGACAATAGTAATCCTACAATTAAGAGGCAACTTAAAAATGCAAAATCATATTTACAAAAGTCACATAAGCAACACACTATTTGAATAAGGGAATATACACATAATAAAATTTAATCAATATAGGCTGAAATGTTAAGGTAAACACACATGTCTCATAGTAAGTTAACATCACATTTCTGACATCTCCAATTCATTTGTCTACAGGCTTTTGTTTCAGCTGTAAATAATATGCGCTCATTTGTTCCAGCTATATATGACTGCACAGTTAGTGTTCCTAAAGATCAACCCTCTCCTACAATGCTTAGAATTTTGAAAGGACAATCATCAGTGGTATGTTTACCAGATGCAGTTTCCTAGGTGCTCTATCACTGGAAAGTCTGTCATAGAATACATCATTGTAAGATCATAGAATATAGGCGCAAGGATGACTATCATAGAATATAGTCTCAAGGATGCAGTAAACAAGAAATTCAGAATTAGGATAGAATACATCAATGTGAAGCATTAATCAAGAACATCTAGTGAAATGCACTAAACTAGATAAACATATATCATCAGTTCTAAAACATATGTATTCTTATGTATTATGATTCCTAAAATATACAATTTTATAATATGTAAGTATCAGTAAAAATGAAGAACTAATGAACATATACCATCAGTTCTCTCCATATATCTTCATATGCTTTCCATGGAAGCTCCTTGAATTTGAAGTACGGGTTCACTATAGTCGCTCTCCGTACTAAAACACCGATGTAGTTGTTCAATTTTTTCGACCAAGGTCCGATTGCTAAATTATCGGACCACTGAAGAATACCCCGAAATCCGGTCGGTGCTTGTTTTGAATCGGGCTTGCTAGCACCCCGTCCAATCTGTTCTTTATCATCTCGCTTCGCCCCTACATTGTCAACATGTTTAGTACCCACTGGTTAAGAGAAAAAATGCAGCCGGGAATTAACAAATTTACTAATTTACCTCTCTCCACTTCTCTATTCATCGCAGCAAGAGCAACTTCCTTCCTTAATTTTATCATATCCCTTAGTTCAGCTAGCCTTTTCTGTGCTTGCGGGTGATTCTTCATGGCATTGGTTTTGGATATGATCGATTCTGGGGGCAATGGTAGCTGTCTAACATCCGGAGTCCAGGCACGTAAATCGGACCCCGTTGCTGGCTGCGAAAATGAAGGTGTCCAAGTACCCTCTGAACATCAATAAATAAGATAGTCAATAAGATTACTCTGTTTCAAATGAAGGTGTCCATTAGCTACAAGAAATTATCAAGATTACACTGTCTTCCAAGCGATTAGTCGTGGTTTCCCATGAGGTAAAATTTGAAACTATGTAAAAATAAATCAAATTGGGAAAAGAATAAATTGTGGGAACTTCTATATTTTATGCTATCGCACTTTAATATCAACTCTGTAGCTGAAAATAGAATTGGCCTTAACTTGTTGATCCCACAATTATTGATAATGTGATTTATTTTGATCACTTGTCAGGTATTTGTACACTTAAGCTCTCACTAGTTCTACATTCCTATTTATATATGCCTATGAATCGTCTTGAATCCTACTAACGACCTTTTACTGTGGGTTTCCCTCCATATTTTATTAAATTATAGCTCTTGCCAATAAGCCTTGGGTTAGCAATAAAATGTCCTTAAGAGTAACCACAGTTCCTGTACTTCTAATTCTTTGCCTTAAACTCTGTCAAATGTACTTACTGAAGTCTTTTTTTTTGCTCGGACTGAAAGGAAACAGTGGATAATCTTCTATTAACCTTTTACTATGTTACCTTGAGGTATCTCAAGATTTAATTTAAAGCAGTTGTTAAGTGCCAAATAATTTGACTATGAAATAAATTGCAGAATGGACCCACTTCCTGACGATATGCCAAATAATTTGACTATGATCGTGTTATCTTGAGGTATCTTAATGTAAACATACACTTTGAAGTATCAGTAAATAATGAAGGTAAATAAGATAGTCAATAACCTGTAGTGGGGGATGCATGTGTATCACTGAGTCCGGGTGAAGAGTAATTTGTGCCTGGAAAATTATCTATGCAAACAAAAAAGTGTTCACTAACAGACAATTGATCTGAAAATGCTAGAGTTATACTTTAAATATGATTGAATTATCAATATAAATACCTATATGAGGCGATAAAGCTAAATTTGTGTCCCGCAGACGACCCGCTAATTCATCATCATCTACACATAAAAAAAATACTTAATGAGTACAAATTATGAACGAAACATATTACTTTGAGTTGTCCAAAGATAATTGATAATTCATACCTACATCTCTAGGTGATGCACGATGTGCCTCATCAAGATGCTCTGACCCTAGGCTGGTAGACCTTGACCGATCACGCGATCGATCAAATAACCTTGTATTCTTCATCTGTACAATTTGAATTAGGAGATACAAAACAAGAATTCCCTTTATGCAATAAAATATTATATTGCAATTAAATATTTACATAACACAATGCGATTACTGAATTGACTTATTAAAGATGTATACCTTCCGCGGGTTGCTATTTTCGTATTGAACGAGGTGAATCTAGTATTGTTCTGGCGATATTCAATGTTGTCTGTTTTCGCCTACTAATTCTTGACCTTGTTTGCACATCTGGCTCGGGTCCTTTATCACTGGTTAAAATTGGGTTGTCAGCATGAATCTCTGCGTCTGTCATATCAAGCATGACGTTCTGAGGGTAAGAGAAGTTTTGCCAAATTTCATCAGACGACCCAATTGGTTCGCTGTCCTCATCACTATCATCGTTATTATTAGGGAGGACAATAGATCTTGGCTCCTTACACAACACGACCCAATCGTGTGCAACATTTGGGTCTTTCACATAGAAGCACTGGTCCGCCTGTTCTGCGAATATGAACTTCTCATCTAGATAAATCTCTTTGTCGAGATTTACAAGTGTAAACCCGTAGTGATCCCTGCGCGGTTTGGCAGGACTCCATCGAACCTTGAACATTGTATATTTACGCTGAGTTTGTGTGCCATATCCGTAAATCACCTCTACAATATCTTCCAACTGGCCGTAATATAATATGTCAGCTTCAACTGGGTTCTGATCTCTTATGCTTGAAAAACATTCCTGAGCAAAACACCCCATGACCCCACTATTTTGTGTTACCCTTTTATCATCGGTCGCCACTGTTTTAAACTTATATCCATTAATGATGTGTTCACTATATCGTCTTACTTCATAGTAAGGACATTGTACGTGAACTAAAATATCTTCAGATAGTACGACACCGGCGAGAACGTCTTTCTCAACCTAAACCGAACATCAAGCGGACTAAAAATTATCTTTGTCTGCTTAAAAAATTTAAATTGAAAAATGCAATAATAGTGCTACGCTACTTACATCGGTTCTGAACCAATCGGGAAAATCTTTGATGTGTTTTTTTTGAATAGCATGTGCCGCATTCATGCTTGATATTTCAGTGTTAAGCTTCTCCAGATGTCGCCTATTAGAACAATGAATATGGTTGTATTTGTATAATGAAAGTAAATAATTCATCCAAGGTCAACATTGCTATATTAATATATATTACCTTCGATAATCATTGAAAATGTCAAGATTATTCAATACATATGCATGAACCTGCTCCAAGTCAGATCTTTGATATTTTACGAGTTTCTTCTCCTTAGTTGGGGTTTGATCAGCTGTTACACGATTGCGCATGTAACGTGAAGCAAACATATGACATTCGTTGGTCACGTACCCTTCAGCCATAGAACCCTCTGGACGAGCTCGATTGCGAACGAGGCGCTTCATAAATCCCAAATACCTACAATAACTCAAACTTTATGAACTACAACTCAAGGGATAGGACAAATTAAAGATGAATACATTACATATGAAATTAATACACATCTTGAAGTTCCTAACCTCTCAATTGGGTACATCCAACGGTACGATGTAGGACCCGCAACTATTGCCTCTCTTGCTAGATGTTGAGTAACATGGACCATGATCGTGAAAAAGGAAGGAGGAAATATTAATTCCAGGTTGCATAAAATTAATGATATTTCTGTTTCAAGCTTTTTAAATTCATTCACATCTATAACTTTGGAGCACAATTTTCTGAAGAACCCACAATACTCCATAATAATTTCCGATGCATCTTTCTCCATATTATTACGCAATGCAACCGGGAGCAATTGATGTAGAAGAACATGATAATCGTGTGTCTTTAGGCCTAAGAGTTTCCTCTCCTGCACCTGAACATTATTTGATATATTAGCTGAATACCCATCTGGTGACTTTACTGATTTAAGGACCTCACAAAATCTCTGCATCTGCTCTGTCGACATCGTAACACGAGAGGAAGGCTTATGTTTTTTCTTAAGACCAACATCTTGTTCTTGCAACTCTTCTCGTATATTCAATGCAGCTAAGTCTTGACGAGCCCTTAGGTCATCCTTTGACTTATTAGGATCTTGAAGGAGAGTTGAAACTATATTGTCACAAACATTTTTCTCAATATGCATGACATCCACATTATGCCTGATTTTAAGCTTTTGCCAATATGGTAGCTGGAAGAAGATACTAAATTTACTCCATCCCTTTGGTAATTTATCGACTCCATTATCAACATATGCCCGTTGGATTGCTCTCTTCCTCTTCAGTGTCTTTTTCTTTTTTCCGGAGCCTCTAACCTTGAGTGAGTCGTACTTAGAATATCGGTTCTTACCAAATCTTATTTTTGGAAGATGCTCAAGCAACTTTACAATATCAGCACCGGTCATTTGACGTGGTTTATTCCTAGTCTCAACAGTGCCATCAAACTTATTGCTCAATTTTCTGTATTTATGGCCCGAGGGCAACCATCTCCTGTTGAACCAATAACAACATTTTCGACTATATGGTAAGTGAAGGCCTTCAAATTCTGGGCCACATACTGGACAAGCAAACTTGCCTTTTGTAGACCAACCAGAAAGATTAGCATAAGCTGGAAAATCATTAATTGTCCACATTAGGATAGCACGAAGTCTAAACGACTCTTTTGCATGTGCATCATATATCAACATACCTTCCAACCATAACTGTTTTAGCTCATCAATTAAGGGCTCTAAGTAGACATCAATATCATTACCTAGTGCATGCTTACCTGGTATCAGTAATGAGAGTATCATATACGGTTGTTTCATACAAAGCAGTGGGGGTAAATTATATGGCATTAAGACAACTGGCCATGTAGACCAACCTGAACTCATAACCCCGAACGGATTGAATCCGTCGCTAGCAAGCCCAAGTCTGACATTTCTACATTCATGTGCGAAATTAGGAAAAGTCTTATCAATATGCTTCCAAGCCTCTGCATCAGCTGGATGTCTCAACTTACCATCTTCTATACGACCCTCTTTGTGCCACCTCATGCTCTTAGCGGTGTCTTTGTTCATATACAGACGTTGCAATCTAGAAAGTAATGGAAAATGGCGAAGCACCTTAGCTGGAATCTTGCTCTGCATGTACACTGACTCTGTTGTCCGCCTTGTTGAAGAGCGGGTGCGTTGTTTCCATCGAGATACTCCACATGTTGGACATTCCTGAAGTTCTTTATTATCCTTATAGTAGAGAATACAATCATTGGGACACGCATCAATCTTATTGTAATCAAGTCCCAAATCGGAAACAATTTGCTTAGCCGCATAAGTTGTTTTAGGAATGCTACGCTCTCCTCCTGGAACTACCTTCCGCAACAAATCAAGAAGCATTTCGAAATAAGTATTTGCCATTCCACTGAGGTTCTTAATATGCAAGAGCTCCAACATAAATGAAAATCTGGAGTACTCGGTGCAACCCTCATACAGATCCTCTTCACCGTCCTCCAGTAGTTTCATTATACAATCCAAGTCCTCAGGAATATGAGCATCTCCAAAGCCTTCTGGGTCATCAACATCTTGAATCTCAGTTGCATCTTGGACATCATCTACGATATCATCTTCACTGTCATTGTTAATATCGTATTCGGTATGGCTAGGTCCACCTTTAGTTTGTAAATTTTCTGTATCATCTGGTACTTCAATTTCAGTACGACCTTCCCCGTGGTAGGACCAATATTTATATTCAGCGTAAAACCTAGAGTTTGCTAAGTGACTTCGTATTTCATCTCTATTTTTCAGCTTCATATTCTTACATATATAACAGGGGCAGTACATTGCACCGCTACTTAAATTATCTGGGTTCATTTCGGCATAGTTCATGAAGGCTTCACATCCATCCCTATAACGTCGATCGCGAAACCGTTCAATCCTAGGGATATCTATCCATGACTTGTCAGGAATTTTCCTCATCTGTAGGTAATATCTAATTAGAAACTCTATTTGATAATAGATAGTATACCCATATATTTTATACTATTCTTAAACATACGTTGCAACATTTAAGTTAGGCTCATTGAGTTTTGTTTGAAACTTATTAAGGTAGCTTCAACTAATTAGCACCGTCTAACGGCTGTCATAGGAAGGCTTCTATCCATTAAGAATATAGTAGTGCTTACATCCAACTTCATATACTTTGTATATTTTTATTTCCTGAAAATTTCGGCAGCACCTACCCGTTGTTCTCCCTGTACACTGTGCGGATGTTATTATGCGTATTGATAATATACCAAAACGCAGAACATACACTTATTGTACACGGAGAACAACAGGTACGAGTTGCTGACATTTTTAAGAAATGAAAACATACAAAGTATATAAAGTTGGATGTATGCACTACTATATTCCTAACCCGTCCGAGAAGGACAGATCCAATAATTACAAATTTATATACCAAATCTTTCCTAGTATAATATAAAATGAACGATCATTTTTGAGTAGAAAACTTTATCTCCTTCCCAAAAATTCGAGTCGTTTATCTTATATTATAACCTCAAAGAATTGGATGTAATTATTGGACGGGAGTCTAAAGATAACGTGGTATTTTTTCACTTAAATTGGATATATAACACATTATTATATAATATTGTGTTATATAACACTATTCTTTTGAAAACATTTTCTTCCATAACTCACACTAAATTTAAATTATTGTTGTTAGCAAGACCACAAACATCAAAAACGGTCGGCACGCAAGCCATCGGCGGCCAGTAACATAAGGTTTGCTTTATTGACATCTCTGTTTGGAGTAAACATGGTTCTAAATCTGTCTCATATCAATTTGCCCTTTCACATCACAAAAATATGTCCAGCACAAGAGTAAAAACAAATCTCATATATTATGATATTTGAAGGACTTCGGAGCAACTCCAAAACTAATATGGAATTGTCAAAAGACTACTTGAGAGATTAATATACAAAAAAAATTAAAAATTTAAAAACAGCAATTTTCGAAGCCATACCTTGAACCCAATCAGAAATGGCAGCAGCTTGAGGAGAGCAACCCGAAGAGAGGAGGAAATAAGCTACAAAAGAGAAAAGCCTAGCTCAGATCTAGGGTTACTTTTGTCCTCCTCCAAGACTATAAACTAAGTTTGGTTACGAGAAGGCATAAATAAGCTGAAGTTTGATAACTATTATTTGAATAAGAATAGTGGTAACTACATTTCTATTCTTATACGGCATAATTGTGATGCCCAAACTTAGGTTTAACACGTCATTAATTTAATTAGCATGTTTACACTCACCAAAGTTTAGGTTACATATGCATGCAAATATATTCTTCAGAATGTTAAATCGCTTTAACTGATTTGATCACACAACAGATGAGGGCCTGCTTATCCTACTGTATCATTGTTTTTCTCTACAAATTTTCATTAACTAACTAGGAGACTTTCTCTAAACAGACTCAAAATTAAAGTACTCAAAATTAACGTTTATTAAAATTGTTAATCATAAGTAGACATCAACCTTCATTAATATAATTTCGTTGTACACGGGGAGAGAGAGGAGAAAGGGGGAGATCGAAACCCTAGCTCAGATCTAGGGTTTCGACGAGACAGGAGAAGGGAAGAGGGGATCGGAGAGACAGAGGTTACCTGCGTGCGTACGTTGAGTCAGAACTTGGTTTCTCGGCGGCAGCGGGGTATCTCGCCGGCGACGAGACTCGTGAGAGTGGCTGAGATCGAAGGGGAAGCGAGGGAGGCAGCGGGGTATCTCACCGGCGACGAGAGTATTGAGAGTGGCTGAGATCGAAGGATCAGGTAGGGATTGCGAAGGAGCGGGATCGGAGGGTTTTCTTGGCTGAGAACGAAGAAAAGGGATATGAAATTTTCATGAGGATTAAAAGGGTTTTCTTTACGCGTGTCCCATTATTCTAGACGGATAAATCCGTCTGTAATACTTCCTCGACGAATATTTCCGTCTGGGAAAGTGGGTCCCACGTTTTTTTAAATTTAAATTTTAAAAAGAGGTACGGTATTTATTCTAGACGGAAATTTCCGTCTAGAATACAAGCTAGACGGAAATTTCCGTCTAGAATAAATTATTCCAGACGGAATAATACAGACGGATTTTTTCCGTCACGACGTTAATTATCCTAGACGGAAAAATTTCCGTCTAGGATAATCCGTCTACAATAATCAAATTTTTACTAGTGGTCGGTGAAGCCTTGCAATTCAAGTTAAAGATCAAGTTCAAGCTTCATCCGCGGTGTACCAAGTCAAGCTCAATTGAAGATCAAGATTGCTTGGGTAATTTAGTTTTAGGTTTTATATTATGTGTGTTAGTACTTTAAGCTTAATATAATATACACACACATTTTATTGGTTTCTTCGTATATATATAGTTATATATATATATACACAAGTTTTGGTTTCTATGGATATATATAGTTTTATATATATACATACATAGTTTTGAGTTTTCATGCTTATAAATATGAAATCACATGTTTCATATTTACTATTGTGTTTTGGTATTTATTGCATAGAATATGTAATTTTATGAAAATACTGTATTCTTAGTTTTTAGACTTAACAATAATCATATACACACTTTATTAAGTCTATATAATCTTTGTGTAAAGTTTCAAAACATGGTTTAGCCAAAATGTCGAAATTCACATGTTTACATTTTCATGTTTTTGGACATATTTGAAAAATGATGAGTTTTTACTATTGGGGAATGCGATTATAAAAATTCTTTTTGTAACATGCTTATTATCATGTTTATAAATATTTTCCAAAGTTTCATAATTTTTGGAATTTATTTGTTATTTTTAAAGGTACTTTAAAAATCAGATTTTCAGCTTGTACAGTGCCTGTGCACGTTTATAAGTCGACTTATCAGAGTTGACAAGTCGACTTATGAAATGCTCTGGAATATGCAAAAACTCTCTGCCAAGTCGACTTACTCGAACTGTTAAGTCGAATTAGACCAAGTCGACTTATGTCATTTTCCAAGTCGACTTATGTGCTGAATTTTATGTGTTATTTTCATCTGGCAAGTCGACTTATGTGATCTTTCAAGTCGACTTATACCAAGTCGAATGCAAGTCGACTTATACTAAGTCGAATACAAGTCGACTTATAAATATGACCGTTGAACAGTAACGGCTATTTCCAGATTCTGTTTTTGTGTGGGTTTTTGGTCATTTCCTTGGGGTTTTGGCTGATGTCTTGGGTTGTTATAAATACCCCATTGCATTTACCTCTCCCATCTAATCAAGAGAAAAGTTTTAAAGAGTTTTACAAGTTTGTTTAAGGTTTTCTAAGTGTGTTTAAGAGTTTGGTTTGTGAAGATAATTTCACAAGGGCTTGAGGAGATAATCTTTGGTGTTTGGGCTTCAAATCATCTCTCTCTCACTCTTGTCATCTTTAGAGAAGTGTTTCTAAACTTATCTAGCAATTTATTATTTTGATTATAATTTCCATAAGCTAGATTTATATTGAGTTTAGTTTAATTATTTTATTGATACTCTTTGTTCACACACAACCATTGAGCTTATTGTATTTACATACATTGTATAATTAGGTTGTGGGATTGTGTGACTTAGAGAGTGAGCCTGCATTGTGTTCTCATCCATTGTAGAGAACAATCTTTTGTTGTGAGCTTTCATTGTGAGATCACTTGTATTACACTAGTACACCAATAGGAGTGTGTGGTGAGAGACAGGGTTGTCCCAAGAGTAGTGGCGTCGGTAGCCTAGAGAGAGGTGATAATTCCGAGCACTTGAGGGAAACACGGGCTAGAGACCAACACTTGAGGTTGTAGTTAGTGTAGTTACATTGTGAGCGATTGTAAAGTTTTCGGTTAGCTAGAAAACCGTATTGTGAGGTGTAAACATTTTTCGGGTAAGCGTAGAAAACCCGGTGTGATAGTGGAGATCTCCTCGAGGTGAGGAGCGGGGACGTAGGTCAGGCGGACCGAACCTCGTGAACATATCGTTTTGTTTGTGTTTGCATTGGCGCACTTATTTTTATATTTATATTGCCTCTATCAATTGCTCATTGTTTATATTCCCACTATCTTACTTTGTTTGTCCACTCTTGTGTTAACTTGTATATCCTTGCTCATATATTATTCATAAGTCTTTTGCTAGGATATATTTGTTAATAAGTTTTAAATTGGCATAAATCGGATTAGATTAGCATAAACCCTATTCACCCCCCTCTAGGGTTCCTTCCTAGTGGCATTAGGGTACTTTCACACCTTAGCTAGGTCTACTGTAATACCCTCCTAGCTAATAACATGTCCCAAAAATCTAACTTCAGAAAGCCAAAACTCATACTTGCTGAACTTGGCGTACAGCTGATGCTCCCGTAATATCTACAATGCTAAACAGAGATGCTGCTCGTGCTCTACCTCTGATCTCGAATATATAAGGATGTCGTCAATAAAGACGATCACGAATTGGTCCAAGTATGGACAGAAAACCTGGTTTATAAAATCTATGAATACCACGGGTGCATTGATCAACCCAAATAGCATGACCAAAAATTCTAAAGATCCATACCGAGTCAGAAAGGCGACCTTAGGAATATCCATCTCCCAAATCCATAACTGATGATAGCCAGAACGAAGATCAATCTTAGAGAAATGCTACACTCCCTGTAGCTGGTCGAACAAGTCATCAATCCTCGGTAGTAGGTGCCTATTCCGGATAGTGACTTTGTTTAACTCATAAAAATTTATACATAGGCGCCACTATGCTTAATAGATAGAGCCTTCACTCCATCTAGCAGCCCTTCCCCTGGGGGCGGATGGAGGTAATCTTGCTATAGCACTCTGATGCTCTTATTATTATTCTTTTTTAAATTACTTTTTAGGTAGTTCGGAGTTTCAGAGAGCCGCAGGGTAATGAAGTTCTGGCATAGTCGCCGTCGCATATTTTTACTTGTAGAGACTCCACTATAGTTTTGAGTTTTATCCAGACATTAGAGTTTTATTTTTATATTGTAAAAGCAATGTGCCTTAGTAAGATTTTTAGTTGATTCATATTGAGACATTTTTATTATTCAGATATCAGATGTATTATAGCTAAGACATGATTCTTTTTATTTATAAGATGTCTCTTCTATATAATGTCTATTATATTTATTCCTTTTATTTTGCCTGTTTTGTACCTGCACTTCTATTTGGTTCCACTAGAGGATATTGTTGTGATTGGTGAAACGTGTTTATGCATAGTGTGGGTGCATGATCGGTTTGACATCTCTGGTTTCACCTTAGACTGCAACCTTGTGCGAACCCAGGGGCGTCACAGTATAGTCCACTCCTTCCCGCTATTGGAACCCTTTTACAACTAATCTGGTATTGTACCTCTTGCTTCCATCACTCTCTTGCTTGACCTAGTAGACCCATTTGTTATGTAAGGATTTCTTCTGTGTAGGTAGCTGGGCTAACTCACATGTCTCATTCGAGTGGAGAGAATCCATTTCTTCTTGTATTGTCTGCTCTCACTGCTAAGATTCACTAACTTGCATAGCCTCCTCGTAGCACTCTGGTTCACCACTATCTGTCAAGAGTAAATAATCAAGTGATGAGAGATATCTGAGATTCATTTGGGTACCCTGGATGACCTTCTAAGCTTCACGCTCTAGGTAGTAGTCTGTGCACCCGGAATCTCCTCTGTTCTTTGGTCAGAACTGACATTGTCTCCCCCATATAGAAGTTCCTCCAAATCCATGTACTCGGATCCACCCGCATTCTTAGTGCTTCTCCCACTGCTTTGGCTATCCTTGGCATTGTCCCTATCTTTGTACATCACTTCTTCATTGAATATCACATCTCTGCTCTTGATTATTTTCCTATTCTTCTCATCCCAAAAATGATATCCAAATTTATCAATGCCGTATCCAATGATGTACACTTCTGTGACTTAGATTCTAGCTTGTCCCTGACATGGTCACTGATATGAATATATACCACACAACCAAATACCTTCAAATGTGAGAGATTAACTTCCTTTCCACTCCAAACCTCTTCTGGAATCCCAAAATCCAAAAGAACTGATGGCCCATGATTAATCAAATAAGCTACCGTATGCACCGCATCCATCCAAAATATCTTAGGTAGACCTGCATGTAAACGTATGCTCCTCGCATGCTCTGTCAATGTCCTGTTCATCCTCTCTGCAATGCCGTTCTATTGTAGCGTCCTTGGAGTAGTCCTCTCTAAACGAATCTCGTTCAGGCCACATAACTTCTTAAACTCCTCAAGCTCGTATTATCCATTGTCCGATCTCAGACACTTCACTTTCAGATCTGTCTCATTCTTTATCATGACTTTCAACTTCTTGAAGATCCCGGACATCGCTGACTTGTGCTTCATGAAGTATACCCACACATTCCTTAAGTGATCGTCGATAAAGGTGACATAGTATGCCGAACCTCCAAGAGAAGACACGCTAGCTAGAACCCAAACATTTGTATGGACGAACTCTAGCTTCTGAGCTTTAGATTGTCTTCCACTCTTCTGAAAGCTGACCCTCTTCTGAAAGCTGACCCTCTTCTGCTTCCCATAGATGTAATCCTCGCAAACACCAACTTCAACTTAATCGATACCGGTTAGCTTTCCCTATGAGTGTAGAATCTTCATTCCCTTCTTACTCATGTGTCCTAGCCTATTATGCCACAGATCCGTACTCTCCTTGCCAGCTACAATTGCGAGGATGTCACTTGCATGTAAAGTTAGGTAGAGTGTTCCAGTTTTGTTGCCATGGGCAACCACCATAGTACAGTTAGAGATTTTTCATGAATCCTCGATGAATGTAAAATATAAGCTTCTGCTCCAAGCTGGCCAACCAAAACAAGATTCTTCTTCAGCTTCGGTATGTGTGTGACATTCTTCATATTTCACTTAGAGCCCTTCATCTGAATCTACACATTGCCTCTTCCAACAATACTACAAGGCTCATTATCCCCCAAGTATACTTTCCCAAAGTCCCCTGCTACATAGTTTTGAAGAAGCTTCCTATTAGAAGTAGCGTAGAAAGAGACTCCCGAATCAATTACCCATGAATCAGAATCACTGTCAATAGCAAGGATCAAGGCATCTTGCACAAGATGAGCCTCCTACGCATTTGTATCATTCTTTGGCGCTTTACAAACTGAAGACATATGGCTTTCCTGGCCATAGTTCTAACACTTCCCTTTGATAAGCCTAACCTTCGAGTTTGATCTCTTCTTCTTCGACTTCGATCGATTCCTGTTCTGATTTCCTTTCTTTTGGCTTTGGCCTCTCTGCTCAAAATTTAGGGCTGAACCCGAACCTTCTGATTTGGACAACTTCCTTCTAACCTCCTTGGATAGAATAATACTAACAACCTCGTTCAGCTTCAACTTCTCCTTCCTCACCGAGTTGCTGATTGCGGTTACGCAACCTGTCCAACTATCCGACAACTGCGATAGAATTAATAGGGCCTGCACTTCGTCATCAAACGTGATGTACACGGAGATAAGTTGATCAATAATCGTGTTGAACTCACTGAGGTGCATCTTGAAAGAGCATCCTTCTGCCATCTTGAGGTTGAAGAGTGCCTTGACGAGATGCACCTTGTTTGTGGCTAAAGGTTGCTCATACATCTTCGCGAGCGCTTCCATAAGCCCCACCATCGTCTTCTTCTTCAATATATTATGGGTGACTGATTTAGCGAGTGACAATCTGATCTGCACTAGAGCCTTTCAATCCAATATTTCCCAATCCTAGTCTGATTCCTCCTTCTTCTTTCCATTAGCCTTGCCCATCAACGGAAGGTAAAGATCCTTCTGGTACAGATAGTCCTCCATCTGCGACTTCCAGTAGACGAAGTTTGATCCATCAAACTTCTTAATCTTTGATTTGCTTTCCTCTGCCATAGCTCTCGCACAAATCTTCTGAACGAAGCTCTGATACCAATTATTGGGGTTGAACACACAACTAGTGCCTTTCCGGATCTTGTGTCGAAAGTAAGCAAGTAAGAAATCACAGCAAATAAAAGAAAAACTTGCAGGAAAGAACAACTAAAATAGGAGAACACTTGATTTAACGAGGTTCAGCAAACATACCTACGTCCTCGGGAGCTATACCAAAAAATCTTTGATTAATTGAAGAAGATTACAATGCTCATAATTGGCCTCTCTCTCTCTCTCTCTCTAAGATCCGTGTTCTCAAAGAGTAGTCAGAAAACCTCTTTTTCGTGTACTTCTTAATCCTAAAACATTTTAGGAAAAAATATATAAACCCAGCCCAAAACAGATTCCTCAACAAACTGGGAATCTGGAAATCCAGTTATCGGTCGACCGGTACCCTTACGTCGGTCGATAGGCCAGAGCGTGTTTCTGGGCTTGATTTCCTACAGGCGTTTCGGTCGAACGACACACATCCGTCGGTCGACCGATGCTGGATTTTTTTAGCTTCCTGTTGATTTTGATTCAGGTTTCGGTCTTCACACTTCCAAATATGTTTATTTATCGAGTGAATGGGTATTCATATCAGTTCACGTATGTCAAATTCATGTCCAAATATGTTTATTTATCGAGTGAATGGGCCTGATCTGGGCAGGGGATTATAAAGGGTCATTTTGGTCATTATACGCACATGTGTGTTTTAGATTTCCTTACATAGTGTGAGGTTTGATGGGAGCACTAATGCGCATCGATCCTTGCACTATCAAAAAGTAGTGAAGACACGACTATTTTTTAGTGCAGCCGACTATTTGCTCAATACATATGAGAGTTTGGAAAAGAAAAAATTTGCTAGTTTATGTTGTAACATCAACTACTTTGATACTAATTGTTAAAGCAATTGGCGTAGAGATGCAGAAGCGGTACCTGTGGAAGCATCTCCAAATCTCCTAATTAGATGTCCTCCATCTTTATAAGGTTCGAACAAAACATGTTCTAACAAAAGAAAGAAATCAAGCTATCAGAGAAAATAGAAAAAGAGAACAAAGACACATGATTTACATGGTTCGACAATCACCTTACATTGAGAGATTCAAGTCTTATTAATGAGAGATTCAAGTCTTATTTATTCTAGAGATTACAAGATCAAATTATTGCTGTATTTTTATAGAAGAAAACACAAGAAACTTTGTCAATCTTCAAAGAAACTCACTAAATCCTATATTCTCTCATTTATTCTTCTCTACATCTCTTTCACAATATGTAACTCTCCTTCTCTTTTTCATCATCCTAGATATCATAAACAAGTCTATTTATAGAGTACAATCTCGAATATAAAAGAATTTTTTAGAAAACCGTACTCAAAACAGACTTGACGTAGTCCAGTCTACAACAGGCTACAGTCAAACATCAGTCACCTCTCTAGCCCATGACATGCCGCAGTAATCATTGACTTTCCACAGCTTGTTCATTGTTATTGCATTATTGAGATGTTGTTGTTGTTTTTCCTGATGATCATCGATCTTTTGAGTTGAGATACAAGAATAATCCTAATAGTTTTAAGTTGTGGCTACCATCTTGCAAAGGGTTAATTAGTTAATGCGATCATTTGGATTAGATACTTAAGATGAGGATTAATTGCAAGGACCCAAATAAATCGTAAGGCTCATTTGGTATGTGAGAATGAAATGACAATTCCCATTTCTCATTTTGTGGTATTGGACACAATCTCTTCTTAGAAGCTAGAATGTCATTTCACCTTTTCCCTTTATTCCCACATTATACGGAATGATCATTCCTAATGAAATGGTAGTGTATAGTCATTTCCACTTAAGTGAGAATGAACAATATATGTAACTTCTAAACATATCCATTCTAATTTTTTTTATTTAAATTGCATTCAAACATGAGAATGAAAATGATCATTTTCATTGGCACATTATTTCCATTCTATTCTATTCTTCGCTTAATTCTATTTTCACTTCAAACAAGATGTAATTAGATTGAAAGTTTTTAGTCCTTGAAAAAAATTGGGCTCTTTTTTCTTGTTAGGCGATCACTCAGCCACCAATTGAACATATGATTCAAATTTCTTGTACCAAAAGTTTCATCTTCATTTGGCCACAAGATTAGATACCTCACCTAGTGATCACTTCCCTCTTTCATTTTCAAGAAATCCCAAGAGTTTGTCTTGTTTGGGACATGAATCTTGCCTTTTGGTCTCTTAAATGAGCAGAAACCAACCAGAGCAAAAGTTCTCCTCTCGTGCTCTCCCTCCATTCTGTCCCTGTAAAGAAGATCAGCCATGTTCTCCAACTGTGACCACTATCAAGTCGTTGAAGCTTTTTGGAGTAAGCTCACCTTGCTTGAAATCTTTGGTATGCTCCTTTTCTAGTCAATTATTTGATGTAAAGTTTTACCCACATTTGTGTTTCTTTATTGTCCTTTTTTGTTAGAAGGTAACTCACTCAAGTGATCTATCAATCCAGAGTCTCCATTTCTTTGTGAGCAGTAGGACTCAAGTTAATGGGTTTTCCACGAACAAATTAACCAAAATTACCGACTTTGATTTTTTTTACTTTAAGCTAACTACTCTAATCTAATCCTTCCAATGTGAAATTGTACTTACAAATGAAATTCTAATAATCTCATAGTTCATTTGTAATTATAGATTAATAATCAACAGAAAACATGGGTTATTCACTCAGTTTTTCCTAAATCGACCACCATGTAGTTCATCTATGATTATATAACGATTAATCATTTCAGGATTAACTAGATGTTACTCTAATTGATTTTGTTTTAAAAAGTAGCCCGGACATCTGCCTAGACTTGAGCGACACTTAGGACGCCTGCATTGGTCTGGTAGCATTTAGGGAAGCATTGACCGCTTATGTGAACTGCAATGCCATCAAAAGGGGTGTATTACTCACTCACGCAAAAGCAACAAATGAAGAGAATGAGACAAGTCAAAACTGATTAGATCAAAACTTGATATCAAAGTTCTTCTTAGATAAATGACGAGGATAGGATTTTGAATCTTCGATAAGAATCTTTCACCTCTTAATGTCTAAAAGAGTTTAATGAATTGTTTATGCCTACATATGACGCAAGGAGTTAACGCCAATATAATATGCAAGATTTTAGGAGCCGTGAATGCCTATATAATTATATGGGTGTTATTTCCCAAAAAAGATAAAGAAAGAAAGAAAGAAATGCTCAAGTGAATTAGAATTTAGAAATGACGATAGCAGAAGCTTGGTGATGGTGGCCCCAAATAGGGGCTTATAACGAATAGGGGGTTCGGTGGACGTTGGGCGGGGAAATGCTAGGATTATGAACAAGCTGTTAAATTTTATTTTGAAAATCATAACTCTCGTATCATGTTAAAAATATGTGAAGATACTTAGCCATTGAAAGAGCCTACAACTAGATCCATTTATATAGGGACACTCTTATTTAATTTCTAATGAATCTAATAAACTAGCTACCAATAAACTAATCCCTTATATTTTTAAGAAAAACATGGATATTATTATTATTATTATTATTATTATTATTATTATTATTATTATTATTTGATAGTTTAGTCCGAGTCATATTGAACCTTCCAACCATTTGGATCATCTGCATTGGATTAGAAATATGGAAAATTTTGATGTGTGGATTAAGATATTGGACCCAATAAATAAACATATTGGATATAAATTGACATGTATAAACCAAACCGATTCCAAGTCCATAAGCTTCTGCTCATCACTTCCACCATATTGCCGTCTTTCTCACACATGATACACACATTATTAATAGACAAAAACAAAGATGTCACGCATGATGCATCCCTCATAACAAGACAAGTAAATCTGTTACCGAATCCTCAATCAATCACATTCACTTATAATGCATTTGTATTCTTACAGATTCCAGTAAGAATATTCAATGACAGCCAACAAATCATACTCTATAATGTGTAGAAACATGGAATCTTAAAAATTTTGGGTGATTTTTCCTTATTTTACTGCAAACCATGATTCTGATGGGTAGCTGTACACTTCGCTTTTTATTTATTTGAAAAAAAGGGGTGTGGGTGTGGTGTGGGGTGTGTGTGTGTGTGTG
>BQKN01064551.1:465886-483666 GCA_022839385.1 Asparagus kiusianus
GTGAATGTAATTCCAAATTTGTCAGTAATCCTTTACATTCACATTCACGTTATTATACATTATAATGGCTCATAATCGACAATTGTAGCATGAGAGAAATTATGATATTTAAGTAGTAATGGCTTATGTATTCAATTGAGTATGTAAAACATCAAAAATAGTATTCAATACAACTCCTTTCAATAAACAGCAAAAACATTTAATTAGTGAATTCAAAACTTAATCGAAGTAACGGTAATAGAACAATTTGACGAGAAACAAGAATCTTGATAGAAAATTATAAGTTCTTTAATCAAGGCTCTTATGCCACATGTAAACCTAATTCTTAATTTAAGCAAGTCAAACTTAATTTTAAACAATCATCATAATACAAAGATCTTAGAACAAGATGATTTTCACAAAGAACAATTAATTAAGAGAGCATACCTTGATCGATGATTAGGATCTTGGTGACTTTAGTGACTAACACATCTCAAAATGCCTCAAGGAAACACCAAAAATAAGATCTAGGGTTTAAGGAGAGAGGGTGACTATGTTCTCATGTGAAAGAGGTTAAAAAGAGCTTTAAATGGGTATACATATACGTATATATACAACCGGGTTCAAAATAAAACAAATCTGACCCGAAACTCATAAGAAATCTGGAAATTACCCAACTAGTCGACTAATACTACTATTAGTCGACTAATCTCCTTAATGGTTGACTACTAATAGTAGTAGTCGACTACTAAAAACACAGATTCAGATTTTGCATGTTTTGTGTATGATTCTCTTCTATACTCGTATATATACATTAGATTGATCTCAAATCAATCCCTTGCATACTCAAACATTAGTATATGTTATTTATCACCATATAATATATTTATTATTATTCTATCATAATATACTCAAATTTATAAGGTTTTACACAGTTCAAACTGAACTCTATAAAGATAATGTCTCCATGTCTTCAGTGCGAAGACTACCGCTACCAATTCCAAGTCGTGGGTAGGATAATTCTGCTCATGAGTCCTGAGCTGCCGTGAAATGTAAGCTACCACTTTCTGAGTCTGCATCAAAATACCTCCTAGTCCTAACAAAGATGCATCTATGTAGACTACAAAGATCTTATCACTGCTTAGGATGATCAACACTGGCGCTGTAGTCAACATAGTCTTTAAAGTCTCAAAGGCCTTCTTGCATTCCGGTCCCTAAACAAACTATATACCCTTCTTCGTAAGGCGTGCCAATAGGTAGCAATTTTTGAAAAGTCCTGGATGAACTTCCTATAATATCCGGTAAGACCCAAGAAGCTACGAATCTCTATCACGATATTCAACGACTCCCAATCAAGAACTGCTTCCACTTTGGCTGGATCTACTGCAATGCCCTCCTTACTAATAACATGGCCTAAAAATCTAATTTCTGATAGCCAAAACTCGCACTTACTGAATTTAGCATACAACTGGTGCTCCTGCAAAGCAACACCAATCGAAGATGTTGCTCATGCTCAGACTCCGATCTTGAATAAATAAGGATGTCATTAATGAAAACAATCACAAACTAGTCTAAATATGGATGGAAAACTCAGTTTATCAAATCTATAAATATTTTGGATGCATTGGTTAGCCCAAATGACATGACTAGGAACTTGAAAGACCCATATCGAGCAAGAAAATCAGTCTTGAGAATATCCATCTCCCTAACCCACAACTGATGATAGCCAGAATGAAGATTAATCTTCGAGAAACATTACGCTCCCTACAACTAGTCGAATGAGTCATTAATCATCAATAGTGGATACCTATTCCGGATGGTGACCTTATTCAACTCGCGATAATCTATGCACAAATGCAAGATGTTATCCTTCTTCTTCACGAAGAGGACCGGTGCTCCCCATGGAGAATGACTCTAGTGAATGAAATCCTGAGCAATGAGCTCCTCTAACTGAATTTGTAGCTCCCTCATCTCAACAGGTGTCATACAATAAGGTGCACAAGAGATTGGTACTATGACCAGCTGCAACTTGATACAAAACTCAACCTCTCTCGCTAGAGGTAATCCAGTTATGTCCTGAAAGACATCCTGATACTCTAAAACGACTTTGGTCTCGTACAAATTAGCACCCTAATCTTGAAACATCACCTCCTCAACATATGCCAGAAATGATTCCGCAAACTGGTTATCCTGTGAGGTCGCTACAATTAACTCGGTCCCATCAGATACTCTCAAGTTGATTGTTTTTATAAAACAATCGATACTGACGTGGTAGGACGATAATCAATCCATACCAAGAATCATGTCGAACTCAGACATATGCAAAATGATCAAATGAATAACGAACTCAGACTCGTCTAAGTGGATAATGCATCTCCTACAAATACTCTCTAAGAAGGATACCTCTCCTAAAGGAGTAGAAACTAACAGAGGAATATTTAAAGGTTATGCTACAAGCTGAAGCCTAATCATGAAAGCATAGCAGATGAAAGAGTGTGAAGCTCCCGAATCAAAAAGAATACGATCTGGAACGGAGTACGTAAGCAACATACCTTCCACTATAGCCCTGCTCGCACCGTGATCACGTGGTACAACTGCATACACTCTGCTCAAAGCTGTAGGCTGCTATACTGAAGGCTCTATGGTATACAGGACTATCTGTCATAGAGGAATCTCCTGAATAGCACAGACATATCCCTCAATCCTTGGAATTACTGGCGGTGCCACAAGTCTCACCTGCTAGCCCTGACCTCAGCCCTGTCCACGGTTCTGCTGCTAGATTTCATCCTCAAATGAGTAAAGCCGGGGAAATTGGCTTGGCCTCTTTTTCATATTTTGGAACCCTGATTCTTGCCCTGTTGGCCTCCTACTGGCATGCTGCCGCACTCTGCGGCTCTATGCCCAAACTTATGGCAGCAAAAACAAGTGCCCTGAAACCTACGCTGGTGCTGCGCCATCTGATCCTAGTGAGGTCCCTTCTTATGAGGGCCTTGCTGCTGTGAACCCTTTCCCTACTGCTGGGGTCCTCTTGGTCCTAAAAATAGTCTCTTTCCCTTTCCCTTGTCTCCAGACTATCCTGCTTTAGAGCTTCCATCCTTACCCTTCTAAAACATAGCCATCTCTGTCTCCTGTGAGATGGCGGCATCGGCAACCTCCTGCACTGACTGAAAATGCCGAGACACTAAATAGCAACATAAGCTAGGGCAAAGCCCCATCAGAAACATCTGAGCATGTCGGTCCCCAGTCTACAACATGCCCATGAACTTGAGTAAACCTACAAACTTGCTCTCATAATCGGCTACAATTATACCCCTCTGCTCCAACCGGGCTAACTCCAACTCCTTCCCGGCTTTCGCTGTCGCTGACACATACTGCTCGTCAAAGAAATAGATGAAGTTCTCCCAGCTGAGTGTCATATGCTGCTTTAGAGTGAACTGAAGTCAGTAGCACCCTCCTGCGTCGCCCTTAAGGCTGAATACTGCTAGCCTCTATTTTTGTATTGTGTCCACATTAAGCATATCAAAAATGTTCCCCGCATCTTCCTTCCACTTGTGTGCCACAAGTGAATCCGATGTACCATGAAACTCTGGTGCCCTTATCTTCTGGTACCTCTTCAGTAAACGGAGCAAAGTCTCCTACTCTGCGGCCCTATCAATAGCTGGTAATTATGTCGTAACTGCAGGCGACTCCTCCGTAATAGGTAAAAGCGCTGTTGGTGGCAGCACCACTGGAGGTGGTGTTACTAGCGGAACCTGATTCGCCATCTGCTCCTCAATCGCCGTTAACCGGGCTACAAAAATAGGCATATCATTCTATTCTAGAAAATAATGATGCACAACGGAGTGTAGTCTACTGTGATCTCATTGTAGTATATCAACTAACCATCCTGAGTGTAGTCTATCGCGGTCCAATTGCGATATACTAACTAACCCCACTCAAGCATCCAAACTATCATGAAATGCAATATGCATCACTCTCTATCATAATAAATGTGAAGCTTAGGTTACGTACCTTTAAACCCTTGTGTGCATTCAAATCAAATCTGTATAGTCCTATATACATCACACGTATCTCGGTGTGTGACTTGTACTTTGTATGTACGATCAAAACATATGAATAAAACACAAAGTGCACAAAAATACCCAGATCAGTCGACCGATCGCATTCCATCAGTCGACTGATGGCTTGCACAAAGTGTGCACAAAAGCTTTGATCAGTTGACTGATCATCCTTGATCGGTCGACTGATCAGAGTCAAATCCAAATTCCTGTAATAATTAAACAATCTACGAAATTCATCAA
The DNA here is from genome assembly GCA_022839385.1 of Asparagus kiusianus. Classification (NCBI taxonomy): domain Eukaryota; kingdom Viridiplantae; phylum Streptophyta; class Magnoliopsida; order Asparagales; family Asparagaceae; genus Asparagus; species Asparagus kiusianus. The sequence continues at coordinate 470,167 of BQKN01064551.1, forward strand.
AAATGAAAATTTCTAAACTAAGCTTATGTATTAAAACTTGTTTAAGGAAAATTAGGGTTTATTCTATTACATGAAATCACAAATACAAATTTAGGAATAAACCTAAAACCCTAACAAGTTGATATGTGTAAGACCATCATGAAACATCTAACTTAAATCAAAATTTATGTTAAATCACATTTAAAACTTAACTCACATCTGGAAATCCATTTTATATCCTTTTAAAATAAAAATATTAGATCTTTATATCATACGGTTCAAAAAGAATAATCTTTATAATGATCTAGGCTTAAAAGATCCAATAAAACTAGATAAAAATATTTAAAAATAGGGGATGAGTTTAGAGGAGACAAATCTTGCCTTAAAACATGCTAGACCCCCTAAATACGCAAGAAACATGATCCTCCTTCGTCAAACACCGAGAATCTCGCCCTCTTCTAGGGTTTAGTTTTACAAAACTCTCAAGATTCGCCAAAATAAGACCTAGGGTTTTGAGGGGAGAGGGTGGCTATTTATTCACATGAAAGATGGAGGAAAAATAGAGAAACATCATATATATACACTTATATACGCAAACAGGCCGAACCAAAACGAAAGAAACCCGAAACCAAAACCTACACAGAATCTGGCACTCTATAAGTCAACTTATAGGCAAGCATGAGTCGACTTATAGGCAAGCATAAGTCAACTTACCCGAGGCATTTTCTAGCCTACAGGTTTTGCATGTGTGTGCATGTTTAACACTTTGATGCTCTCATATATACACTTAATTGATCTCAAATCAATTACTATCACACTCATTAAATAATAAATGATATTTATCATAATAAAAACTCATTTAATATTATTTTCCATAATATTTCAAAATTTTATAGGGTTTTACATCCGCTCCTCACCCTCGAGGAGATTCTCCACTAATCATAAAAAGCTACACAATTTAGTTTTCAACGCTCACCGATAATGTTTACGAATCACACATTGATAATCACACAATACACTCTTCTAAGTGTTAGCCTACACGTGTCACCTTTCTCAAGTGCTTGGATTTACTACCTCTCCCTAGGCTTTACAGCCAACGCCACTCCTCTTGGAATTAACCACGGTCTCTCCCAACCACTCTTCTAAGTATACTTGTATATTGCAACGTGTTCTCAACAATGAAGTGCAAATAACAAGATTTGTTCTCTAAACAAGTGAGAAATAAAATGAAGCTCACTCTCAATGATTCACTCACCACAACCCAAATATACAATATGTGAAAGTACTTAAGCTCAAATTGGTTGTGTGTGAAATCAATGAGTAAAAATGAAATCAAACTCGAATTAATCTAGCAAATATAAATATAAAAATTTAAATATAAACAAGCTAGATAATTGAGTTTAGAAAAACTTCTCCAAGAACAAGAGAGATAGAGATTTGAAGAATGATGCTCAAAACTGAAATGATCTCCTCCTCTTGTAAAATCTTTTTGTATAAATAAAAATACACTTAAAACTTTAAAACAAACTTGTATAAACTCACTTAAATATCCATAAGAAATAAATGAGAGTTGAGGGATTTTTATAGCCTCTCAAACTAATCAAAAAACATAAACAAATAAGTCTGAAAAACTAGTCGTTACAGTGTCGTCGGTCGACTGATGTACTGTTCAGTCGACTGATAAAATGACCATTGGATAATTATGGAAAACTATCAGTCGACTGATACGAGCCATCGGTTGACTGAAAACACTATTCAACTAACTGATAGAGGTCGTTCGACTGAGCAGAAAATTTTCAGCAATTGCAGAGTAGTTTTTCAGTCGAGTGATGTATAGTGTCGGTCGACTGAAAACACTATTCAGTCGACTGATGAAGGTCGGTCGACTGAGTAGAAACTTTTTGACAATTGCAAAGTACTTCATCGGTCGATTGATGAACAGTGTCGGTGGACCAAAAAACATGCACAACCTAGATTTAAACAGAAAATCTGATTTTCAAAGTGTGTTTAAAAATAGCAAATAAATTCCAAAAATTATGAAACTTAGGAAAATGATTATATGAATGAATATAAACATGTTAGAAAAGAAATTTTTGAAATATCATTTACTGTTTGTGAAAATTCATCATTTTGCAAAATCTCAAAAATACGAGTTCGTTTAGATACTTAACTTTGACAAAACGATTTCAAATACATTTGGAAATTCTTTTGAATGGATTAATAGACTTTGTAAATGATATAAAATGTTATTGTTAAGTCAATAGTCCAAAGACTTGATATTTTCTCAAAAACACTCATATTACGATTAAAAACGAGAAATACATGTGTGTATAAGTATTAAGCTCTAAGCATAACACACAAAGTATAATTCCTAAAACTAATATAACCAGGATGATGTGCATGAAGCTTGATCTTGAATCTTAGACTTGAAATGTGTCGCCTTCATTCCAAATATCATCATTACAGCACAAATCCTTTCAACCTAGATAAACATTTGAGAAACCAAAATTACTGGAAAGCACAATTATAAATTATTTGTTAATCATCAAAACTAGATTAGAAAGTAGACTCATAAACATGAGTTCTAAAATTTTATAGTGTTGTAGTTTATTTGAAATGGACTATACTCAGAAGGTAAGGAGTTTATGATAAACTGCATAAGGAAATTTTCACTCACTTCCATTCCCATAGATCTCAGTCTTGCTGTTGTGTTTATCATTTCAGTGACATGCTCATGCATGGTAAGACAACAATCAAACTTCATAGTGGTCAACGTACCCATTAATGTCCCAGCAAGTAACTTATCAGCAGAGTCAGATTGCGAGAGATCTTCCACAAATTTCATAACTTCCTTTGCATTATCAGCTTTAGGAATTGTGGACTTAATGTTGTTTGCTATTGTCATCCGCATAAACATTAAGCTAAGTCTATTTGATTTTTCCCAAGCCTTATGGAAAAAACTTTCTTCAAAACTATTAGAATAAGTAATAGCAGTGGACTTATCATTTAGGAGCACTGAACCAAGATCTAGAACACCAAGATGAAACTGAACTTGTTCACACCATTCATGGAAATTAAGCCCATTGAACTTTATAATAGACGAAGCTTGCGAATGAAGAGAAACAGGTGGTGCAAAATATATAGAATGCTTACATATTAATGCTTTGAGTCATAAACTTCAACACATAATTGTGACGCCCCTAGGTTCACACAAGGCTACAGTCCAAGGTGAAACCAAGAATATCAAACCTGCCATGCACCACACCGTGCAACAACATGTTTTACATCATAATTAACATCTGTCTAGTAGAGTCAATAACAGGTGTAGGTACAAAAGCAAGAAAAATGATAATACACAAATGACTGATGAAATGAAAATAATCAAATAAATGTCTCATCACCCAACATGAAGAAGTACATAATCAAGGCCTGAGTAGATAAACGGGAATATTCAACAAGTCTCAAATACAACTATCTGATGAGAAGGAAATAAGGCACACAGCCTTTACAATTTCTAGAACAATACTCTCAAATATCTAACAAAATCTATAGTGGAGCTCCAACATAAGCATACTAAACAGCTGAACACTAAAGTGTGTCTCCATCAACCTGCGACTCTTCGGTCTCCTGGCTTGTTACCTGAAATGGGGAGGGACAACGAGCGTCAAAGCGATAGCGAGCAACATCACAGCCAACCCCAAGGGAATAAGGCTCGTTGTATAAGAAAAATACAGATAATACATAATAGATCTAAAATCATTGATCTTACTAAGAGGGTTTTAGTATTTAGAGATTTACAACACGAGCATAGGTACGTCGAGCGAAATAATCCAAACAAGGAAACCCTCATGTATATACCTTGTATCTCAAATTGTAAATCCCTAAACACCAAACCCGAGGTTCTAGTACAGAAACAATAATAAAAGAAATACAACAAATCTCAGAGCATAAATACCGTGTCATATCATAGCCTACACGAGTATCATGTTATCATGGCATAATCTACATAAGTGTCATGTCATAAACTCCTATGAGCAAGTCATATACAGGGTTAAGGAATATGTCCGATACAGGAACTAAATACCGTGGTTTCCATACACATGGAATAAGTGGCAAATGTCCAACACGAGGACTGAAATGGATTATAGTCAACACGAGGACTTCTATGGATTATAGTCCAACACGAGGACTGTGTAACTGTGTAAAGTATATGCGGAAAGATACACCAAATCTAAACTCGCACGCATCTCAATGTACATGTCTAAACTTATGTCAAAAGTCAACCCACATGTACAGATGAATCATTTACATGGTGAACTAGTGTCAGATTATCGAGGCGATCCCGAAAGGCAACTCAAACAGATCAAGAATCTGTAAAACACCTCATCAGTCGACTGATATGTCGACTGATGACGTCAGTCGACTCATATGTCGACCGATAAGCTCAGGCAACACAGTCTCGGCTCACCAGTCGACTGATTTGTCGACTGAGGAACTGAGAAAAATACAATCAACCCGTCAGTCGACTGATCAGTCGACTGACGCTGAAATTTCAACCCGTCGGTCGACTGATCAGTCGACCGATAGCCTGCAGAAACTCTGCACAGGTTGTTATTCACCTTAACATTGATCTAAACACATCCCCATCAATCCTAAGCATGAAAAATACTTATATTAACATGTATGAACTAACTGAAACATAACTTTCATGTACAAATACATAAACAAAACTCTAAACATATGTATTTATGTTTTAAAAGCACTTTTTAAAACAAAACCCATGTTAAACCTTTTATAAAACATTTCAGATCTAGATTTTTGATTCACAAACATTAGTGGGATTTTTAACATTTCTGAAATAACATATTTTCCCTCTATATGCTATAAAAATTAATCATTTGTACAAAAATATCATTTTTGGCTCATCAAAGCTCATGAAAACCATTTGAAAACATTTATAAGAATAGGACAAGGTTGGGCGAGATGTTACTCGCCTCTGGGGTGATGAAGAGCTCCTGGATCTGAGAGGGAGTGATTCCTTTCGCTACAAAATGAAAATCCCGACAAAAATCCTCCGATTTCGTCCCAAAATCACTAAGAACGACCCTAGGGTTTGAGAGAGGAGAGAGGGGGCTAGGGTTTCTCTGAACTGATGATGAGAGGGGATGATTTCGGGTGAAGGGGAATATATACGAACTGTTAAACCCGACCCAAACCCGAACCAAATCAAAACAGACCCGAAACCTGGAAAAACTGGAAATCAGCGTATCAGTCGACTGATGTGTCGACCGACAGCGTCAGTCGACTGATGTGTCGACTGAACTGGAAAATTCTAATTTTGTACATGGTTTGGTAATGTACAAAATCCAACGCACAAAACTCTACACCCATACTCTCATATCATCTCAAATAACTTGTTATCATGTACATCCATGACCTCAAGCTATTTATCATAAAAGAATTATTTATTTACTAATAATTCACATATATTCATGTAAAATTTACGTGGTTCTACAATAATACATAATCAAATAACTTAAACACATAATACATAATCAAATAACATTCAAATAAATAGTAAACGTACATCGAAGTTCTCCTTTGGGTGATCCATCAATGTACAATTAGACACTCCAATTGATGCTTAGTTTTATTTCATATAATTGGCAATTATATACACTCTAATTAGACATGCTTGCTATCTTTGGATATTCTGAACATATCTAATCAGGTATATTAATTAACCACGATCATGTTCATAGAGTATAAAATTAACCAATCATCCTTTGGGCGATTCTTAAATATCTTATAATCAATAAACCTCAACTTACCCATGACAATATATATATATACATACGATCAAGTAATTTTATTAGTAGCATCACATAATTATGTGTAATTGAGAATTATATTTTTTTTATAATTTGATAGACATAGAAGTTCAAGGTACGGCCACTTTGGTAACTAACAAACCACTCATGAGTGAATTGAATTTCAAATTACAGAATACAATGTAGACAATAATGTTATAAGAAACAAAGCACTTTACTGATTTTGGTGACTAACAATTAATACATAATCAGTGAACACTCATAAACAGCAATACCTGGCAATTGAAAATCCAAAAAAAAACAAACATTAAAAAATATTTTTAGACTTCAAAGAGCCTAAGAGGTCAAGGCCCAAGGCCCAATCAAAGACCTTTAAATATATATTGTGGCTATAGGGATTTGAGCTCCTAATCTCATGTCCAACCTCCCAAACTTTAACACTAGGCCAAGTGTCCCAAAGTATTAATTTCACTCAAAATATACATACATATATATCTCAATAAAATAAACAGGTAATCCTTTAGATAAAGAATATGAATGTGAATGTAATTCCAAATTTCTCAGTAACCCTTTACATTCACATTCACGCTATTATACACCGTAATGGCTCATAATCGACAACTGTAGCATGAGAGAAATTATGATATTTAAGTAGTAATGGTTTATGTATTCAATTGAGTATGAAAAACATCAAAAAAATAGTATTCAATACAACTCCTTTCAATAAACAGCGAAAACATTTGATTAGTTAATTCAAAACTCAATCGAATTAATGGTAATGGAACAATTTGACGAGAAACAAAAATCTTAATGAAAAATCATAAATTTTTTAATCAAGATTCTGATACCATATGTAAACCAAATTCTTAATTTAAGCAAGTCAAACTAAATTTTAAATAATCATCATAATACCAAGATCTTAGAACAAGATGATTTTAACAAAGAACAATTAATTAAGAGAGCGTACATTGATCCATGATTAGGATCTCGATGAAAATTTAACTACAAGAAGAACTGTGATGAAGACTTGAATTTCTCTCTCTTAACCCTTTTGATCCTACGTATTTTCTTGTTGGAGAGAAAACTGTATCTTATCATAGGTAGAGAGATAACCAAGTCTTAAATATAATCTCTTTTATCTCCACGTTTCATCAACATGAGTAGTTATTTTATAATTTCTACCCAACTAACCAATAGAAATTTAGCACTTAATATTATTAAACTTTAATTATCTTTTAAATAAACTAAAAGACAAATATTTTAAAATAAAAATGTGGGCCACTAAAAATAAAGTCTAACATTCTCCCACTTGGCCTATGCATCATAATTTAATGTTATTGTTTAATAATACAACATAATATGCATAGTATAAGCTAATTTTATCATTATTTTGATCAAACCATCAATCATTATTAAGTAGAAAACTAATAATCATCATGGCGGTAGTACGCAGTTAACTCGACATAGTCTCTTCGATGTATTATGATATTAGTCTTAAACTTAACATGACCTGTACTATAATGGTCCAATAATAATGTCCTTGTCAGAGACATATCCTGTTAATACTCACATAATCATTCATGTATATACTAACAATAGGAAACAAGATGCATTATATATCAGAAATAATATTTAGATGAGCTCAAAGTGTCAAATATATATAGAACATAAACTTTACATAAAAGTTAGTGATGATTTTTAATAATGCACATTCTTTCGACATTTTCATTAAATGTCTTTGGAGGCAACCCTTTTGGTAACGGATCCGTAACCATGAGATTGGTGCTAATATGCTCAATTGACACCCTTTGTCTCTGAACTTCTTCTTTAACAGTAAAATATTTTAATTCCATATGTTTAGCACCCTTCGAATACTTATTGTTTTTAGAAATGAAGACTGTTACAGCATTATCACAATAAATTTTTAGCGGTTTGGCAATATTGTCAATAATTCCAAGTCCTGAAATAAAACTCCATAGCCATAATCCATAAACAGTGGCCTCAAAGCATGCCACAAACTCAGGCTCCATGGTGAATGTAGTAATGTCAGACGGCTTTGCACTTTTCCATGAGATCGCTCCTCTAGATAGAAGGAACAAATAGCCAAATGTGGAGTTTCTTGTATCCAAACATCCAGCAAAAATCTGAATTTGAATACCCAATCACCTCAAGGTGATCAGATCTCCAATAAGTGAGTATATGATCCTTCGTTCATTGCAAGTATCTTCATACCTTCTTTTATAGCTTTTCAATGATCTAATATTGGATTACTTTGATATCTACCCAGCATTCCGACAACAAAATGAATATCTGGCATTGTACAAACTTGAGCATACATCAAGCTCCTAACGATAGATGCATAAGGAATTTGTTCCATTTGTTTGTGTTCCAATTCATTCTTTGGACATTGCATAAGACTTAATTTATCTCCTTTCTAAATTGGGACAATAGATGCTGAGCATTTTCCCATCTTGAACCTCTCTAGAACGTTATTAATATATTATTTCTGAGACAACCCTAACAATCCTTGTGAACTGCCACTGAATATTTCAATTCCAATCACATAGGATGCCTCACCCATATATTTTATTTTGATAGAGAGAAATTTCTTGGTCTCGTATAGCAAGCCAAGATCATTAGTAGCAAGCAATATATCATCAACATACAGAATAAGAAAAATAATCTTGCTCCCACTGATCTTTAGATATATACATCGATCAACAGTGTTTTCTTTAAATCCAAAAGATGTGATAGTATCATTAAACTTAAGATGCCATTGTCGAGAATCTTGTTTGAGTCTATATATTGACCTCTTAAGTTTACACACTATGTGTTCCTTTCCTTCAACTGAAAAACCCTCGGGTTGGTCCATGTAAACTTCTTCATCTATATTTCCATTTAAAAAGATAGTTTTCACATCCATTTGATGTAGCTCTAAGTCAGAATGAGCCACCATAGCCATAATAATTCTAAATAAATCCTTTTTTAAAACAGGAGAAAAAGTTTCTTTATAGTCAATGCCGTCCTTCTGAGTAAACTCTTTGGCAACGAGTCTAGCCTTGTATCATTTGATATTGCCATTTGAGTTGTGTTTGGCCTTAAAGACCCATTTACACCCAACTTTTTTACAACCTTCAGGCAACTCTGCAAAATCCCAAATTTCATTATGCTCCATTGATTTAGACTCACCTTTCATGACATCAAACCATTTATTAGAATTATAACTTTTCATGGCCTGTGAAATTAAAACCGAATCTTTATCAATTACAAGGTCAAATTCTGACTCATGTAGATAAACCACAAAATCATCAGAAATAGCAAATTTTTTCTGTCTTTGAGACCTTCTTAATGCTACTTCTTCATGGGATATATCCATTGTAGGTTCATTGGTAACAACTGCTTCATGGAGTGTTTGATTATTTATTTGTTGTTCTTGTAAGTTATTAAACTACTCAATAACTGTAGGAACAATAACTTGAGAAGAAGTTATAGGTAAAGGAACGTACACTCTAACTTCTTGGATTTCACTTTATGTGGTTCTATACTCCTACTAATATCAACATTTTCAATGAACCTAGCATTTCCAGTTTCAACAATTCTTTTGCTATGGCCAGGACAATAAAATCTATACCCTTTAGATTTTTCTAGATAACCAATGAAGAAACCACAGGTTGTTCTTGAGTCTAATTTCTTTTCATGTGGATTATACATTCGTATTTTCATAAGACAACCCCAAACATGAAGGTGTCTTAAACTCGGTTTTCTTTCTGTCTATAGTTCGAAAGGAGTCTTTGGAACTACCTTACTAGGAACCTTGTTTAACAAATACGTGACGGTTTTTAAAGCATGCATCTACAATGACAAGAGTAAAGAAGAATAAGTTAACATACTCCTAACCATGTCCATAGTGTAATATTACGCCTTTCTGGAACAATATTTTGTAGTGATTTACCTGGCATCACGTACTAAGCGCATATGCCACGCTTTTTAAGGAATTTAGCAAATAGACCAGGGCATTGTCCAGTTTTGTCAAACTTTTCCATAATATGCACCACCTCTGTCAATTCAAACAATTTTTACCTTTTTGTCTAAGTGTCTTTCAACCTCATTAATAAACACTTCTAGGGTATCTATTGATTGAGATTTTTTATGCAACAAATAGATATAACCATAACGTGAAAATTTATCAATAAAGGTGATAAAATATTTTTCTTTACCTATGGATGGAACATCAGAAGGTCCGCATATATCAATGTGTATAATTTCAAGGAGTTGTGTGCTTCTTATAGTTGTTTTCTTAATTGTGTGGTTTGTATGTTTTTGTGACGCCCCTGGGTTCACACAAGGCTGCAGTCCAAGGTAAAATCAAAAATGTCAAACCTGCCATCCACCACACCATGCAATAACAAGTTTCACCATCATAATTAACATCTCTCTAATAGAGACAATAACAGGTGTAGGTACAAAAGCAAGTAAAAGATAATACAAGAGATAACTGATGAAATGACAACAACCACATAAATATCTCATCATCCAACATACAAAAATACATAGTCAATGGCTGAAATAGATAAACTGGAGTTCTCAACAAGTCTCAAATACAAAATGACTGATTAAAGGAAATAAGGCACACAGCCTTTACAACATCTAGAATATAGTCCTCAAATGTCTAACACAGTCTACAGTGGAGCTCCAAAAATAAAATATAACTAAGAATAGATAGTTGAAGCTAAAGTGCATCGCCATAAACCTGCGACTCTCCGGGCACCTGGCTCGTTACCTGAAAGGGGGAGGGACAACGAGCATCAAAGTGCTAGCGAGCAACATCACAACCAACCCCAAGGGAGAGGGCTCGTTGTATATGAAAAATACAGTTATCACAAAATAATATAAAATTATTTATCCTAAGAATAATGGGTTTCAGTACTTAGGAAATTTCAACACGAGCATAGGTACGTCGAGCGAAATAATCCAAATAAGGAAACCCTCATGTATATACCTTGTATCTCAAATTGAAAATCCCTAAGTACCAAACCCGGAGTCTAATACATGAAGAATAAAGAAAAAACAACAATCCCATCTCTACCAATAATCATAGTTATGTCAAAGTTACAAAGTTACAATAAGTGTCATGTCCAGCCTAGGTATCTATCATGTCCAAATTTTATCAATATGTCGTACTAAAAACTCAAATATGTATCATGCTCAAGGTTTAGCAAAATGTCCAACACATGGACTAAAGGTAATGCATGTCCAACACATGGACTGAATAAAATGCATGTCCAACACATGGACCGAGATGATAAGTATCCAACACATGGATTAATAGTAATGTATGCCCAACACATGGACTATGAATAAAGAGGTGTAATTGTCAAAGGTATATGTGGAAAGATATACCTATCCTAAACTCGCAGGTGTTTCGATGTGCGGGTCTAAACTTGTGTCAAAAGTCAACCCTCATGTGTAGATAAATCACTAACACCGCAAACTAGTGTGAGATAAACGAGGTGATCTCTCAAACACGCGAAAAGATAAAAAAAAAGTCAGCATGTGCACAAAACTGTGCGGTGATCGATCGCATAGGTCACTCCGGTATGTTAGACCCTAGAGGGGGGGGGGGTGATTAGGGTCTTATGCTAATTTAATCCGATTAAATGCCAATTAAAATTAATTATCAAGTTATCCTAGCAAGTATGAAATACAACAAGATATATGAGCTAGGATAAGCAATATGAACAATGAGATATATCCTATATGATGAAATATATATGCAAGGATATATCAACTAACACAAGGGTAAATAATATAATTACAAATGTGATAGGGCAAAATGATCAACAAGCAATACACAATGGCGATGTAAGATATGAACATGAAAACAAGTGCGCCAATGCAATCACAAACAAAGGATATGTTTACGAGGTTCGGTCCCCACGACCTACGTCCCCGCTCCTCACCTCGAGGAGATACTCCACTATCACAATCGGGTTTTCTATGTTCACCCGAATAACGTTTACACCTCACACTAGGTTTTCTAGTTCACCGAAAACTTTACAATCGACACTCTTGCAATCACACTCTACACCCTCACAAGTGTTGGACCTAGCCGTGTCTCCCTCAAGTGCTCAGTTATAACCTCTCCCTAGGCTCGTTAACCGACGCCACTCCTCTTGGAACGATCCCCGACTCTCACCACACACTCCTCTCGGTGTACAAGTGTATTACAAAGTGAATCTCACAATTAGGCTCAATACAAAAAATGATTGTTCTCTAATATGGATGAGAACATAATGAAAGCTCACACTCAAAGTTATACTCTCACCAACCCAAATATGTTATGAATGTAAATACAATAAGCTCAAGTGGGTGTGTATAACAATGAGATAAAATTAAATCTAAACTCAATATAAAACTAGCTTTAATAGAAATGATAATTAACAAATAATCAATAAATAAAAGCTAGAGTAGAGTTTAGAAAACTTCTCAATAGATCAAGATGGAGAGATGGATATTTGAGCCCAAACAAGAAGATGATCTCCTCCACTTGTGAAAACAATCTTCAAACCAAACAAACTCTTGAAACAAACTTAAAAACTCTTCAACAAACTTGTAAAACTCTTTTTAAAACTCTCTTAAACATCCATAAGAAACAATGAAAGTTGAGGGCTTTTTATAGCCTCTTAAACCAGCCACAAACCCCCAAAAACCGAAAATATCAAAACTAGCCGTTACTAGCCGTTATAGGCTGAAAAGACCAAAATACCCCAAAATCCAGCATTCTGGAAATTTGCGTATCTAACTTTGAAAAATCAAGTAAAAATAGTAAATCAGCTCCAAATATTATGAAATTTTGTGGAAAGGTTCTAGACATGTAGACTAACATTCTAGAGAAAGAATTTATGAAAAAGCATTTTCCAGTTGAGAGAAATAAATATTTGAACACAGATTTACAGTTTCTGAAAAACTGCTGACATACACGATTTTGTAAAATCAATTGGGCACAGTAAATCAACTCTAAAAATAATAAATTTTGAGGGAAGTTTCTAAACATATAGATAAACATGTCAAAGAAAGAATTTCTTGAATACCACTTTCCATTTATGAAAACTCATCTGTTTTGTAAAACTTACACGAACATGTGCACGAACAAAAACATGATTTTGTAAATTCCATTAAACATAACAAATCAATTCCAAACTTGATGAAACTTTGCGAAATGTTTATAAATATGAAAACAAACATGTGAGAAAAAGAATTTTTCAAATTGAATTTCCATTTGTGAAAACTCATGTATTTTGCAAGTGTGTCCAAAGCATGAAAACCCAAAACAATGCATGTATATATATAACTATATATATACATAGAAACCAAATACGTGTGTGTATATGATATTGAGCTTAAGGTATTTAACACACATAATATAAAACCTAAGCTAAGTTACCCAAGCTAGATCTTAATCTTTAATAAGCTCTTCTTGGTAATCTCGCGGATGAAGCTTGAACTTGATCTTTAACTTTGAATTGCAAGGCTTCACTCCACTATTCCTCCAACCTCCATTGGATATGATCATTGAAGCTCTATTCCATCCATCCTCCAACAATGTTATTTGTCTATAATAAATAAGAAAACACTGTTCGCGGGAAAAATTGTTGCTTTCTTCATTACTGATTCCATTGTTATCTTAAAT
>BQKN01064551.1:518666-530752 GCA_022839385.1 Asparagus kiusianus
GAAATTTCAGATCTCGAGGATAATCCCAAGACCAGAAATTCTTCTCCCAAAGCTAAATCAGAGCAAAATCAAGAGCCCTTGTAAATGGAGGGCTAAGGGGGCTATTTATAGCCATAAGAGAGCACCTAGGGGTCATATGGACACCCTAAGGGGAGAGACACCCCCCTAGGGGTGTCCTGGCCAAGGCCGGGACACCCCCATAGGGGTGTCTCGGCCAAGGCCGGGACACCCCATGTGGGGTGTCTCGAGCCAGCCAAGACTTGTTTGGGTGTCCCCGGTTCAGCCCCGGGGTCGTGCCGTTGTTCTGCCGCTGTCCCGCCGTTGACTTTTCGTCCGAACTCGGATTTGAGTGATTTCGGATGCGTTGGAATCGTGACGGCGAGCCCTGTAGGCCCCGATGGTTGGATTATCCGTGGGGTGATCGGGGTACAACGGGCGTTGGTCCGATTGCGGTGATCGCGGGGTTTTCGGTCAACCCGTATCCTCGTGATTCTGACGTTCTGTCGGCTCACGTAATCCGTCGGTTTGCTTTAGTCGCTCACCGGCGTCATTTGAGCTCTTGTGAACTGGGTAGCGTCGTTCGATCGTCGATCGTTAACACCGAGCTGTGAGTGGGGACCTATCGGCAATTTTCGATGCCTACACATCTAGAATATAGTCCTCAAATGTCTAACAAAGTCTACAGTGGAGCTCCAAAAATAAAATATAACTAAGAATAGATAGCTGAAGCTAAAGTGCATCGCCATCAACCTACGACTCTCCGGGCTGGCTCGTTACCTGAAAGGGGGAGGGACAACGAGCGTCAAAGCGCTAGCGAGCAACATCACAACCAACCCGAAGGGAGAGGGCTCGTTGTATATGAAAAATATAGTTATCACAAAATAATATAAAATTATTTATCCTAAGAATAATAGGTTTAAGTACTTAGGAAATTTCAACACGAGCATAGGTACGTCGAGCGAAATAATCCAAACAAGGGAACCCTCATGTATATACCTTGTATCTCAAATTAAAAATCCCTAAGTACCAAACCTGGAGTCTAATACATGAACAATAAAGAAAAGACAATAATTGTTAGACCCTAGAGGGGGGGGTGATTAGGGTCTTATGCTAATCTAATCCGATTAAATGCCAATTAAAATTAATTAACAAGCTATCCTAGCAAGTATGAAATACAACAAGATATATGAGCTAGGATAAGCAATATGGACAACAAAAAATATCCTAGCAATAAGATATAAGCAATATATGTGCAAGGATATATAAACTAACACAAGGTGATATATCCTACCAAATAGATATTCAATATGATATATGTAAAGATATGTAAACTAACACAAGGGTAAACAAAATGAACTAGATAGTGGATCATATAAATAATGAGCTAATGACAATGGCGACAAGAAATATAAACACAAGTATAAATAAACGCCAAAGCACACTCAAACACAAGATATGATCACGGAGTTCGGACCTTCCGTCCTACGTCTCCGCTCCCCACTCCCGGAGAGAAATCCACTATCACAACCGGGTTTTCTACGGTCACCCGAACAACGTTTACACCTCACAGTGTCGGTTTTCAATGCTCACTGAACAATGTTCACTCCTCACAATCGGTTTTCTAGTTCACCGAAAACTTCACAACACACTCGGTTTTCTAGCTCACCGAAAACCTTACAACACTCACAATGTAACAAATATAAATTTGTTCTCTACAATAAATGAGAACTCAATTAAGCACAACTCAATGTTACAATCTCTCACAACCCTAATATACTATGTATGCAAATACAATAAGCTCAAGTGGGTGTGTGTAACAATGAGATAAAATCAAATCTAAACTCAATATAAAACTAGCTTTAATAGAAATGATAATTAACAAATAATTAATAAATAAAAGCTAGAGTAGAGTTTAGGAAACTTCTCAATATATCAAGATGGAGTGATGAAGATTTGATGCCCAAACAAGAAGATAATCTCCTCCACTTGTGAAAGCTAAAACAACTTTAAACCAAACTCTTAAACAAGCTTAAAACAAGCTTAAACTCTTTTTAAAACCCTTGTTTAAAAACTTCTTAGCTTAGCTTGAAGGAGAACAGCAATAGGTATTTATACCCACTTGAAATCTCAGCCAAAACCCCCAAGCAAAAGTCCAAAAAGCCCAGACAAAATCGGCTCAGAAAATAGCCGTTGGGAACCAACGGTTGTATTGGCGGTCGACCAGAAATTCTCGCGGTCGACCGCGATCCAGGTTCCAAACGAAGAAAACGCGCAGAGACTTCTTCGGTTGACCGTACCGGTCGACCGATGGAAATTTCGAGCTCTCGGTCGACCGGTGCGGTCAACCAACAAACTCTTTGCTGCCCAGAAACAAATGAACAATTGAGCGGTCGACCGGTGCGGTCGACCGAAAACTGATACTACAGAAAACTGGTTTTAAAGCTGATTTTTGAGACTTTGGAAAATATGTTAAAAATAACAAATGAAGTCTAAAAATAATGAAACTTTGGGAAATGAATATAAACATGTAAATGAACATGTTACAAAAAGAATTTTCCGAATTACATTTCCCATTTGTGGAAAATCATCATTTTACAAAATAGTCCAAAACACGAAAATGTAAACATGTGAATTTTGACATTTTGGCTAAACCATGTTTTGAAACTTTGCACAATGATTATATAGACTTAATAAAATATGTATATGATTATTGTTAAGTCCAAAAACTAAGAATACAGAATTTTCACAAAATTGCATATTCTATTCAATGTTTTCAAAAACACAATAGTAAATATGAAATATGTGATTTCATATTATAAACATGAAAACCCAAAACCATGCATGATATATATAACTATATATATACATAGAAAAAATACGTGTGTGTATATGATATTGAGCTTAAGGTACTTAACACACATAATATAAAATCTAAACTAGATTACCCAAGCTTGATCTTGATCTTCATTATAGCTCAACTTGGTACACATGCGGATGAAGCTTGAACTTGATCTTTAACTTGAATTGCAAGGCTTCACTCCACTATTCCGCCAACCTCCATTGGATATCATCGTTGTAGTGCATATTCCATCCAACCTCCAACATGTTGTTTGCCTAGAATAAATATAAAAACACAAACACTAGACAAACAACATTAGAAGTAAATTGTTTGTTAAACATCATCAAAACAAGAAGGCCAACAACAATCCCATCTCTACCAATAATCATAGTTATGTCAAAGTTACAAAGTTATAAAAAGTATCATGTCCAGCCTAGGTAGCTATATCAATATGTCGTACTAAAAACTCAAATATGTATCATGCTCAAGGTTTAGCAAAATGTCCAACACATGGACTAAAGGTAATGCATGTCCAACACATGGACTGAATAAAATGCATGTCCAACACATGGACCGAGATGATAAGTATCTAACACATGGATTAATAGTAATGTATGCCCAACACATGGACTATGAATAAAGAGGTGTAATTGTCAAAGGTATATGTGGAAAGATATACATATCCCAAACTCGCACGTGTTTTGATGTGCGGGTCTAAACTTGTGTCAAAAGTCAACTCCCATGTGTAGATAAATCACTAACATCGCAAACTAGTGTGACATAAACGAGGTGATCTCTCGAACACGCGAAAAGATCAACAAAAAGTCAGCATGTGCACAAAACTGTGCGGCGGTCGACCGCAGAGGTCACTCCGGTCGACCGCACACAGAGCACAAATCTACTGAGCGCAAAATTTAGCAGCGGTCGACCGCAGAGGCCACTCCGGTCAACCGCGAAAAGAGCAGAAACCCTCCTGCTCAACAAAACACCCAACGGTCGACCGCCACGTCTACTACGGTCGACCGCGAAGCAGACAAAAGCCCAGTTAGGGTTTTTTTCAGCTTCGAACCACATACAAACTTGATGATTTCTACACTATTGTAAATCTAACATTTCTAAGATGTCATATAATAGAAAACAACGAACTTAAACATTTAAAATCTCGTCACTAAAGTCCCAAACACATATACATGTATGATTTGAAAGTTTTAAAACAATAAAACATAATTTACTCTTATTAAAACATTTTCAGATCTAGATCTCAAGAATACAAATTCGTTGGTGATCTTTTAAAATCTGAAATACTTGATTTATGCATCATATACCATAATGATCTATTATTTATACAAAAATACAATTTTAGGCCTAATAAAACCGGATTAAAACTCAAATTTAAGCATGAAAACAAAAGGGGTGAAGTTGGGTGAGATGTTACTCACCTCTGATGAGAAACAAGCTCCTAGATCTACAGGAGGATGATCCCCTTCGCTGAATCCCAACAAAAATCCGCTGAAAATCCTTCGAAACTCCTCCAAAATCACCAAAAACGAAAAATAGGGTTTGAGGGGGAAGAGGGGGCTAGGGTTTCTGTTTTTGGATCAAAAAGAGGCTCTCTCGGGTATAGAAGAATATATACTAACCCCTCAATCCGACCCAAAACCCATTAAGACCCAAACCCAGGAAAGCTCTCTGTTTGTTGGGCGGTCGATCGCACAATACGAAAATAATTTCCTGAGCACTCGACTGCTGTGCGGTCGACCGTCGCGCCCATTGCGGTCGACCGCGTAGCAGAAAAAATGCCTGATGAGATTGTTATCAACATGATGCTCAAACCACTCAATATTTCTCCCATATAAACACTTGTTGGGTTCCAAAACACTGTTTATCATATTCATCTAATATATATATGATTGTTTATCTCAAAAGACTTATTCATCACCAATAATTCACATATATTCATTATAAAAAAATTTACGGGGTTCTACAGTTTTCCTTTAATACAATCCACAAAGATACCAAGATCGGTAAAATCCAAAATAGGAAGGATTTCATTCTTTATCAGTCTTTGTATTCTTTCTTTGGATATGTGCCCCAAACGTTTATGACACAAGTAAGCTGAACTTTCATCCACTAAACCTTGTTTAGTTCCAACATTGTGATGAAAGGTTGACAAAGTTTCAGCAAAAAGTTTATCAAGCTTTAATGTCTACAAACCATCAAAAAGAACACCAGAATCAATAAAATGATTATGCTTAAATAAACTGAAACATTCATTCTCAAATTTAAAAGAGTATCTAGCGGTATCAAGTTTAAACAAAGAAACTAAGTTTCAAGAAACAGTAGGAACATAAAGGGTTTGGAAAAGATCTAAATGATGCCCAGTGTCTAAAATCAAGTGATTGGTTCAAATGACCTCAATTGGATCTTTAACTCAATGTCCCATGAAGATGAACTTTTTATTTGGATTTATGGTTTGGTCGTAAGGAATCCCTGCATCGTATTTGAAACATGAGTGGTACAACCAGAATTAATCCACCAAGTATTATAAGGAATTTCTTCCAAATTTGATTCGAAACATACAAAAGTAATAGGCTTACCTTTCTTTTCGAGCCATGCCTTATGTTTCAGGCAATCTTTCTGATAGTGTCCAGATTTTTTCTAGAAATGACACTTATCATTCTTGTGTTCCTTCTTGTGGATTTGGAGACGTGACACATTAACTTTCAGTGGTCCTTTCTTGCCCTTTCCATTCTTCTTTCCTGGTTTCTTTCCAGCTCCATGACGACCCATGAGATTAATTGAGTGAATTTCTTGTTTCTTAAGTCTTGCTTCCTCTTGAATGAGCACACTTTTGAACTCAGTCACATTCCACTTATCTTTTATAGTGTTCTAGTTTATTTTGAATGGACTATATGGTCCACGAACCACACTATTAAATACAAATATGGCAAGTCCACTCCAATAATGAGCCATCAATTTCCTCAACCTCCAATGTATGTTGCAGATCGTAGCAGGGAGTAGACCTAGCCTCCATCCATAGACCAGCATGATTGCACCTCCAGCAAACTACCTCATGTGGTATGATGCACTTTTTTAGCCACATCGATTGGAATCTAGCCAAAGTAGCATCAGTATTCAATCCTTATAGCATTTGGTGGTGATAGCTCTCATATTCACCTCTAGATAATGAGAGCAGGCCATGATGACTTTCCTTCATGTTCGACACAACCATGAATTTAGGCACGACCCTACCTTGACCTCCAACTACTCCTTCAAGAGATTCATTGAGCAAATACTTAGCCTAAGTTACCCATTAATGTCCCTACAAGTGACTTATTAGTAGAGTCAGATTGCGAGAGATCTTCCACAAATTTGATAAATTTCTTTGCATTATCAGTTTTAGGAATTGTGGACTTAATGTTGTTTGCTATTGTCATCCGCATAAATATTAAGCTAAGTCTATTTGATTTTTCCTAAGCCTTATGGAAAAAACTTTCTCCAGCACTGCTAAAATCAGTAATTACAGTGGGCTTATCATTCAGGAGTGCCGAACCAAGATCCAGAACACCTAGGTGAAACTAAACTTGTTCACAGCATTCATGTAAATTAAGCCCAATGTACTTTATAGTAGACGAAGCTTGTGAATGAAGAGAAACAGGTGCTGCAAAATACATAGAATGCTGACATATTAATGCTTTGAGTCATAAACTTAAACACATAATACATATTTAAATAACATTCAAATAAACAATAAATGTACATCGAAGTTCTCCTTTGGGTGAACCATCAATGTACAATTAGACACTCCAACTGATGCTTAGTTTAATTTCATATAATTGGTAGTTATATACACTCCAATTAGACATACTTGCTATCTTTGGATATTCTAAACATATCTAATCTTGTATATTAATTAACCACGATCATCTTCATAGATTATAAAATTAACCAATCATCCTTTGGGCAATTCTTAAATATATTATAACCAATAAAACTCAACTTACCCATGACAATATATATACATACGATCATGTCATTTCATTAGTAGCATCACATAATCATGAGTAATTGAGAATTATATTTTTTTTAATAATTTGATAGACATAGAACTTCAAGGTACAACCACTTTGGTGACTAACAAACCATTCATGAGTGAATTAAATTTCAAATTGCAAAATATAATGTAGACAATATTGTTATAAGAAACAAAGCACTTTGGGCACTTTCATGACTAACAATTCATACATAATCAGTGAACTCTCATAAATAGCATGTAAAACCTCGTGAATTTGAAAATATGGTGATAAATAATAGTAGATGTGTTTTATGGTGATAAATAATATTTATTAATGTTTTAGTATGGTAGAAATTAATTTGAGATCAATTCAATGTATATATGTGAATACATGAGTAAAAATGCACAAAACATGCACGAAGAAGAAATCTGGAAAAATGATCAGTTATGGGTATATGTATTTTACACATCGATGTTGTTCTAATCTGAAAACCCAAAAGATTAAATTTATAGTTCTCTTCCATATATTTTCATTAAATCTTAAATCACCTTATTCCGAGGTCAGATGAGAAAGTTACAGCCAAAAAACCGAAGGTGGTTTTTTCAGTCAGACTATGTTTCCTGGTTCGGGTCAAACAGGATTGTTTCAGATTTGCCTCTATAAATACTTGTATTTTTCACAAAAATTCTTTCTTTTTATCATATCTCTGAACTCTAGTAGCCATCCTCTCCCCTAAAAAACCCTAGATCAATTTCTTGTGAGTTTTGTGAGCTTTGTGAAGCAAAATACCGACATGAGGGCGAGATCATTGACGTGTAGTAAGGGAGAACGGGTTGTTTACACTATTGAATCACTTTCTATTTATTTCATAGGCTTACGCATGAGATTAAGGCAAGATCATTTTCATCCAAACCTGCACCATTAGTTAATAAATGATTTAAGATGTTTAAATCAATGTTTTTACATATTTAGGCTTAAACAGATGTGAAAAAGATGAGATTTTGATGATTAATCTTAAACCAATGTTAGATCTATATGGTTTTCTCGCTGTTTATTTTAGTAACATGATCATTATCATTTGGGTTGCACTTTTTGTTTTTAAGTTATTAATCATGCTTAAACCATGCTCAAACCCTAATTTAGTAATTAATTGAGTTACCAGGTTAATTAATCATGCTTAAACCTTAGGTTTGTGATACCTAAAGATATGAACGAATTTAAATCAAATTATATTTGTTCTATGAGTTTTTGCAAGCATGCATATGTTAATCATGTTAAGGGATCATGTTTTAATCGAGGAATTTGGTTAATTAGGTTGTTAAACCCTAATTAGATTAACTCAAGAGTATGAATTATGTTCAAAATAATTTTTGTAAAGTAATTAACAAAGTTTAAATGTTGTTATATGCTTCATGATAAGAAAGTATTGTGTTTGAACAAGCTGCATCTCAAATCGATAAAACACGAAAAAAAAACCTTGAGGAGACAGATTCCTCTCTTGTCGGTCGACTGACACCCTAGGGGCTGTCGACCGGTGAAAGCATGTTTGTACATGTTATGCACACCTATAGTCCGGTCAACCGAAGCTCGAGGGGCGGTCGACCGGTTTGTGTTCCTTTTGTATTCTGGATTTTTTTTGCATCTTTTGTTTGTGTTCGCGGGTTTGAGCCGCACTATGCTGCACGTATAGTCATGAGTTCACACGTACAGTGTCGTAGTACACACACAGATATCATGAAGATGATAATATAGATATAGTAGCGATTACATTTAAGATACGAGTCTTGAGTTTGCACCCTAAGACACATGCGCGAATGGTTGAATTATGTTCCTAGTTGAGTTTATATGCATAGTTCAGATGCGCAACATATATCTAAGTTGGTAGATGTTGGTATAACACATGATCATGTATAATTCATTAGTTATGGATGTACGATGTGGATATTTCCCTGCAATGAGACAGTGGTTGTACCACACTAGGAGTATTGGATGTTTCCCGCAATGAGACCACGACTGTACCAATACTCGAAGATGATCAGTTTTTTATGGATGGGACTAATATGCCTATACTCCATTGTACGAGCATCTGAATGCATCATCTGGAATAAGGGAGATAAAATCTATTACCACAGAACGATTGAGTAAGGACGTTAAGTCCACATGATATTGTGAGAAACTTACAAGAGTATCATTATTGATACACACACACACACACACACACACACACACACACACACGCACACACAGTTATAGTTTGCTTCCATGCTAGTTACCCAAGAGTAGGGTATGATTTTAAGTTTGACAGATATGGTCTATTTTTTGGGAATGATTATGCTGAATGATACTTCTTATGTTTGTGCCAACTGCCCGAGGATAGTCTGAGTTTTGACATAGCTCACCATGTGCGAGGGTTGGAGTTGTAGTTTTATTTCTGTGTATTGGTTCTTAGTTGGGATCAATGATTAGCAATTCACAATTTGAGACACATGGTGTATATATATATGAGGGTTTTCTTGTTTGGATTATTTCGCTTGACGTACTAGTCTCATGTTGTGGGTTTCTAATTATTGATTTCCTTTAGACTGTTTATCTTTAGTTCGGTGTTAATATTTAGGTATCTACAATTTGAGACATATGGTATATACATGAGGGTTTTTTTGTTTGGATTATTTCGCTCGATGTATTACGTCTCACTTTGTAGGTGTCTAAATATTAATTCTGTTGGATACGGGGAAAATAATCTAGGTAGACTATGTTTAATAGGTAGAACCTTCATTTCATCTAGCAGCTCTTCCCCTGGGGATGGATATAGGTGATCTTGCTATAGCGCTCTAACGCTCTTGTTATTGTTCTTTTTGTTTTAAATTTCTTTTCAGGCAGCTCAGAGTTTTGGAGAGTCGCAGGATGATGGAGTTCTGGCATAGTCACCGTCGCATGATTTTACCATTAAAGGCTCCACTGCAGTTTTATATTTTCATTCAGACATTAGAGTTTCGTTTTCATATTGTAAAGGTAGTGTGCCTTAATTGTGTTTCTAGTTGACTCATGATTTAGTTAGTTCGTAGATGTTTTACAGATTGTTCAGTTGAGACATGATTTCATATATGAGATGTCTTTCTATATCATGTCTATTGTATTTATTTCATTTACTCTACCTGTTTTGTACCTACACATCTTTCTGATTCCACTAGAGGATATTACTGTGATTGGTGAAACGTGTGAATGCACTGTGTGGGTGCGTGAAAGGTTTGACATCCTTGGATTCACCTTGAACTGCAGCCTTGTGTGAACCCACGTGCGTCACACAGCAATACCTGGCAATTAAAAATCCAAAAAAACAAACATTAAAAAATATTTTTAGAATTCAAAGAGCCCAAGAGGCCCAAGGTTTAAGGCCCAATCAAAGACTTTTAAATATGTATTGTGGCTATAGGGATTTGAACTCCTAACCTAATTTCTAACCTCCCAAACTTTAACACTAGGCCAAGTGTCCCAAAATATGCATTTCACTCAAAAAATATATACATATATATCTTAATAAATAAACAAGTAATCCTTTAGATAAAGAATATGAATGTGAATGTAATTCCAAATTTGTCAGTAATCCTTTACATTCACATTCTCGTTATTATACAGTGTAATGGCTCATAATCGACAACTGTAGCATGAGAGAAATTATGATATTTAAGTAGTAATGGCTTATGTATTCAATTGAGTATGAAAAACATAAAAAAATTAGTATTCAATACAACTCCTTTCAATAAACAATGGAAACATTTAATTAGTGAATTCAAAACTCAATCGAATTAACGGTAATGGAGCAATTTGACGAGAAACAAGAATCTTGATGGAAAATCATAAGTTCTTTAATCAAGGCTTTGATACCACATGTAAACCTAATTCTTAATTAAAGCAAGTCAAACTTAATTTTAAATAATCATCATAATACCAAGATCATAGAAGAATATGATTTTCACAAAGAACAATTAATTAAGAGAGCGTACCTTGATCCATGATTAGGATTTTAATGAGAAATTGACTACAAGAAGAACTGTGATGAAGACTTGAATTTCTCTCTCTTAACCCTTTTGATTCTACGTATTTTATTGATGGTGAGAAAATTGCATCTTATCATGGTAGAGAGAGAACCAAGTCATAAATAGATTCTCTTTTATCTTCATGTTCCATCAACGTGAGCAGTTATTTGATAATTTCTTCTCAACTGACCAATAAGAATTTAGCACTTAATATTATTAAACTTTAATTATCTTTTAAATAAACTAAAAGATAAATATTTTAAAATAAAAACATGGGCCACTAAAAATAAAGTCTAACACGGAGGAGATGGATGACCTGTTTGGAGAGAGAAAGGAGGACGATGTGTAGGTAGAGAAGAGAGGAGAGGGAAGGGAGATACAGGTGGGAAGGATTTTTCTTTTCTTTTTTAAATTTTTATTTTTTTATTTTTTGTTATTTTTTTTTAATTTTTTAGTAAAGGTGGGAGGATTAGGAAGTTAAAAATAGTGAGACCACCGCTTCGATCAGTCCCAATAATCTAACCATACTAGTGATTTCGGGTAAGCATATGCAAATTGAAATTATGGGCAGTGCTATTGGGTTTGAAACTACAGGAAATCAGCCAAAAACGTCCATTTTTATTTGGGACGTAAAGTTCAGAAACCCATTATATCCCTCTTTTTGTTTAGTTTGGGACATGAATCTTGCCTTAATCTCTTGAGTGAACAGAAAACAACCAGAGCAAAAGTTCTCCGTTGATGCTCTTTCTCCCTTTTGTCCTTGGAGCGAAGACGATGAGACGCTTGTCTTCTGTCCGTGGGCAAATTCTTGCCTACACCGAGAATAGACAAGATACCCACCCCCTCCAAAGGGAGGGAGGGGGATCATCTAGATTTGATGTGGGCCCCCACATCTCATCTAACCATGCATGCTCATTCTCAGAAGCTAGTAATAGGAGTGTGCTTGATTGAGCACTAGGGACCCCTTTCTCATAATTTTAATTTGATTCTTTTGATATGATGTGTACTTGTCAATTATTTGATGCTGTGATGCAACGTTACAGCACTACCCATCTTCCTTTCTCAATTATTTGATGCAAATTTACCCTCATTTGTTTTTCTTTTTTCTTTTTCTTCTTTGTTACAGGAGTAATTCAACTAGTGCTAGCTGTTGAAGATCAACCCCAGCCCATTACAAAGCCCAAGGAAAAATAA
>BQKN01064551.1:535752-550352 GCA_022839385.1 Asparagus kiusianus
ATAAAAGTTTCCTTTGTGTAGAAGGTTGTGTTCTTCAAATTCCATCACTAGCTCCATCAACCGCGAGAGCCTTGCGCAGTAGTTGAAAACCCAATTATTCCAAAAACTTAACTTACTAGATATTGACTCCAAGTTTCTAGCTAAGTTCGCTATATTTAATTCTTTTAATTTTAGACTATATATACTCAACCATTAAATCCTGATAATATCCTCGTTGTTAACAATTATAGTTTACTCGTTCATGGGAACTATTCTCCCTTTATTGACTATTTCTAAACTAGCAACCATAAAAAGGTGACATCACTATTAGAATACTTAAAATCTCCCACAAATTGTACACTAAACCGATCTTATTCTATTTTACTTGGTCTAAACTGATATATAGGAAACACCAGCACCAGCATGATATATCGATAGTTATAGGATTTTTCACTATTAGCGGATTCCATTATTTCTAGGCTATGCAGACATATCAGTAAGCTACCATTAATAAAAAAAAAGAGCTTTTGAGAAAAAAGAGAGAATTTTATTCATTGCATTGAGAGTGTTTATATACAAGAGTAAGAGGAGCTCATGGAATTCTTCTATCCTAAGTGATGTCGGACAAAAATAATGGAGTACAAAGGTGCCTATCACTACCACATTTGAGGCCTATGGGGACGGTTGCAAACCGTCACACTAGGCATAGAAACCGTTGCCTTACATCTAAGGGGACGGTTCAACATCCGTCTCGTTTACGGCCGTGCTCTTAGGTCTAATGGGACGGTTTATGATCCTAGTGAAACGATTTGTAAATTGTCATCCTTGGTACCATAAGGGAACGGTTGTGCTAAGGGGTTGGTTCTTAGTTTTAAGCAAGTGGAACGGTTGTATATCAAGGGGAACGGTTTTTAGATTCTAAGCAACGGGAACAGTTTGATAGCAAGGGGAACGGTTTTTATGTTCTAAGCAATGAGAACAGTTTGATAGCAAGGGGAACGGTTATATTCCAGAATGAGAAGAATCCCCACCTATTTTGAGAAACTACCGAGCGACACGTCCATGATTAATTTTTAACACAGAGAAAGCCATTCAGCGGTTAATGATACATCAGCTAATCCAGTTAACAGTTCCAGAAACATCCTATAACGTCAAATAACCAGAACAAGCAGAACAAATAAAATATGGAAACAATATAAGTTTGAAACTCTTTTTTAGTCAACTAATTTGCATCATTCTCCTTACAAGGGTTTGTAATTGCAAACAGACAAGTTCGCTTAAAGAATAAAAGAGAGTACAACAAAGATTTTGAAGGAAAACTTCATACACCCACAAATAAGAAGATAAAAGTCGTCCCGCGGATCCTCTTTGTATTGGCATCTAGATTTTAGCCAGCCTAGCGTTGTACATGCAAATGTACGCCATATGCCAGTCACCTGTTTTCAAATCAATCAGTAAATAAATGATACTGAGTAAGAACACAAATCATAAAATAACAATAGGAGCATGTTCTCAGCCAAAGGAGTCTTCTAATATTTTGACAATAACCCACGAGCTACAACGAGTATAATATCACCTGAACCAAGCTTTCATATGCCCACACATAGGCACATACATGCACACACGCACACATTGACATACACAAAAAAAAAAAAACTCACCATATAGTTCTACATACAGGTGCAGGCAGAATATTGGTTAAGGGCCGAACAAAATTGAGTTTGATATCTGAGTTACTTACCTCCACCAGAAAGCCGTGTTCTGTCTTCTTCCCTTTGGGGAATGGGATTATCATCATCATATTGAATCCATTTACCTGGATCGTTAACCCATGAACTACTAAGCAGACTTTCATAGCAAGTTTGTCTACGAGTTGCATATGTTTTTGGAATACTAACCACTTTCTTGCTTCACCGAGGCAACATAGTGACCAGAGTCGGCACTCCTTCCCTTGTGAGTCAGCACCGCGACCAGGTCGTAGATGCCAGTTAGTTGCATGTTTTCATCTAACAAGATAATGCAACATACAGAAATGAGGAATAAATAATAAACCGAGCTAGCAACCAACACTGGATTAACCGACATTTCTTGCCCTGATGATTCAAAAAGTTCTACCATGGCACGCAAGAAATAAAAAAGCAAAACCTTGCACTAACCAGTATGCCTTGCCTTAAAAGAGTAAAGAATCATATCAATGTGTAAAAGCAAAGTGATCAAAGCCTTCATCCCTTCATTAAACCTCACCGCAAGGCAAACTTAAAACACTTTCATTGCACCGTTAACTATCATAACCCTTTCTGTTTACTTTTCTCCAAAAACACACTCATCCCTTCCTCCTTAACCCATTACCAACTGATACCGACAAGAACATTGAATACATTTTACTTTTTACCGCCTTAATAAAAATATAAAGACAGTTGCAAACATTGATTTCCTAAGCCAATGATTACAAGGGAAGGTTCAAAGTGTTCTGTTCAAATTTGCATGGTCGTGTAAATGTACAAACATGAAACATGTCATATTTGCCTACAATTTTCTGATGACAATTTTTAAGATACTTAATATATTAACCATTCTTAATAAATCTAATCTTAAAAGCAAAGTGATCAAAGCGATAAATTTAAATTAGTTTCTGGCATGCACTATGCACATGTAATTGGACCAATTTAAACTTATAGCATTTGTCAAGCTCTTTTATATGCGTACGATGCGTGTAAAAAACTAGTGTACAAATGTAAGGGAGTAATATCTCATGAAACTGGCGGATTTTTTCCCTTACCTACTTCAGGAACAGTGGTGGACGGCTCAGCATCCATATATCCCTAAAAATATGAACCAATAGTCAGAATAAAGTTGACCTTGATGTCAAATTCAAAATTGGAGGACCAGGGTTTTCTTTCACTTAAATGGATCAACTTAAATCAACAAAATAATATGAACTATAGTTTTGGGTAATATTTTCCCATTACACAGATAAATGACAATCAATCTTCAATATGGCCCATACAATTAATTATATAAAGTATAAAATAAAGCGCCTTTGTTATTTTTTGTTGAAACATTCCTTTTTACTGTGAGAAGACTCTTCGGTTTGCAACTGCTGAAGCTGTATACATAAACTAAAATAAGTTTATATCTAAAAAAATGAATATTTATTAGTCTCATATTTTGTTTAGAGAACTGAAACTTATCATTATAGAGCTAACTGAAACTAAAGAGTTTTGATGGTTAGAATGAACTATTGACTGACAACTAGCCCAAATTTTGTTAATTAACAAGTTGAATGTCAATAGAAACAATCGCTTCTACGCAATCAAAATCTGGAAAACATTTCAAATAGGCCAATAGGTTAACTTTCTAAACTGATTCATGATTTTCTATTTAGCTGGTGCATGCTATTGCAGGTATGCTGGTATCTTAACACTAAACCAGTTGATATATGTGATGCTCCTGACACAGAAGGCTATAGCGAAGAGCATAAACAGAACAAATAGAGAAAATAAATTAATTTAAACAAAAATTAAAAACATATACCAATTCAATTTTGAGGTTTAACCTTGTAGCTAAAGTGTACGATTAATTGTTTCATATAAGTTCTCACATTTCAGAAACAATTGAATTTTATGGTATATTTTTAATTTGAAAAGAAGAAATGTTTAGGTAGCCACTAGTGGAGAAAGGACTTTCAGAACCCAATACTTGCCTTGTTTGATGGCACTTGAATACTCCAGTCTAGCATATAACATATCATGTGCTGTTAAATGATTGAATTCAATTTCACATTGCTTAAAGAGGGATCTGGATAGTGGATTAACGTGTAGTTGAAGTGATTAGGATTGGGTATCATGTTGGTCTGATATGGAGGTTCCAATAAGCTACTGGGTTATTTTTGCTTTTTCTACATTGCATCTGAACACTAGGCATAAGCTCTTCATGTCATGAGTACTCAGCAAAATAGGGAAGAGCATAAATAGAATAAATAGAGAAAATAAATTAATTTAAACAAAAATTAAAAACATATACCAATTCAATTTTGAGGATTAACCTTTGTCCAGTAAGGATGTAGAATTTTCAACCACTTTCAATGATCAACCGAGACAACAAAGCCCTAATTTGTAAAATCAAATAAAATTTTCATTAAATAGAGAAAAAGGAAAAAATTGAAACCCTAGGTTTGATGATTGAAAAGGAGAGAGATAAGTACCCCAAATCACAAGATGATAGAGAGGGGATATCGACGAGAGGCGCGGCTAACGGGGGAGGCGCGGCGAACAGACGAAGTCAAGGTGGCCGGCGGCGGACGGAGGATTCGACAAGAGGAAAAACAAAGTTGAGGTGGCCGGCGGACAAGGGAGTCGACGAGAGGAGAGGAGCGGCGGACGGCGGACGCGTGGGATTGCAGGAAGATGAGAAAACCCTAGAACTCAGAGATGAAGAATTTTAAAGGTTTAAGAGCTATCGGGTGAAGAGCGGTTCTGAGAGAAACAAAATAAATCCCCTTTTGTTAAAAAAGTTTGGGCGCGAGCCCTTAATAAAACCGTCTCTTTAGCCAATTAAAGTTTTTTTTTCAAAGCCTAAATCAAACCCAACACTTTATTTTGAAGCGTTGCTTTAGACTCTTTCGTGACGATTAGAACCGTCACACAACCGTTCCCTTAGGAGGCAAAGGAGACAGTTTTAAACCGTCCCCAAATAACCGTTCCCATATACCTATTTTGTGGTAGTGTATCTACTATGTTTAATGCCCTCTCTCAAACTATGTTTGGGTCTATCAAAGGTAGTTTGCCTGAAGAGAGCATGGGCGTAATGATTCATTTGTGCGTTGGTGTTTGTCATAGTCATCGAGGCTATGGTGCAGTTTGGCGATGGCTTTAATAGAAGCAGTGAGCTCGTGGTTAGCATGGACAGTGGGGCGAGGTGTGGCTGTCTAGTGAGAGCATGACAAAGGCGAGAGGATTGTTGTTATTGATGGAATTTGAAGAATACAACCCTCTACACAAAGGAAACTTTTATTGATAGAACACTAGAGAGTACAATACTTGCTCTTACAAGAGCTCCTCACTTTCACACAACTCTTTTATTTTGGTGAACACTCACACAAACCTACACTACACATTTAAGCTTTCAAGCTTACTTCTTGCTTGCTTGCACAAATGAGAGCCCAATACCCATATTTACAGTTGCTTAAGAGGACTAGGAAGTGTGTGGAAGAATCAATCTTAGCCATACATTATTATCACATTCTACACCTCCTAAAAGATCTTCTTTCTATATCCTTCTACAATTTTCTCTTAAAAATATATTTCTTTCACATTTGTTGAGAAGCTTCCATTGTCTTGGGCTTAGATGAAATGGATTTGGGCTTTTATTTTTCCTGGGCTGAAAATAGATTGGGCTTTGAAATGGGCTAGTGTTGATCTTCAACACTCCCCCTCAACACCAACTTTCATTTCTCACAAGTCTAAGCTTCTTCTTAAGCTTCAAAAATGTTTCTGTCTTTGGTGGCTTGGTGAAGATGTCAGAGATTTGGTCTTCAGACTTGCAATATTTTAGCATCACAATCTTCTTTTTAACTTGATGTCGGATGAAATGATATCTTGTCTCTATGTGTTTGCTTTGTCCATGTGCTACCGGATTTTTGGCAAGTGCAATAGCTGATTTGTTGTCGATGAGAATCTCTGTCGGTGCTTCTTGTTGGTGTTGCAATTCCTTCATCAGACTCCTCAGCTATATTGCTTGACACGTACAAGTTAATGTTGCTATGTATTCTGCTTCGCAACTTGATAGAGCGATGACAGACTGCTTCTTTGATGACCATGAGAATTTTGCTGATCCAATATTGAACATGTAGCCATATGTCCTCTTTCTTTCATCTAAATCTCTACCACAATCACTATCGGTGTAGCCAACTAATCTTGAATATATACACTGTGTATAAAATAATCCTTACTCAATACTTCTTTGGACATACCTGAGAATTCTCTTGCCTTCCTTGAAATGATCTTGCCTTGGCTCCTCCATGTATCTGCTCACCAGCCCTACCACGAACACTATGTCGGGCCTAGTGATGGTTAGGTAGCGCAAGCTCCCGACTAAGCTCTTGTATAGAGTTGGATCAATAAAGCTTCCTGGTGATCTCGCCTCAGCTTCACTCTGACTTCTGTAGGAGTTGTGACTCGATTACAGTTACTCATATTGAACTTTTGGAGGATCTCCTTTGCATACTTCTTCTAAGAGATGAAGATTCCTTTCTCTTATTGCGACACTCCTACTCTAAAAAGTATGACACTTCTCCAATGTCAGTCATCTCGAACTCCTTGATCATGTTCTTCTTGAACTCCTCGAACATTTTTGGATTGTTGTTGGTGAAGATCATGTCATCCACGTAGAGACATAAGATCATAATGTCTCCATCCTTCTTTTTGGTATAGAGAGAGTGCTCATACGGACTCTGTTGGAATCTGTTCTTATGGAAGTATGTATTGATTCTGGCATTCCATGCTCTGGGTGCTTGCTTCAGTCCATACAATGCCTTCTACAGCTTGTAGACCTTGTCTTCTTGATTCTTCATTACGTACCCAGGTGGTTGCTCGATGTAGACTTCTTCTTCTTCTAGATAGCCATTAAGAAAGGCTGACTTCACGTCCATCTGATAGATCTCCCACCGGCTATGTGCTGTCAATGCGATAATGAGTCGAATGGTGTCGATCCTCGCGACTGGTGCGAGCACTTCTTTATAGTCAACTCCTTCTCGCTGACTATAGCCATTTGCAACAAGCCTGGCCTTGTACTTCTCGATTCCGCCGTCTTGATTTGTCTTTGTCTTGTACACCCACATTACTCCAATGGGTTTATGGCCTTCAGGTAAGATGGTGAGCTCCCATGTGTTATTTCTCTTGATTGCCTCGATCTCATCATCCATGGCTTTTCTCCACTTGTCTTCTTGAGCAGCTTCTTCATAGCTGACCGGATCATATTCTACAAACAAGAAGAATAGTGTGTAGTCATCCATCATCTCGATAGGTTCTATATCATCGTACAGATCTCTTAGACTTCTCGTCCTCCTTGTTGCTCCCCCTAAAGAGCTTCCTTCACTTGAGTTGGATGGTGATGATATCAGCGTCAATGTTGAGGTTGATGGAGCTAGACTATTTGGTGGACTTTGTTCTGGTCTTCCAACCTCCTGCAAGTTATCATCATTATCTTCAAAGAACATATCTTTAATATTTTTGTCTTTATCGGTCCATTTCCAATAATCTTCTTCATCGAACTCAACATCTCTTGAAATGATCATCTTCTTTGTAACTGGATTGTAGAGCTTGTATGCTTTTGTCCTCCTCTCGTACCAAACGAATATGCACTTTTCTCCTCAATCGTCCAACTTCTTTCTTTTCTGCTTCGGATGTGTGCATATGTAATACACCCAAACAACTTCAGGTGGTTGACACTTGGCTTGATGTTGCTCCACATCTCCAATGGTGTCTTGAACTTGATGCTCCTTGTCGGACATCGATTGAGGAGGTAAACAACACAGTCTACGGCTTCAGCCCACTAAATCTTTGGCAGGTACTTGCTCTTCAACATGCTTCTGACCATATCAAGAATGGTACGATTCTTCTGTTCCTTTATGCCATTCTGTTGTGGTGTGTAGGCGACGGTGAGTTGATGAATTATCCCGTACAACTTGTTAAAATTGTTGAATACCTTCAAAGTGTATTCTCTGCCTCGATCTGATCGGAGCACTTTGATGTGGTACCCACTTTGCTTTTCTACCATCTCCTTGAATTCTTTGAATTTCTCCAGAGCTTTGAATTTCTTCTTCAAGAAATAAACCCAAGTTTTTCTGCTATAATCATCAATAAATGTGAGAAAGTACCTGTTTCCTCCAAGAGAGACGACTTCAAATGGTCTTGCAATATCTGTGTGGACCAATTGTAGCAGCTCTGTTACTCTTCTTGACTTTTCAACTTCGAAACTTATTCTATGTTGTTTTCCCTTCATACAACCTTCACATAGCTAGTTCGGATGGTTGATTTGCGGCAATCCTTTCACCATTTTCTCCTTCCATAAAAGATTCAGGCCATTGAATTCAAGATGCCCGAATCTCAAATGCTAGAGCCAAGACTCATCCTTCATAATCATCTTTAAGCACTTGACAGGGTCAGTATGAATATTTAAGGTAAACAGTCTATTTTGAGACATGTTCACCTTTGTAATTACTTCATTTTTATTCTTGATAGTGAGGGCAATGTCTTTTAGATGTATATCATAGCCTCTTTCAAGGAGCTAGCCTAGACTCAAAATATTATTTCGTAGTGCTGGAACATAATAGACGTCAGAGATGTACCTATTCTCGCCCGTCTTTGTATGGATCATTATCTTGCCATTGCCCTTTACCGAAATCTTTGACTGGTCTCCAAAAGTGACATCTCCTTGCACTGTCTCGTTTAGCTCGATAAAGAACTCCTTAATGCCGCACATGTGGTTACTGGCACCTGAATCCAGATACCAGATATCTTGATTCTTTCTTTCATTCTCCTCGTACGTCAGCAGAACTATTGAAGTGTTTGCTGCTCCCTTTCTACAAAGTTTTTTTTTTTTGCCACTTGATTTGGTTTCTCCCAGCATTCACAGCTGAGATGGCCATATCCCTGGCATTTGTAACACTGTGGTTGAGATCTGTCCTTCTGGTAACTTCTTCCTTGTCATCTTCCTCTGGTGTCATGATGTATTAGATTAAGGAGAATAAATAAAAATAAACATTTCTCCTCAACCTAATACACTAAGCGTTAAGAAATAAATGCAAAGGCATAGGTCCCCGATCACAGATAGCGAGAATATAATAAACAACTCAGAACAGAATATCCATATAATCCAAAACATAATATTCGGGTCAACGTGCCCTTATACAAAACTGAAAAATTGAATACTGAAGAAATATAAAATACATCGTTCAACGAAAAAGAAAGGAAATACTACAAAAGTAAACTAAGACCATCAACTAAGAAGAGATAACTAAACTTCGGCCTATTTTTCAACTCTATCTGCAAGGCACTCCTACTGAGAATATCATGGCTCTGGTACATCTCTAAGTTGGACCTATCCTTCCTCAAAGTCTGACATACACCAGAGAAAATAGGTGTATGTCAGCGTGCATGGCACACGGCAAGATCCCACAGAGAGAAAGAAATGGTCGAATGACCAAGGCAAAAACAGTAATAATAATAATAATAGAAGCATGCTACAGGAATACTAATAATCTAAACGCAATCTATCACTAGAATATAATAATCAGAAGAATCCAAGAAAATCAACCAAGTAACAAGATCATGCAGTTAGCGATCAGAATAATCATCCAAGTATCAAGGTCATACAACTAGATGGAATTAATACTTAAAAATCTACAACAAGAGACGTAGTACATCGAGCGAAATAATCCAAACAAAGAAACCCTCATGTATATACCATATGTCTCGAATTATAGATAATTAAATTATAATCCTGATCTATGTATGAAAAGAAATATAACCGGTACTTATCTTACAACAACTCGTAATCATCCAAGTAACGATGTCATGTAACTAGCCATTCTATAACAGGTCAGTGGTACATAATCTCACACAAAGTCAACGTTCCTGTCATCGGATACTGACTGTTCATAAATCCGCTACGTGCATCCAAACCCGTGAAACGGTTCGGTGAGAGGACTACACGCTATCTGATTTCGGCCTGGTTCGAACTCAAGCAAAACTCGGCTGACGAAACGATTATATAGACTAAGTGCGAAATGATTCACTTGGCCCAACAAACTAACCCTAGTACGAAACGGTTCACTCGTGCAAGTCTGAAAGATATATCAACAGCCTTATCCGATTACATGAACCATGACTTTCCCATCCTAACTCTCTTGTATTTTCTAAGTTAACAACACACAAACCTCTAGGTCTTATTCATGTCACACAGGTCACTATAATCATAAACTCCTAACGATTCTCAATCACAACAAGTAATAACAAATACAACTGATCATGTACAATAATATCATGGCATATATCAGGTAATCGAAATTAAGAGTCATAAATTTATGAACAACCAACTTAGTAATTCAGAAAATAATCTTTTTTCAAAATAATTTATTTTAAATTATTGTAATCTTCCTAAAATGATTCCTTCACAAAATAAATTCTTTTAATTCATAATAATTATTCTAAAATAATCTTTAAGATATAAATATTAATTCAAATAATCCTTTTGTAAAATAAGTTCCTTTAAAATTATTTCTCAAAGTAATTATTCCAAAATTACTCCTTAAAAATATTCTCTTTATTTTTCTTTTCTATATAAACAGTAATCATTTCTATTTTTAAAAATATTTCTCATTATCTGATATCATTCATCAATAATCCTACGCAGATAATTATATCATAAACTAATCTATGTAATCAATTAATAATAGATATGAATATTGAAATGACAAGTCAATGAGCAAGAGTGATCTTGCCTAGGGTTCGTGGGCGTGAATGGAGTAGCGGGGGTTATTGCGACTATCGGTGATGTCGGTAATGGGTCCGACAGCGTGGATATGAGTGGCTCGGAGGAGGTCGAGGGAATACGGGGTTACGGGATCTGGGCGCGGGTCAAGGGCGGTTCGTTGTTGCAGATCGTGGAGGGGCAAAGAGCAACGGGTGGCTGTGGTGGAGGCTCGACGAGGGGAGGAGGCGGTCAAGATCGGTGGTTATTGGTTGGTTGTCGTCAGCAGGAGGGGTCGCCGACGGCATTGACGACGAGGCGAGGGGGCATCGGGATGGTCGTGGGCTAGCGCTGAGTTCGGCAGGGAGTGGCGGCTACAGGGGATGACGGCATCGCTGAAGGCTACTGTCGGAAGCTGTTGGGCTGGACGAGCTAATGGAGGAGGGCCTGGAGGTTGGGTAGCGGCAACGAGGAGGTTCGAGCGGAGGAGATGGGCGGTCGGCGGCATCGGGCTGAGCTTGAGATGACGAGCTCGAGCTCGAGGGCGAACACGGACGGTGAAACGACGACGGATTCATCCCAAACTTGGTGTGTTAGGGTTTTAGAATATGTAGATTAAGTTCAACGGAGCGGATCATCCATAATGTCGCTGAATCATGTGATTTTAGAGGCGTCATAGGAGGAAATCCCCTCCTATGACAAGGATACCCATTAATCTCAT
This sequence comes from Asparagus kiusianus, assembly GCA_022839385.1. NCBI lineage: Eukaryota > Viridiplantae > Streptophyta > Magnoliopsida > Asparagales > Asparagaceae > Asparagus > Asparagus kiusianus. The sequence goes on from BQKN01064551.1 coordinate 546,923, forward strand.
ATATATATATATATATATATATATATATATATATATATATATGAATTAGGGTTAGGGTTGATAGTTAAATGAAAATAATTAATAAAAAATATAATTAATTACATTTTAAATTAAAAAATTATAGAAAAATTATCTATAAAATAAAACGTATCAGTTATACTAATACAACAGATAATACGTAATAGTAGAAATAACACAACTAATTATACAATTAAACGAGAATAATTAATAAAAAATATAATTACTTACATTTAAAATCAAATAATTATGGAAAAATTATCTATATAATAAAACGTACCAGTTATACTAATACAACAGATAATATGCAATATTAGTAATAATATAAAAAATTATACAAAATACTACGTAATAATAATACAACATATTATATGAAATAATACGTTATAGTAATAATAATACAGCGTATTATTTAAAATGATACGTAATAGTATCGATAACATAACGGATTAATTCTAGAAATTTTTACTACACTAAGTTAATTTATAAATATCAAAATTATTTAAATAAATATAAATTTTGGACTTTTAAATCATAGAAAATTCTAAAAAATTGAGAAAAATACAAATACTCTTTTAAAAATAATAATTAAATATTTTAAAATATCAAAAAATTATTTTAACTAGTATCAAAATTTCACGGTCATTACACACGACCTTGTCCTTGGTCGAATAATCGTTCACGATCTCTATTTCGATCTTGATTTTCATGGCCTCATTGGTACTGTCTCCTACGACCTTGCTAAAAGTTTGAGCTACTTCGAAAGGCGCCTCTGCCTCTGTGGCCTCCACGTCCTCTTCGACTATCTTCTTTGATAGTCTTCTTACTCTACAAGGCTTGCTATAGATTCTCCGCTTAATTTGACTAATGTTTATATCTTGTTCATAAGCTTGCGGAGAAGCTTGCAGTTCATCAATAGAAACTTCAAAAAGATCTTTAGACTCTTGTACTACCGGAATAATATATTTGAATTTAGAGTCTAAAGTCCTAAGTATCTTCTCCATAATTCTTACATCATTAATTTCTTCTCCATTTCTCTTCATTTGATTAGTTATCGTCTGAACTCTACTAAAATAGTCTGATATTGATTCTGTAGCTTTCATCTTCAAATTTTCAAATTCAACTCTTAATGATTGGAGGCGTACATTATGGCTCTTTCCGCACCTTGATAGGATTTTTGTAAAATTTCCCATGCTTCTTTAGAAGATAGTGTGTTGGAAATCTTCTCAAACGTTGATTCATCTACGCTTTGTAATATTAGGAACAAAGTCTTTTTGTCTCTTTTTCTGACCTCCTTCAGCTCACTCTTCTATGTGGCGGTGAGAGTTACTTGTGCTGCAGGTGACTCCGGTTCAGTGTAGCCATTCTCCACGAGCTCCCACAAGTCTTGCGAGCCGAGCAATACTTTCATCTAGAAACTCCAGTTGTCATAATTGGTCTTCATCAGTTTCGAAACTTGTGGCTGGATCATGTTCGCTATCTCGTACACGAGCGCCTTCGATTGGCTTGGTTAGATCAAACCTTGATCTAATACCACTTTGATGGAATTTGAAGAATACAACCATCTAAAGAAAGAAAACTTTTATTAATAGAACACTAGAGAGTACAATACTTGTTCTTACAAGAGCACCTCACTTTTACACAACTCTTTTATTTTGGTGAACACTCACACAAGCCTACACTACACACACAAGCTTTCAAGCTTACTTCTTGCTTGCTTGCACAAATGAGAGCCCAAGACCCCTATTTATAGTTGCTTAAGAGGGTTAGGAAGTGTGTTGAAGAATCAATTCTAGCCATACATTATTACCATATTCTACACACTTTTCCTAAAAGATCTTCTTTCTACATCCTTCTACAATTTTCTCTTAAAAATATATTTTTTTCATATTTGTTGAGAAGCTTCCATTGTCTTTGGCTTAGATGAAATGAATTTGGGCTTTTATTTTCCCTGGGCTGAAAATAGATTGAGCTTTAAAATGAGTTGGTGTTGATCTTCAACAGTTATCTAGTAATAGTATGGAAAGATACGATATGGTTGTAGCTATCCGATGATAGTGTTGATAGAGAAGGGGAGGGCTAGCCGGAAAGAGCTTGCCAAGAAGAGTTGGTTGAGGGAGTTTGCTTGAAACTTGTCGTATGGGGAAGCATGACTAGGAGAGCTGGCCGGTGGAGGAAGCATGGCCGGGGAGGTGATGGTCGGGGAGAGCCCAACCCTAGGAGTTGTTGGCCAGGGGTGCTAACTGGCGAGAGCTCAATTGGAAAAGTACTAGCCGAGGGTGCTGGTTTAGGGGAGAGCTTTGCCAAGAGTGTCGATCGTGTCAGTCTAGTCGACATTAATTTGAAGTGTCGGCCTCAGAGACTCACAGTAGTCTTGTTCCAAATGCTTGACGATGGAGCTTGGTGGTGGCCAGAGGGAAAGAGCAGGCGATGAAGGTCATGGGTTTGGTCAAAGTATGGTGCTAGCTAGTGGCGGAATGTTGAAGGTTACTTGGGTGCATTCCAGCAAACTTTATCTTCGCGCTTCCCCTCAGAGACTTCTACCCCAGCTTTGATCACGCTATCACAACTTCAACCATCTATCTTGCTCACCATCGCAACATATCCTCGGATAACCTTAGTCCTTGCTCACCACCACAATGCTACTTCACTAAATTCTAACCTCAATGCACATCACCACTGCCCTCACATTTTGTTTCATCCTCTTTGCAACCACGAAAGTCTAGCGCCACTATCGCTGGATGCTTCAACCTGTAGCCAATTGCATCATTGTCACTTGGACGCTAGTCTCTCAACCACAACCACTATCACTTCTCCTCTTGTCCTCGCTACCACTTCGCCGCTGCTATAGGCCCACAGCTCACAAACCTATTAGGCCATCCATCCACCGCAATCAACTTAATTTCATTCATTACATAGATAGTTTTTATTTACAAGAGGAAGAGGACTACAAAGGTGCCTATCGACTATATTTAACAACCATGACCTCATTCTTTCTCTCAACACCTTCGAACTTCACATTAAGTTTTTTCCTCCCTTCAACTATAACTTAGGCTCTGATACAACATGTTAGTAAGTAAGGGCATTGATTGGTCCGAAACGATTAAATAACATTAACTTAAAAAGTTTAAACTATTAGGTATTTAATTTTGATGATAGCTCAAATGATGCGAAACAAAACAGGGGTCTATCAGAATCAGCGATTCAATTCGAATAATACAACGTTTTGCCAAAATTCATGATATTCGGTAGGAAATTAAATAAAACAGTTAATACGACAGATGAGTTTTAACAAGATTTGTAATAATAGTTATGAACAATCCCATTTTCGAATAATTTAATCGCAATATCAATTATCATTTTCACAAGTTCTAATATAAATATCAAATTTTTAACAGTCACATATTCAGTT
>BQKN01064552.1:7757-35965 GCA_022839385.1 Asparagus kiusianus
GCCCAACGCAGCTCACCAACTGCTACCGAACGCAGCTTATCATCGCTACCCAACGCAGCTCGTCAACCGCTACCGAACGCAGCTCGTCATCGACTGTCAAACGCAACTCCACCGCTGCCGAACGCAGCTTGTCATCGATTGTCAAACGCAGCTCCATCGTTGCACAACGCAGCTCGTCACAGCAGTTCTGACTCGTTCAAACGTGATTGTAACAACTTTGAAGCTGTTCTCTACCCACGATACAGGGAGTGGTTTACGTGGGTTGTTACACCCGATTAATGGGGTAACTAATCCCCCACTTAAGTGCGGATTATGGGGGCGGTTATACCCCTAATCCCCCTATAAATATCAACAAACTCAACGGAGTTAAGGATCGGATTTTTTGAGAATCGGATCTTGGAAGGCTTAGATCGGATCTTTAAAAGAAAATCTAAGGAATTGAGTTTGAGGATCAGTTCCTTATACAGTCTGGGGAATCAACATCTATTGAGGAATCCAGATATTACATATTTGGCTAATTAATCGAATCATTTTCGGTTCAAACAACTCTTGTTATCAGAGTTTGTTACTCGTTCGGAGCTACAATACTCGACAAGAGTTATCAGTTACACAAGGTCAGTTGTTCCAGCAAGTTGAGACGTTTGGATCGTCAACGAGAAGCAAATTCGACGCGAGCACTCGAAGGAAGCATCTCATCGCCACCGTGAAGAACCCAGTTTTAAACAAAGGAGAAAATCAAATTTATTTTCTTCTCTTTTGTACCCTGGAATTCAAATTGTAATCGAAAGTTGAGAGAGTTGTAAACATTCTTTTTCTAAGCAGTTAGAGAGAATAAATCAAATACAATTCTTTTTACTATTCTTCTTGTTACAAAATTTCCAACAAACAGCCACAACCTTTTTAAGGCTCCAATTCCACCGAATACTTTTATTCCTTAACTAGTATTATAGGGACTACTTCTGATTCAGGTAGCAATAAATAGTTGGAAAGGGATGAAGTAGTAGACACTTCAGCTAGTACACCAAAAAAGGTTAAAGTTGTTGTCCATAAGAAAAGAAAAATACCACTTGTTGAAGCAGCTGCAGCTATGTCCCCAATCAGATGGTGGACCTCTACTTACGATGACATGCTCATACCATTTCTTGCCAATTTGGCAAGGTCTGGTCTTAAGCCAGACAAAAACTTTAAGCAACATGCATTTGCAATGACGACAGCTGAAGTGAACAAGCAATTTGGTACATCATTTGCTACCAAAAGTGTTGTTAACCATATGAAAACATTACGTTCTTGGTTTCAAGACATGTAGGCTGCTCGTAATATCAGTGGTGCAGGTTGGAATGATGAAACACAAACAATCATGTTGAATCCCGAGAGTTTTGATACGTGGAATGAGGTAAATGAAGCGTGCATCTCTTCAAAATGTTGAATGTTTGACTAACATATAATTCCCCTTCGTTATACTGATGATGTTATTGATGCATGCATGACAAAAAATAAGAGTAGGATTAAAGATTACATCAATAAGCCGCTGAAACATTATGAGAACCTAGCTATCATCTGTGGGGATGATCAAGCAAGAGGTAACTTTACCAAGGCCTCTATGGAGAAATTTGGTGGGAACGATGCAATCAACCTTGGGGATGATGAAAATGATCAAAATGTTAGCATGCCTTTGAATCAGAAGTCTCATCCCACAATTAACTTTTTAGATGAAGATAATCAATCTCAAACCAACAACGATAAACCATCCAGCAAGGACAATCATAACAAAATACCTTCGGTGAAAGGTCACACTAAGAAGGCAGACTTTGGTCGTGACATCATTCAACAAATGGTGGATAAAGTTAAAAACTTTTCCTTATCTCTCAACCTTGTTAATCAGCACTAGACCGAGAAACTGTCCACAGCCATCTTCAGGCACAAAGAAACTTATCCAATAGAAGTCCTGGAGCAATTTTATGATACCACATTTGAAAATGAAACCAAGGCGAGGAATTTTATAGGTAAGAGTGACTTTGGCCAAATGGCTTTGTTGGACAATTTCATGAAGATGCAAGGTGGGAGAAGCTAGAATGGGGATGAAGGTAGGCGTTTACACATGTGCTTTTATACTTGCACTGAAATTTTCTGTCAAACTTGCTGATTTCATATATATTTTGCAGGACCAGTTGGGAGCTAGCTATATCATATATATTTTGCACTCCAAAAAAACATGAGGCTATTATGTTGTTTAAACTTCTAGATCTGGTATGTTTATAATATCTTTGAGAGCACACGACTCATCTGTTACAGAGGCATAGTCATGAGCTGGCTATGTACCCTGGTTTGACACAATGTCACACTTTATGAATTCTATGACTATTGCTGGTTTGTTATTTGTGCACTTATGGCTTCAGCCATTGTGCCTCATTGCTGGTTTTGGGTTTTGGAGAAGAACAAGCTACCCCATTTGTGCAATGATGAAATTAGCTTGTTTCTGATATCCTAACCCAGTAATTATTGCAAACAATGATTTAGCGTAGCAGTCCCAACCTCCAATTATTGAGCTAAGAATAAAGTTTATCGGGCATGCAACCAACATTGTGATGCAATTGTTTGCTGATGATGAATATATGATGAAGTAGGTTCATATTTAAGCACAAAACTTGATCCTCTCTTTTATCACACTACTGTTTATTTGTGCAGTTTTGACACCCTTTATTCCAAACCTAATTGCTTAACTACATATGTTGTTTCCTAGTTAGTTTTAGCTCACTTTGTCAAAAATGTTGTGCTTGCTTAGCTACATGTGCTGATTCCTTGTGTTGTTTTGACTGTTTTGTTATTATAAACTACTCAATACCTATAGGTTTTATCTTTATACACACTGCTATTTATTTATGTAGTTTTGATACCCTTTATTCCAAACCTGATTGATTAATTACATATATTGTTTCCTGGTTAGTTTTAGCTCACTTTGTTAAAAATGTTGTGTTTGCTTAGCTACATGTGCTGATTCCTTGTGTTCTTTTGACTGTTTTGTTCTTATAAACTACTCAATACATATAGGTTTTATCTTTGTATGTTTATCATGCTCATTTGCCTCACTGCTTCATGCACTAGTTTTAGCTAACTTTTTGTTATCTTTCAGTTTGTTAAACAAGTTAAGATTGCTGAATTCTTGAGCTCCTTTCACTAGTTTGCTAACTCTAAACCTCTATACACTTATTAGTGGTTTCTGAAATAATCAAATAGTACTTGTTACTTTTCCAACATCATTAGCATATATATTCATGATTTGGCTCACCTTGCTCTAAAACAGTTTTCACTGCTTCCAGTATCTCTCTGGGTTGAACTTTTGGTAATGTTTTATGTGTTTTCATTTGTCTTGGTTCAAAAAAAGTCTGGGTTGAACTTTGAAAATAGTTTTGAGTGGTACAAAGGATATTGGTTGCAGAACACTTTTGTTTCACAAGATCTGTTTTCTCTTTATTTTCTGGTTTGCCCAGTCCCTATTTGTGCAGTGATGAATGTCATATTTTTTGATATTCTAAACCAGTAAATATGCAATGATATGGCGAGGCAGTCCAAACTGACAATTGTCAAGCTCAGAAATATAACTGTGGAATGCAGCCATCATTGTCATGCAATCTTTTGCTGGTGATGAATATATGATGAAGTTGACGTATACCTGAGCACAATTGCTTATCGTTCTCGCAACTGTGTTATAATGCTTGCACTACTGACTTTCTCATCCTAAATTTTCATGCATGAAGTGCATAAACAAACTGAGAACAATATCTTTTTGGCTAACATGTGTTTTCAGAGACTTGGCTCTTGTTTCTTTCGTACTTCACAAGATTGAGTTTGCTTGTATGTAATGACATTTATGTGGTTGTGAAGTATTGGAATAACATTGTTTACAAAAAACAGAATTGTTGAATTACATTATATTATCAAACCAGAATTTTTACATAGCACATTTTTATTAGATTTTCAATGTGCAGATTACAATGTTTACAAGAACAAGGAAAATACTGAACATTCCTAAGACAACAGTACATTTCTTCAAGTAATCAACTTGTTGAATTGCATGCTTCAATTTTCTTCGCAAATGCTTTTTTTCCAGCCCTTTTAATTCTGAAACTGATTGAAGAAAGGCTTCTTCTTTTCTGGTTTCACTCTTTTTGATTTCATGCTCATCTTCGGCCCACCTAAAAAATTTGCATGATCTATTTGGGTATTTGGCACAACCCCAAAAATATTTGCCCTTGTTCGAACTAATTTTGCACAACTTCAATGGTGTTGGTATATTGTAAAAGCAATTTATCTCAAGATATTTGTTCTGAGATCTTTAGGATGCAGCCATGGCTAAGCACTGACATTGAACGAGGCCCTTGGGGAATTTATTTGTAAAGGGTGCACCAAAATGAAGAGGCTGAGGTAAATGGAGCAAATGGCTTTGTTACAAAGGAGAAATAATCAGGCACCACTACAATTTAGCATTGATATTCGATCGTTGCAAGCATTTGTTGAGTGTGTAGTTTTTTAAATTAGGACCGTTGCTAAATATGTACCGTTGGGAGAAATTATGCAGTTTTGGGAGCGGTAAGGGCCCGTTTGGTTGCTAAAAAGAGGAGTTAAAATAGGCAAAAAGCTTGTCAAAACTGACAAAAACTGTTAATTTTAGCAGACTTTCTTGCAAAAATGCCCCAAAAATGACGTTTTTGCAAGAAAGCCTGTCAAAACTGACAGTTTTTGTCATTTTTGGCAGGTTTTCTCAAGCCCTCTTCAGCAACCAAACGGGCCCTAAGCTCACCACAGTTTTAGCATTCAAGGTTTCTCAGGTTGTAATGTTTGTGCATACTAAACATTGGAAGTGGAAATGTGAAAATGGGAGATGATTTCTTGTTTTCAAATTGGTGAAACAAACATGTGAAAACAAAACTTACATTTTAATCAATTGATTTCACCGTGAAACAAACAAAGAAAATCAAAACTGGGAAACCCCAATGAAATGTCTTGAAATCATTTCGTTTCTATATTTCTGTTTTCTCTTTTTTTTTCCAGAAATATACCAAACAGGCCCTTAAAAGAATTTGAGAAGAAAATCAGTGAATTTAATGGGAGGGGGAAAAAAACTCGGCGACTAATCACGCAGCCGTGTTCCCAGCAACGCTTCGGTTTCCCCATCGTTGTCTCGGCAGGGACAACGTAGCGTCGGAGGTGGAGCGAAAGCTGGGCATCAAGAAAATGACAATTCTACCCTCGTTATGTAAACGTAATAACAAAGGCAGCTCAATTTGGTCGAGTGCGAAAATAATTAATTGTTGTGCTCCTCACCGCCAAATTGACAAAAGAGTACCAAAATCTGTTCCCGATTCTTTATCGGCAGAACATGAGAGACCTCAAAATTATGAAATCGACCCATCACACCTCTCTCTGATTAGGATATCACCCTCACTGTTGTTTGGTATGACTAAAATGCCCTTCGTTAAGAACCGGATAGGTTCGACACACATATTTTAGCTGTTTGATTTGTGTTATACTATAATTTGTTACATGTTATGTTGGCTTTATTTTGTTACGAAGAGGTTTTTTTATCATGACCCCAATTGAGCGTAAATTCTTCTATAAAGTGAATTAGTAAGGTTCGTAAAGGAATTGAGTTATGCAAAAGAATTTATATAATTGATAGGTGAAGTGATGAAAAGACACATCATTAGCTTCTGAGAGTTAAATTATTCTTTTAAAAGATCTTCTTAGGCAAAGTAACAATTTCTCTACCAAAATGCTCATTTTGTAAATTTATACTTGTTGGGTTAAGAGTGGGAATTTATAAGAGAATATTTTTATTCAATAAAAAGTTATAAAAGTAATTCTGAAATTGGATTAGACAAAGAGATATAAACTTACTTTAGGGGCTGTTTGGTTGGTTTCCTAAAAACCAAGAAAAGGAAATCGGTACAAGGAAATCAATATAATAATATTTTTATCCATTTCCATCCCTAAAACTCACCCACAACATCTAATAAAATATTATTTTTATCCTCCAACTCATCTCATTTCATCTCCTTTCTTACCTTTAAAAATAAACCAAACAAAAGAAATGTGTCACATCATCCAACTCATCACATCTCATTTTATCTCATTTTTAAAAATTACACACATCATCCAATAATATTGTGACAACTCATCTCATCTCATTAAACATTCATTTCCATCCATTTCCTCAAAAAAAAAAAAAAACAAGAAATCAATTTCCTTAAGTACGTGTCACATCATCCAATAATATACCTCCAACTCATCTCATCTCATCTATTTTCTTATTTTTAAAAACGAACCAAACACAAACAACCTCAAAACATCATCCAATAATATACCTCTAATTCATTTCCTTATTTTTTTAACCAACCAAACAACCTCAAAACAAGTTTTTTAAAAAATCACTCACATCATCCAATAATAAGGTGACAACTCATCTCATCTAATCTCCTATTCTATAATTTCCTTCTTTTTTAAGCCAACCAAACAACTTCAAACTAATTATAATAGGAAATATGTTTCCTATTGTTTGATTTCCCAGTTTTTTTTGCCAAACGAACAGCCCCTTATCGGAATTCTCGTGAAGTACTTAAAAAATCTATGTGATTTGATATACACAATCAGTCGCACTTGCTAAGTTATGCTGCATATTATAAAAAAAAAAACAAAACAAAGTAACTTATGTACCAATCTATTATGTTGTTTTTAAACTCAGGTTAGAGGGGGATCAATCAAAAATTTATCTGAATAATCATAAAATATATATCCATTTTTATATGAGATATATCCAATGACTTGTAATTACCTCTGTTCAAAATGAGGATTAATTTAGTTAATAATTCAAATATAGAATTAAAGTTCAATTTTTGAGTGATATCTTCCAAATTTTCTATTTAAACAGATGTGGTGGAGATTGGAGACCTATTACCAAAAGGGGAGAAGTAATTGTATCCCTCGCTCGAATATGATTATTCCAACAACTTGGATTGGGGTGGCATTTTTGTCATATTAAAAAAAAAGCAACACGAAAGCAAATAAGTATCCCATTCTCACTTATACCCCATCAAAGTAGTAAATAAAATAAATGCAGCTTTCAAAGTACTATAAAACCCCAGGGACAGTTTAGTCATTTCGCACCAAGTACAGTAGGGAATTAGTTGGAGGGAGGAAGAAGGAAAAAGTGAAGAGGTGTAAGCTATATTTTTTTAGCCCCTCTCTCTTCTTTCTCCTTCTCTCTCTCTCTCTCCCTCCCCACTCTGATCAGCAATGTTCCCAGCCCTAAAGATACTTCAATTGGTTTCTCAAGGTAAATTTATTTCTCTCTATTTCTCTCAGTTTCTATCTCTGTCGTTTTTTCTTGATTCATATGTAAATGGGTAAGTTTAGATCTCTGATTTAGCAATTAAATTGTTTTTTTTTTTGTGGAAATGGAAATGTGGGTCTTTGTTATCTCGGCGATTTGGGATCTGGGGAGGTAAAAAGAGGTGATCTTTAATGGTTTAGACTTGGTTGCTGATGTTTTGATGTTTATTAGATTTAGATAGATTAGGAATTGAAACGTAAGTTTGTGGATCTGGGTTCCCTGCTACATGATTTAAATCTGTGAGAAATATTTGAAGATTTGTGGAGTTATGATCTGGCTAGTGTTTGATGCTTGGGGAACTGGGAGATGTCGTAGTTTACTGTAGAGATCTGGTTTTAGTACACAAGTTCAATGTGCTAGAAATGCAGTGAAGTGGATAGCTCTTTAAATTTTCTTTATTTTTTTCAAAAATATGTGTGGGTGGGATCAGTGTGATCCATCCCAACGATCATTGTGAGTAAGGGAAAAGTTTTTTATTTTATATTAATGATTTGTTATTTTCCACTCTGTTTGATTTTTGCTGGCATAGAAGCTACTTTAAGTTGACTTCATTCTTGGTGATCAGTGTCTTGTCCTTTTGGTGGAGTTGGTACAGATCTTACTCATATGTATCCAAATTTGAATGATAGAACTGAAAATATAGGTCTGAGTTGTCCAAATCTTTTATATGGATTAAGGGGTGTTTTGATACTGCATTTCTTGATCCTTATTAGGAAAACACAGAAGTCTACTTGGTGTTGCCCAATCGTTCTCAAGCAACAAATGAACTGGTACGTCAAGAGTGCCCTTGATTATTGATGTGGATAGATCTGACTTTAGTTGAACGGTAAGGTTGGATGGTCTTATGATTGTCATTTTGGAGCGCTGAGCTACTTGATACCTTGAAAAGCCAAGTTGACCAATGTCTTAGACTGCTTATCAGGTTGAGGTGCCATAGGTTTCATCAGTTATACTCGTCTTGTTAAACCAGCACCCCATAATCCGCAATCATATACTTAGATTACGGTTTAGCGCACACAACATGAAATGATTATACGTGAATGGACTAATGGAGTAAGCATAGAATGCTGTAGTTCTATGTTAAACATAGGTATAGTTCTATGTATGTTCTAATTGAGAATTTATAGCCTGTATTTTACTTTTAAGCATCGACACTCATCTGGTAGCAACCAGCCACCACTTCCCATTTTCCATATTTCTCTCTAGCTGGTCCCTCCTTCCTCAAAATTTGAGCCTTTTTTTCGTCGAGTTCTCATCCCTTACCCCTTCCTCTCAAGCTGATCTCGATGAATTTATCCATTATCTGTTAGTTATCTTTAGGATGTTACAATTATCAGATTTTCAAGGTTACACCATTTTATTTGAAAGCGTGCCTGCATGATGTCTTGTTCTAATAAATGAAGGACGGCATGGGTTATTGCTAGTGGTGGGAGGAAGCTCCTTATGGTGATCTTGTTTGCATGTACTTTTGCGATATGCTTCCTATATTTTTGGAAGTTGATAGCCATTCAGTAGTGTAAACAAGATGCTATACTCTAACCTGTACAATTCCTTTGAATGACTGGTTCGGGAGATTCCTTTTATTTGGTGACTTAGTTCTGTTTAATATAGAGAGCCATCAAATTAGTAGTTACATGCGATTAAAAGGATGGAGTTAAATTCACCAGCTTATGAGTTAGACAGCTCATGTAAATTTATATTTGGGTTCTTGAGATTGAGATCCCCAAATCTCATCTATTTGGATACAAGTCCCCCAAATCGTCATATTTGGATACAAGACCCCCATATCTCGTCTATTTGGATACAAGTTCCTTGAATATTGTTTGCTCGGATACAAGTACCCTGGATTTCGTCTATTTGGATACAAGTCCCTTGAAACTATTAAGTTTTTGAAATAAGTCCTCCATCCACTTAATCCATTTTATAATCTAAAAGAAATTGGCTATTGATTTCCTTTTTTTCATTTTTGCCTTGTACATATCCTCTTGCTAAGGTAAGGAATCCAATGTATCCTTTGAACCTATTGAAAACCAGCTTTATCTTGCTAATGTTTTGAAAGTCCCTCCAATTTAAAGTCCCTAACAACCCATTTACTTTAGTTGGGTTAAGTGGATGGGAATTAACATTTTTTTGGGGGGAGGGGGGACTATGGTTTTGAGAATTGTATTCAAATATGATGATTTGGGAGACTTGTATCCAAATAGGCGAGATTCAGGGAATTTGTATCCAAAATACGATGATTTGGGGGGATTTGTTACCAATACATGAGAATTAAGGGAGCGCTACTTCAATATATATGTTCAGGTCTATAGGACATCCTCTGTCTTTTCTCTAAGCTGTTAATCTGGCGGTAGTTTGATCACTGTTAGCTTCTGGGTACACATGCCACATCTGTGTTGTGCACAACGGAAATTTCGTCAGCACCCCTAGTGCACAACAAGAGAGTAGATCTCAACTAAATCTATGTTTCACAAAGGAAACAAGAATCGAAAGTAATATATCTCAACAAAGTGGGATATACACTCTTCCTCTCATCAGTTCTAGGATTGACTTGTCGAGGGAACCTATAAGCTATTACAAATCATAGTAAGACAAACTATTTTACGTGGTTCGGCAAGTTGCCTACGTCCACGAGGCAAGGATGGGGGAGATCTACTATTAGAGGGAGAGAATATAACTAGGGTTTACAATCTTTCAACCTAAACCCTCAAACAATCTTTTAAATCCCTCACGATCTCTCTTAAAAGAGCCAAAGGAGCCTCTGATTTTCCTGTTGCACGCAGCCCAAGAAAACCCTCTGTCTTTGCACAGTCGAAAAAGAGATCTGTCGTTTTTGTATGCCGCATTTTCTCTCTACACTAAGCCTTTGCACACACTGCATGAAACCCTATACAGCTATATTTATAGCTAGTCAAATCGGGTGGGCTTCTTCTTTTGTCCGCTGAACAACACGAGAAAATAGCGGATCAAGTCTCTTCACGCGGAACTTCTTAGTCTTTCACGCGTTCACTTTTGCTGGTTTTTAGCTCTTCACATGAATTGTGGTTGGCTTCGATTAGTCCAGGAGACAAAACAATGTTTCCCTCTATCTTTTCACGAGTTGGAAAACGTGTCTCTGGATCTATCATGAGACACATCCAAGTGTGACCCCCACTTGCCTCTCTCCTCATAATTTGAGGGCATCGATTACAACGAGGTATTTTTACCCGTTGTGAAGCATTCATCGATTCAGATTTTATTAACGTTGGTGGCACAACTGGATTTGGATTTGGTCCAGATGGATGTGAAGACAGTCTTTCTATACAGAGATTTAGATGAGGAAATCTACATGACAACCTTTGGGATTCAAAGCTGCAGGAAAAGAAGATTTGGTTTGCAAGCTGAAAAAATCTCTTTATGGATTGAAGCAATCGTCATGACAGTGGTATAAGAGATTCGACAGCTTCATGATTGGCCAGGGGTACATGAGGAGCCCATATGACCCATGTGTTTACATACACAAGCTACAGGATGATGAACATATATATTTGTTTTTATATGTTGACGATTTGCTTATTGCTTTCAGGAATTCTTTGGCTATTCGAAAGTTGAAAGAGGAGTTGTCATCCGAGTTCGAGATGAAGGATCTTAGAGAAGTAAAGAAGATATTTGGTATGGAGATTGAGAGAGACGTGGTGAAGGGGAGATTAAAGCTTACACAGAAGAGCTATTTGCAGAAGATGTTAAAAAAATTCAGCTTTGATGGCAATACAAAAGCAGTTAGCACTCTATTGGCTCTTTACTTTTAGCTTTCAGCTAGTATGTCGCATGTTTTAGTTGAGGACAGAGATTATATGTCGAAGGTCTCATATGCCAATGCAGTAGGTACCTTGATGTATGCGATGGTGTGTACGAGATCAGATTTATCACATGCCGTGAGCATGATATCGAGGTACATACACGATTCCGGGAAGGGTCATTGGGAGTCTGTGAAGTGGATTCTACGGTATGTTAAAGGCACCATGGATGTTGAATTGATTTTTCAGAAGGATGAGAAGAATGGGCAGGATTGTATTGGTTACGTGGATTCAGATTATGCTAGAGATCTTGACAAGCACCGGTCTACTTCAAGATATGTGTTTATATTGGCAGGAACACCAGTATGTTGGAGATGTACACTTCAGTCCATAGTGGCTCTCTCTACTACAGAGATGGAGTATATGGCGCGATGACTGAAGCTGTTAAGAAGGCTTTGTGGTTGCGTGGATTATTGAAGAACTTGGGGATTACACAGGAGATCTTTCGGGTATATTGTGATAGCATGTCAGCTATCTATTTGGTGAAGAACCAGGTTTATCATGCGCGCACGAAGCACATCGATGTCAGATTTTATTTTTTTCGTGACGTTTTGGATAATGAAGACGTCATATTGGAGAAGGTCCACACGAAGGATAACACTGCAGATATGTTGATCAAAGTTGTTTCAGGTGTGAAGTTTGGTCATTGTTTGGAGCTTTTGAACATTCTTCGGTGTTAAGGCATTTGGAGGCTATTTGGGTGAATACGTGAGGCTTGATTCTGTAGGCAAAAGGATACATATGCAGTCTTTATGATGCAGCCGATTTGATGAGATGATACCGATATTTGGAGAGTGTTCGCATTCTTATTTGGGTTCTCGACTTATTGTAGATTGAGTCCGTTATCGTGAATTATTTCACTTCGTATTGGACGCAACAAGTAAGGCATTTGGTTTGGTTGATATCGGCTCAGTTTTGGGAAAACTTCACTGAGGTGAAGAATTGTGAGGGGAGAAAGGCAAGTGGGGGTTACACTTGGATGTGTCTCATGATAGATCCAGAGACGCGTTTTCCAACTCGTGAAAAGATAGAGGAAAGCAGTGTTTTGTTTACTGGACAAATTGAAGCCAACCACAATTCATGTGAAGAGCTAAGAACCAGCAAAAGTGAACGCGTGAAAGGCTAAGAAGTTTCGCGTGAAGAGACTTGATCCGCTGTTTTCTCGTGTTGTTCAGCAGACAAAAGAAGAAGCCCACCCGATTTGACTAGCTATAAATATAGCTGTATAGGGTTTCGTGCAGTGTGTGCAAAGGCTTGGTGCAGAGAGAAAAGACGGCATACAAAAACGACAGATCTCTTTTTCGGTTGTGCAAAGGCAGAGGATTTTCTTGGATTGTGTGCAACAGGAAAATCAGAGGCTCATTTGGCTCTTTTGAGAGAGAGATTGTGAGGGATTTGAGAGATTGTTTGAGGGTTTAGGTTGTGAGATTGTAAATCCTAGTTGTATTCTCTCCTTCTAATAGTAGATCTCCCCCCTCCTTGCCCTACGGACGTAGGCAACTTGCCGAACCACGTAAAATAATTTGTTTTGCTGTGATTTGTAATAGCTTGTAGGTTCCCTTGACAAGTCAGTCCTAGAGCTGATGAGAGGAAGAGTGTATATCCTACTTTGTTGAGATTTCGGTTCTTGTTTCCTTTGTAAAATATGGATTTAGTTGAGATCTACTCTCTTGTTATGCACGAGAGATGCTGACGAAATTTCCGCTACGCACAACAATCTGAAATTGGTTGAAGCTGTCACCGTTATCCTTTCTCAAGCATGAGTATTACACTACCATTTTACTATGATTCTGAATAAGAAAGTGAATTTCTGATGTTACCAATGAGAGCATAATTTGCTCTCAGTTTATGGTAAACTTTAGCGTTGGCATAATTTGCTCTCAGTTTGCGCTAAACCTTAAAGTGGTTATGTGCAGAAGAACTGTTTCGTTGGCCTGTGGCATAAATGTTTGTTTCTTGTGCCATTTTCCAGATTCTTAACTTGGCCCTTTAAATCCTTATTGACTTGGTTAAAGCTTCATATCTATGCCTTTTTGCCTTTTTTTCATTAGATATAGTTCTGTGCTTTTTCTTTTAGCTGTGGGGTTGCTGAAAATCTTACTTTTGGTGCTTCATTTAATCAGTACTAGTGAGTGTTAGGAATGCATTTGTAGTTTGCATAAACAGGTAATTTTCTTCTGTTCATTTCGCTCAGATTTTCATGGCAATGAGTGTTAGGATTAATTCTTAACATTAGTTTTGCACTGCATAACCCTTATCAACTGGAATTGGATATAAGTTCTCAAATTTCTTTTTATTGTTGTATTCAGATGCTATTTTGCTGTAGCATGTGGTTTATGCTAGCTAATCCATATTGATATCCTTTGGTCTGATATTCTTCTTCTAGTGCATTCGTAGCAACAATTTCACTTAGGATTTGTTTTTGCTCTCTCTTTTAGTTTCTTGTCTTTCAATAGCGCTAAGTTTTTCTGTTGTTGCCGCTTCTAGATATATCAGGATGATGATGATGATGGACTGTTATACTCTGTTTTGATCATTGTGCACATAACTAGACCACTGTATTATTTGGGATCATAAGTAGCATAAACTAGCGGACCATTTAAACCAAGTTCAATGGGCTCCAGATTTCCATCTCATCAGCTTAGCAATGGCCTCTATGTCTCTGGCCGGCCTGAGCAGGCAAAGGAAAAGCTGCCGACTATGACTTCTGTGGCGATGCCTTACACTGGTGGAGATATCAAAAAATCTGGGGAACTTGGAAAGATGTTTGATGTGCATGCAGAGATATCCAAGTCAAGGAAATCGGGACCCCTTAATGCTCCCTCCCGAACTGGATCATTTACAGCTGGCACAGCACACTCGGGACAAATGCCAAATCCCAGCAGCCGGTCTACACATTTCTCGGGTCCCGTTCCGTCAGGTTCTGCTTCATCCATGGTTACCGGAGGATCAAAACGGACCAATTCTGGACCTCTAAATAGGCAAGGGGAATCAATTAAGAGGTCATCTGGCCCTCAGTCTGGTAGTATTCCGATGGCTCGGCAGAATTCAGGTCCCATTCCAATGATCCCGGCTACTGGCCTCATTACATCTGGCCCTATTTCTTCTGGTCCACTTAATTCTGCTGGTGCCCCTCGGAAAGTTTCTGGTTCTCTTGATTCTACTGGTTCTCTCAAGCTACATAGCCTCTCTATTGCACATAACCAAGCGGTCACGAACCTAAGCCAGGAGGAGGAGTATTCATTTAAGAAGAGCTTTCCCAAGGCAATACTTTGGTCCGTGATTCTTCTATTTGTTATGGGTTTCATTGCTGGTGGGTTTATTCTCGGAGCTGTTCACAATGCCATCCTTCTCATTGTTGTCGTGGTTATTTTTGGTGCTGTTGCCGCACTTTTTACTTGGAATTCTTGCTGGGGTAGGAGAGCCGTAGTTAATTTTATCAGCCGGTATCCTGATGCTGAGCTTAGAACTGCTAAAAACGGCCAATATGTTAAAGTATCTGGGGTATGTGGAGCATCTTGTTCATGCTGTAGATCCCTTTACAAATGCTTGCTCTAGGTTATTAATGATCATTTTCGAGTCTCTGTTACCATGAAAATAGAGTTCCATTGATATATTTAAAATTTCTTGCAGGTAGTCACATGTGGAAATGTTCCTCTTGAATCATCATACCAGAAGGTTCCAAGATGTGTGTACACTTCTACAAGTTTATATGAATACAGGGGATGGGATTCAAAGGCTGCAAATTCCCAACATCGCCGCTTTACTTGGGGGCTGAGATCAGTGGAGGTTAGCATATTGATATTCACGTTCTACTTATTTAATATTCACCTTAATGAAGGTTAACATCGCTTTGATATTGCAAGTGAAATCCTTGATGCAATAATTTGACTTTGATCTATTTTATTCTGGAGCTACAAGCCTACACCTCTTGTTAACCTTCATTAAGCAAAAAAGGGGAAAAAATGAGGAAGGACCTCTGTCTCTGGTTTTCTTAGTGCATAATCTATTCATACATGATAGACATCGCTCTGGGAATAATTTAGTCCGTGAGGTTGATAACTAATGCAAATCTTCTTTGTTCATAATTATAAAATTTATGAACTTGTAATCGCATTAGCCAAATTGTTTGTACATACCATCTTACAATATGAAAATTGTGCAGAGTTGCTCTTGCGTCAATAAATTCTGATGCCGCATTCCCCTTATCTTTGTTGCATGTATTTGTAACTTCCCATGAATTCCTGCAGAGGCATGTTGTGGACTTCTATATCTCCGATTTTCAGTCTGGTTTACGAGCACTGGTAAAAACCGGTTATGGAGCAAGAGTAACCCCATACGTCGATGATTCCACTGTCATTGATATCAACCCGAATAACAAGGATTTGTCTCCCCAATTTCTCAGGTGGTTGGGGGAGAGGAACCTTTCAAGTGATGGGCGTGTCATGCGCCTCAAAGAAGGGTAATCTCATCCTGACATTTGTTGCAAAGTATCTATTTGCAGAGATTAGATCTAATTCCCTTTTTTATTCAGTGTTAAATTGAATTTTGTGTTTAGGGGATATTAGAATGTGAGACATAATCAATTGAGGTGGTTGGATCATATGCAATGGAGGGTATTAAATGCACAAGCGAGGGAAGTAATGAGCTTTTATAATTAAAAGGGGCAAAGAGGACAAGAGGTGGACCTAAAAGAACGTGGTTTGTAGCATTTAATAAGAACATGATAATAAGGCTATCTAATAGAGCTAAATGGCGGAATAGGATTCCTATAGCCGATCCCCATAAAACTAGTTACTCGTTCAATTTAACTCAAATCCTAAGCTTTATATGCAAGTTACTTTGACCCATACAAATCTTTTTTCTTCCTTCCCAAAGTGTCAATATTTGTAGCTTTTTGAATTTGGTTTTCATTTATTTCTTTGCCCTCATCTGCACCATACTCCTTTTTCATCAAGGTGATAACCTTGGAGAATTATTCTTTTAGTTGCAAATGCTCTATGGGAGGATTTAATGGAAACGCTCTTTTAGGTTGTATTTCTTGTATAGTTTGCATGGGAGCTCTAGGTATTCTTCTGATTACCACTTGTTCATTATCTTCTGCTCTCAGATACATCAAAGAAGGCAGCACTGTGAGTGTCATGGGCGTTGTCCAAAGAAATGACAACGTTCTGATGATCGTTCCTCCATCTGAGCCGTTGTCCGCTGGTTGCCAGTGGTCCAATTGCATACTTCCAGTGAGCCTCGAGGGTATCGTCCTCAGGTGCGAAGATACTTCGAAGATCGATGTTATACCAGTATAAATGTTGGCTGTTGTTTCTGCTGATGAAGGAGATGATTTTTGTATAATGGGTTTGAGATCTGTTAGGTGTTGCTTTTTTTCTTTGTTTGGTTGTATAGCTTCCTTTTTTTGGTTAATTCTTCCTATTTTTAGCTAGGCTTGAAAGCTTTTGTATTTTTAACTAAGGTGTGTTGATGAGTACTGTAAAGAGCATCCTTGATATTGCTTTGATGAGGTGGAATGTGGAATATGGTATTCTATTGAAAAGCTCAATAGTGTTCTTTTATTCTTTCATCTTCGCTGTCAACTTTGTGAGCATGTACGTAACCAGAGTTGATTGAATAATTAGTAGAACAGTTTGGTTTTCATTTGCTTAGATGTTCCTGCAATGCAATTCAACTGCTTATCTAAGCAAAATTAAGAATGTTTTAGTATTCTTTTATGGCTCTAATAAAATATGAATATTCACATATCTATATGTTTGATTGTCAAATATTTGTAAACTTGTGTTTAAATATAAATAATTTTCGTTTGAAGTTTTTAGATTGTGATGTTGATAAATACTAATCAAGATTTTGCTACTGTATCATTTTTTTTAATAACTCAACTGTATGAATTTTGAATAGTTAAAAGAATCAAACATAGTTTTCTTTTTAAAATCAGAATCAAACCTTTAAAAAAATTTGGAACAGTAAGGATTTTGCAGCGTAAAAAGTAAATGAGTTTTTAAATCAGTTATTCACAAACTGTATGAATTAAATCACATAGAAATATACTTGGAGAAATTTGTCAAATTTGAAGACCATTTTGAGTTTGGATTTGCATTTGAAAGTGGGACGTATACAAATATACATACCAATGGATTCAATTCGGTTAGTCCTATCGTATAAATAGAAAATTAGAAAAACATAAAAAAGAATTATATTGTATTCTAACAGTATAAGAAAGTTTTTTTTTTCATACTAGTTCCTTTACATCTTTAATATTTTAAATTAGTCATTCAAATCATTGAAATTGCTATTAGATTCCCTAACTCGTATATCACTCTTAATTGGAAGAATTAATTTGAAATAATTTATAAGAACTAGCTGACGTAATAGTAATACCAATGACTCAAAGAAACTAATTATGAGGCAACTTAAAAAGAATCGCGGGACATAAATGGCAGTGACAATGATATGACGTACCAATGTCAAAATACCAAAGATGTAATGGACCCATGTAGAAAAAGGCCTATAAGAATATATCCAAAAAAAACCCTCGTCAAATTTCCGTTACAGAATAGACACTTCTCAAAGAATAAAAACTTACACGATCCCACTGTAGTACAAGCATCATCGAGTATCTTATCTAGATTCATTGAAGGCCACAAAGCCATCAAACTACAAAAATTTTCCCTCTTCTTTCAAATCCCATAAAATTTTCTCCCTCTTTCCCCTCTCGACTCTCAACAGCCTCTCTCTCTCTCTCTGTTCTCTGAAACCCAACCAACTCGACGAACAATGCCCACATTGAACCTCAGCGTCAATGTCCCAGTGGACCCTGTGGTCGCTTCTGACATCCTCAAAGACGCCACCAAGATCTTAGCCAAAACCATTGGCAAGCCTGAATCTGTGAGTTTCATTGATTTCCTCTCTCTTTGCTTTCTGGGTTTCTTTCTATTTGTTGTTTAGTTCGGTGTATGACGTCAGGTGTTTGACGAAATTACTCTGTGAAAGCTCCTGGCTGCTTAATTGGTTGGTCTGTTTCCTTTATATTGATGCCCATTTTTCTTAATACCCAAGTGCAGCACTGTTGACATGAAACTCTATTTCTTGCATCCTTCAGCCATTTGGCTCGGCATTGGTGACATAAAAAAAAAAAAAAATTGCCCAAAAGTTATTTTATTATTTCTGTAGTAGTTTAGTACTGAAATGAGCTTAGCTTTGTCAAATATCATTTCCTTCTATTCTTTCGGGTTTTGTGGTTGTTGAAGATTGGCCTGTATATTTTAATCCTGCGTTGATGATTTTTTTTTTTTTTTTGTTATTATAGCATGAGAGTCTCACCATTCATGTTATTTGGCTGATGTAAACCTGTATCTAAATAAAAGACAAGTAAAAATACATGCATGTTTAAAAAAAACTGTTCTATAGATGTTTCTACATTTTTTATATTGTTTTCTAAGAAGAAGTATGTCAATATGAAAAGTGATTATCACTTGTTAATGTCACCTTCATAAAGAAAGTAACTGTATATAAGATATGACATATACATAGCATATTTTACATCCTTCCTGAACTGAATTTCTTTGAACAAAAATTCACAAGTAGTCCAATTTTAGATGTTTCCCTTTTGTTTAACTTTTCTAATGCATGCATAGCTCCATATGAACCACTAACATTTTCCATTACATATTTATCATTATCACATTGTGTGGCATGAGCACAACTCCCTGTTGAGAGGGGCTCAACTTTGAGAAAGTTTATTAGTGTATATCAACCAGATCTTTTTGAACAAAACCTGACCCCCACGTATTTGACTCTTGTGTAGACTACGTGCAAATGGATTAAAAAATAGTAGAGTTTATTTTAATCTTAGAATAAAACAATAAATAAACATTTGTAATATTGAAAGTGTATTATGAGCCAAAACTTTGTGCAGGGTTCATGCGTTGGCCTGTGTTTTGCTCATAACTAAAGTACAGATGTTTATTGCTTTTCTAAGATTAAAAAAATCTACTATTTTTTAATCCACTTGCATGTCATCTACACAAGAGTCAAAACAGGAGGGGGCTCATAAAAGCACACTAATGTCATTCAGAAGATTCATTAGTGTTCTTGAGTAAATATTCATCATGACTTGGTAAACTATTTTTCTAATTCTAAATGTTGCTTGAGAACCTTTTACATACGATGAGCATATCTCAGTTCTTCTGAAATCTATCATGATGAAGGCACTTGATGAGGCCCTTTAGTTTTTTTGAGTTGAGAAGTGCGATGGACACTAAAAAAATGTTTTATTATTATTTATTTAGGTTTACGACCCTCTATACTCTCTCTATTACAAATACAGTCTAATACAAACTACTACTATACTCTATCAAAGCATCTCTCTCTTTCTCACTTTCTCTCTTTATTTTTCTCTCTTATTTTGCTCTCTAACTTGGGATGCATTACAAAGTGAAGTGAGTGAGTTATTTGTAGGCCTAAGTTCATGTTGGTGAATATTATTGGTGATTAGTAATTACTATTATGATGGTGACTGAGGTAGGTGAGGGTAGGTGCGCTATTGACTTCAACACTTCCCCTTCGCAGCGACTTGTCTATCCACAAATCCAAAAAGACTTCGAAATTCTACAACTTTGAATACCTCGGTGCTTTGGTGATTATATCACCTACTTGTTCGTTCTTCTTGATCAGCTTCATTACGATTTTCTCCTGAAGAACTCTCTTGTAGAAAGTGATGATGTGCTTCGATGTGCTTTGTTCTAGCATGAAAAACTAGATTCTCGGCCAATTGAATTGCAGACTGATTATCACAATGTAAAGCTATCGAGTAGTATGTGGACTGATGTAGATCACTCATTAACTAAAAAAGTCATGAAGAAGAACGATGATCGACTCCTGCTCCTTGTGAATCAGTTGATGACTGATGACCTTGTAGTAGAAGATTTGACAATCGGTCAGTACCTCAAGCACATAAAAACATTATGTTCATATATTGCTCAGGTAGATCTAGATTCTAGAGTGTCGAATGCAAGGATGAGAAGAATAACCATCCACCGTTTGAGGCCAGACTACCACGATTGTCACTATCAATTGTATCTTTGTGTAGCAAAAGATAGTTAACGGTGTCATTGTCAACATCAGAGGCAGAGTACAGATTAGCAGCAATTACGGCTCGAGAAAGCACGTGGCTTTTTTAGTTAATGAGGGATCTATATTAGTCCATAAACTACTTAGTAGCTTTACATTGTAATAATTATTTGTAATTCGATTAGCAGAGAATCCAATTTTTCATGCTAAGATGAAGCATATTGAAGTACATCATCACTTTCTATGAGAGAAAGTTCTTTAGGAGGAGATCGTAATGAAGCTGATTGGGATGAAACGACAAATAGTTGATATATTCACTAAAGTACTGAGTTATTTAAAGTTTTAGAATTTTTAAGTCAGCTTGAACTTGTGGATAGAGAAGTCACTGGTGAGGGGGAGTGTTAAAGTTTCCAACTCACCTAACTCAGCCACCGTCATAATATTAATTACCTACCACCAATAGTATTCACCAACCACGAACTTAGGCCTATAAATAACTCCCTCACTTCACCTTCTAATGCATCCCAAGCCAGAAAGCAAAATAAGAGAAAAATAAAGTGAGAAAGATTGAGAAAGAGGCTTGTGATAGAGTATAGTAGTGTTGTAGTAGTCTGTATTAGAGTGTGTTTGTAGTTGAGAGACTACAGAAGGTTGTACTACTAAAATAATAATAATAAAATATTTCTTAGTGCATCCCATTCTTCTTCATCATCTTGATATATGTGTGATGTTGCAACATTGCCTTCTACTGGTCTTCTTTTGTAGCGGCAATCTCTGATGAAGTGGCATGTCTTTTGGTAATTGTAGCAGCTACAGTCTCGCCTTGCTTGGCGATGATCTTGCTTTGTTGTAATTTTTTGGTGCATGGTCTTCTTGGCTACCTCTTTGAGCTAGCCTTCCCATACTGTTTTTTCTTACGCTTTTTGTTTGTTCTCTTTCATTGCTATTGAATAGTGTTTCGTCTTCAACTTTTATTCAAACGCCATCTATTTGTTTGGCTAGGGCCTCTTGTGTAGCGAGCAAGCTCTCCAACTCCAATAGTGTTGATTGAGTTGGTCAGCCGTGTGTAGTCGTAACAAGCCCGTGGTACTCTGGTCTCAAATCATGAATGTTTATTCTTCTCATCCTTACATCCGACACTCTAGAATTTAAAGTAGTGACTAATTGTCAGATCCTTCTATTGCAAGGTCATCAACTGATTCTTAAGGAGCTAGAGTTGGGCATCGTTCTTCTTCGAGAAGAGTGGCGAGCATATCCTATGCCTCCTTCGAAGTTTTGGCATCTCGCATATAGTCTACTACATCTTCTACGTTGTCTTCAGCATGTACATGACTTTACTAGCCTTTATATTCTATTTTCTTAGCCTTTCACCTGTTTCTTGAGGTGTTGAGGTTTCGGCACCACCGACGACCTCCCAGAGGTCCTATCCTTGCAAATAGGACTTCGAACAGGTCTCCCAACAACTATTGTTGTTCTCGTTGAGTTTTTTAAATGTAGCGGTAGTGTTTGTCAAATCCGTCATCATGACAGGGCACTGCTTTAGTATTTCCACGTAAGGTTGGTCCTCGACCAATCAACTTCATGGTGCCGAACTGAGCATGAACTTCGGTCTTCAAAAACGCTTATTGGATTGCGTAGGAGAGAGCTGGTCCCTGATCGTCTGCTGCGTTACTACTTGTTGAGTTGAAAGTGTAATGGACACTAAGACATATTTTGTTATTATTTCTTTAGTAGTATTCTCTCTACTACTAACACCCTAATACAAACTAATACAATTCTACTATACTCTCTCTCTCTCTCTCTGTTTTTCTCTCTGGCTTGGGATGCATTACAAAGTGAAATGACGGAGATATTTATGGGCCTAAGTTCATGGTTTGTGGGTACTATTGGTGGTAGGTAATTACAATTGTGATGGTGGCTGAGATAGGTAGGGGTAGATGAGCTGTTGACTTCAACAGGTTTGTGTTGATAACATTGCCATGGACAAATTTAGTACTGATGCTGCAATTAGAAAATCTTTGACATTTTTCCTCTTTGTCTTGATAGCTTCTAGCATTTCCCATCCACTTAACTCTTAACTACAGTCTACACGAGAATCATCCCTTCAAAGATCCACATCCTCTCTTTCAATCGTGAAATAGCGTGCAAATGCACGCACAAATATGTCTTCATTACGATCAGATATGACTCCAATATTTGTACTGACATTCTTTATATTTTTATTTACTCTTTGTTGGTAATGCAGTATGTGATGATAGTTCTAAATAATGGAGTGCCTATAGCATTTGCTGGAAGTGAAGAACCAGCTGCATATGGAGAAGTTATATCCATTGGTGGACTTGGCCCTGGCGTGAATGGGAAGTTAAGCTCTGCTCTTGCAGATCTCCTCCAAACCAAGCTCTCTATTAATAGTTCCAGGTTCTATATCAAGTTCTGTGACGTCGAGGTAAGCAAGTAACTTGTAGTTTGAGGTTATCTTGTTTGTCTTTCTATTTCGTATTGAACCTGCTATTGTGTTGGTGTTCTTCAATGAAGACGTAAAACCTAAAAACAACCATAGTTAATGAACATTCTAATAAACAAGCGAATTGAATATTCCCTAAACTGTGGGAACAATCATAGTTCATGAATAGTTACTTCGTTAAAATGTTTATTGTGCTTGTTTACTTGTTATAAGGTAAGCTTTTGTCTGATACTAGCATATTAGTTCGTGCAAATGCACGTGCTAGTAACATTAATTTTTTATCTAAACAATCTTTGGTCCTACATTTTAATTATATTATTATTATTATTATTATTATTATTATTATCATTTAATGTATTTACTGTATTTCTAGTAAAATACGCAGGTGCATAATTCACGTGATCAAATTAATAAAAACTTTTTTATCATTCACTGTTGTTTCGTGAGGATATATTAATTTTAGGTTGAAGTAACAACTACTATTCTGGGTAAGAAAATTCATCCAATCTTAATCATTTTATTACCATAATTATGAAAAATATAATTTTTTAGTTCTTAAAATATTATTTTAATTCTGTATGATATACACGTTAAATAAGACTTATTTAAAATATGTCATTATCTTAGTTTACATTGTGTTGCATTTTTAGTTTTGTCAATTATATAATTTATAAAAGGTTATGTATGAAATTGTAAATTTAAGAAAAAGATGGTGGAATGAAAATAATAGAACCTTCCATAGAGAGAGAGCGCGTGAGGGGATGCATTTAGTGAGAGAAGAAATGGACAAAATGTCTACTCAATTCAAAATTACTAATTTGCCCAACACAAAGCATTAACTTCTCTAAAAACTTAATTAATGATTGAGGAATTTTCAATCAATTCCTACACTTTTGCCTACCCTCACATATTTTTTGAGAGTAGTATAGATTATTCACCCTGTTCTTTTTGGCTTGTGTCTGACTCAACCTTTTGAAGAGTGGGTGAGTTTGGCTATTTTTGTGCTGGGTTCCAGACTAAGATGTAGGTTTTTTTTATATATATTTTTATATCAGTCACTTAAATCATTAGAATTTCTATTAGTTTCCTCATTCTTGTATCTTGCCTCTGGTTCTCTTGATTAGAGGGATAATTTGAAACAACATATGAGAAATGGGAAACCAGATAGCAATTTAAATGATTTGAGAGACTAGTTTTCGGACAAGTATAAGAATTGAGATACCTAGTAGCAATTTCGATGATTTGAAGGACTAATTTCAAGGAATTAAATCTTTAAGGGACCGATACGAAATGAACTTTACTTTACTGTTATGATGGAAGAGTTCAACTAAAAAGTAGCTGAAATGACTTCTTCATAGTTTCAATTTTGCTCTCCCTTATTTATGAAACATTCTCTGTTATAGCTTATTTTGGTATAAATTGTGAAATACTGCAGAGCTAACTGCTCTTTGAAGTGAGACAGAGCCATTCATCAACTCACACTAGAAACAATAAAATGGCTATCCTTTTATGTTCGAACTGATCTCACATCATAATTTTCTCTGCATACAGCGCTCGTTCTTTGGCTTCAATGGTTCAACATTCTGAGCTACCGATCTAGCTATTCTCTGAACGAATATCTCAAAACGAAGCTGAGGACAAGAGATGACATTCGATTTCTCCCTCCTGTGTAAAATTGATGTTCATCTAATTTGAGTTGGTTTTGGTCGTTGCTGTGAAGAAGTCACAAGCGAAGCCTCCTAAGTTGACGTATCAGTTGTACATTAGTGTTGATATAAGAATGTTTCATCTTTATATTTGATCTTCCTCCCTCTTATTGAGCAATTTCCGCTGCTATTGATTATTTCATGAACAAAGTAGAGAACTTGATAAAAATTGCAACCATGTGGAGTCTAATATTTGCTCATGCAATCGACTGACATATTAGCCACAGTTACTTATTCATCACCTTTCTTGAACCAAGACTTCTACACAGATTTTTTTTTAATCAGCATGCTTCTCAAATCTATATAAATTTACCCTCTTAGTTTCAAGATTTGTCAATTTATCCACAAATACGTTTAAGTCACCTCTTAATTTTCCTGATTACATTATATGAAGGGTGGTCTAAACCAACCTAAGAAATTAGCGGGTACATACGTAAGAAAAACCCAATATTAAAAAAATGTCAAAGAAAAACAAAAGCCTGAAATTCTTATAACCAAATTCTAGCAAGAAAATCCATCTAGGGAACCATTGAGGCAAATTGTTCATGTACCAGAAGTGGACAGGACAGTGACAGTTTCAGGTATGAGATAATAATACCTGCTAGTATATTCCTTGGGCAACTTACAAGATCAAGAATTGAATTTTAATTATTAGTAGGGAAAAGCAGGTAACAATTACAACAATACATTTGCAAAAGCTTCTTTTTTTATTATCTCTACAATCTCTTCAAGCTCTTCTTCCTTGCATCGACCACCTTCTTCCTATCTGCTTGAGGTTTTGCAGCAACTACAGCTCCTTTCTTCTGAGCTGCCACCACTGATGCCCCAACAGCTGTCTCCGCAATAGGAGCAACTGTGTTCTGATCTTGTTCAGTTAGGCCCGGTCCTCTAGATAACGGTGTGGGCAGCACCGGCACTTTGCCACTTTGAATAAGGTTTGCCTGATTGGCATTAAAAGCAGTAGTTGACTCTGATATCGTACCCGTCTTGGATTTCGGCTTCTTCAGGGCATGAATCCCAGTATATAATCTGAGAAGGAGAACAGAATGTTTGAAGCCAACCATTGATTTTTTTTTTTTTTTTTTTCATGTTTCATTCGTATCATCAACAATGTGCATAATACAACATGCATATTTCATCCATATCATCAATAACGTGAATATATATAACGTGCACATATAAATTATGAATAGCGACGTGCACATTGCATAAAAAGAAGATAAATGTATTCTGTTTTTATTTATTTGTTTACTTTAGACAAGTTATCTCTTCATTTTCACTTAAATTTCCCCTCAGGTGTTATTATTCATGGTACTGTTGTTTTTTTAACTTCTGCAAGCAGAAATCAAGTGTTCAAACTTAAGACAACGTATGCAAGGTGCTCACACAAAACATGGACATAGTAGTTCAATCTGATGCTCAAAAGTTACATTGCTTACAAAAAATTATGAGATATTAACTGCATAATTTACCAAATAAACTAAAAGTCAATTTTCTGTCCTTGCACATTGCTTACTGACCTTGCATGCCTAGCATACTCATCGTAATCTTCAAGCAACATTTTACCAGCCTGCTCATTGAGTGCAGACTCAGGGAATGGTTCTATCATTAGGCACCGGACAACCTGTCGTCAGGGGTACACAGAATAATTAGGTCAAAGATTACATCTCAGGGAAGTAGAGGCATCTAAGTTGGTGATTGAACTAAAGATGAAAATTTTGCGTTTTAGAGTGATTAAATCATAAATTTTAAAATTATATCAATGAAATTTAAAAATGAGAATTAAATTTCAAATATAAAAATATGCATTTGTTCTTTTCTGTTAGGGAAAAGGAGAAAGAATGACTAACCCACCAGAAAAGAACGTTACCACTAATTAAAAAAAATTAACAGTTAAGTTGTCCACATAAGGGGATATACAAGTCATAGTTGATGATTGCTCAAAATACGAAGAAACAATGTAACCACAGAACCCACAGAATTTTCTAACATTTTAAAATATCTGAAAACTGTATTGATCTCCAATACACTAACAGAGTGCACATTGCAGTAGAATATATATTCTTCATTACAAGAAAAGGGAAAAAAGGAGCGTTAACTCACAATCAGAACATGTCGCAATCCAAGAGTGGGATTCCAATCCTTCTTCAAAGTATTAACACAAATCTCGCCAGTTGTCGCAACATTTGGATGAAAGATTTTAGTCAAAAAGTAACCTGCACAGATAAAGGTTACAGATAATCTAAAAAAAAATAAAAGCAGATTAGTTTCACGCAACTGAAAAAAGGACAGCTGCATGGCTATAATCTACTAGACCTTTGGGAGGTGACTGAGGGAAGTCACAGGATAACAACAATTTCATACGGAACGTGCCATTCTCATATGGAGTTCCAGCTGCATTAAAAGAAAGATATCATTACTTTCAGTCAGAAGGAATGGCCAATTTGTGCGACCAATTATGATAATCATCTACCTGGGCCCTCAATATCAGCATATATAATGGCAAAATCATCATCATTAACAACCACTCTAATGCCTTCTGGTGGAGAATCATCAAGACTTTTCAGTTCCTTAGCAAGCTGTTTAATGACATTGGGGGGAAGGTTCTCATTGGTTGCCTGCGGAAATTACTCCATCATTAAATGTTGTGAAGGAATGTAGCCAAAAATACCATTTAGCATGATCAGAATATTTTAACCGTAAAATTGTAGCATTTCATATTGCATAATTACCATATATGTCTGACAGAAATTGCTAGGGGTAATGATATGGCGAGCCCTAAGATGCTACCAACAGACTATATAGCACTTCGATCCACTGGTACTACTCAATGCTTTGATTTGTTCAG
Source organism: Asparagus kiusianus (assembly GCA_022839385.1). Lineage (NCBI taxonomy): Eukaryota > Viridiplantae > Streptophyta > Magnoliopsida > Asparagales > Asparagaceae > Asparagus > Asparagus kiusianus. The sequence continues at coordinate 35,077 of BQKN01064552.1, forward strand.
ATCCACCAGATAAAAAGTTCTGCAAAAGTGTCAGGTGAACAAAAGATCCACTTTAGCTCACAAAGTTCTGGATAAATATTGAATCGTATAAACTAGCTGAACCATGGAAAGTAACAGAACTTGTAACTGTCAGATAATAAATGTAGGGAACTGAGCGCTTAGATACGTTTAGATACACCTGGTATAAGTTCCTCAAATGTCTCAGGTGACAAAATTCAACTTCAGCTCAAAAATAACATGATAAATTTTGAATTATAATAGAAAATTGGCAGCAGCAGCAGCAGCAGCAGCAGCAGCAGCAGCAGCAGCATGATGGAAAATAACAAGAGTGGTAGTCTTCACATAATACTACTGGGAACTCAAGGTTTAGAAATGTTTAGATCCACCTGGTATACTTGTTAATATGTCAACTGACAAAATTCAACTTCAGCTCAGAAATGTCTGAATAAAATTTGAATTTATAAAAGACTATTGGGAGATGCATCATGGAAAGTGACAAGACTGATAATTCAAATGATAATGGTAGGGAACTCTTGAATAGAAAAGATGAGAGAGAATAGAGACCCTAATCCAGGATGGAATGCTTGAGCACTGCTATCCCTGAATCTCAAAGAAATATGGAACATCTAGAAAAATACTTTGCAGGTCCTTCTGTTTCCGCTTCTACCATCTACCAACTTCCAGGTTGCATATTCACTCAGACAAGCCTCAATGTAGAACATTATTAGATGTGAAACCCTTGAATCCTTGATTGTGAATTCCAACCACAGACTTTTCCCAAAATCTTTCTAAAACTACCTCAGGTAGATACAGCTATATTTCCCTTAAAATTTTGAAATTTCCAAGACATGGTCTTTTTCCTATTTAAACACAGGAAAGGGACCTTTCT
>BQKN01064552.1:35975-49982 GCA_022839385.1 Asparagus kiusianus
CAAGACATGGTCTTTTTCCTATTTAAACACAGGAAAGGGACCTTTCTTATCAACTTAACGCACTTAAGATTGATGATGGATAAACAAGTGCCACATTACAGGAGGGATGAAGGACACATCCCATACCCAGGGGGATTCATCTCTTGAATCTATGGAGACCATCTAAGTTATCTGTTGAAGACACATTTAAAAAATTGACACGTATGAATACGGTGGCATAGTAACATTTTTGTTGAATCTATGGAGGCCATCTAAGTTATCTGTTGGAGGCACATATAGAAATTGACACGTATGAATACAGTGGCATAGCAACATTTTCTAATTTGCATTTATTTACATACTTCCTTGTACATACTATTGAATCTGTTTTCAAAAATTAAATTGGTTTGGAAATTAAATTTTATTTATTAACCGACGTTCATGACAACAATCGCACATGTCTAATTTCTTTAAATGCAATAAACATGCTTGGTCTGCTAGCGATAGATGCCATACTCCTTGAGTGTTTTAATTCGCTAGTGCCTGACAAAACATTCAGATTCATAATAGCATTGAAGCGCTCAGCTTACGGAACAACCCGTACTATTCAAGGGACAGAAATTTATTGGAAACAGAAACCAGTTTTGCACATGTCTTAATGTTACACAAAGAAGCTCCAAATTTGTTCACATTTTTATACTACGTTTAATTGCTAAGAAGAAGAATGGTAGGCTTAGCAAGTGATAAACCTTCCGCGCACATGTTACGGATGCTTTTGCTCTAACCTGTGCAGCAGCATTTGCAGTGACACATGGTGCTCTAGCGAAAAGGTGTAGATTTGAGGCAAGGTAGTTCAAATTTGTTTTGTCAATTTTCAAACCCACCGCATACTATAAACTCAAAAGCTACATAACCCGCAACTCATTTATGATTTCGCTAAACAGAGGCATAGATGGTAAGAAAACCATAAGTTCTACTTCTATCTACTATTTTTCTACTACATTTCGCCCTCCTCTCTATGATACTAACTTAAGCATCGGAGCGACCAGCTCCGGTGCCTTCTAACCCTTGGGTCGGGGCTCCTCAGCTAGTTTCTGCCCGAAACAGCATGGAAACGGCACGGTAAAGGCAAAATTGAAGTTGCCTCAACAAAGATCAAGACTACAGTAACAAGTAATCTTAGGGGGGTAAAAAAAAAGATCAAACGTTTGCATCAAAGATTACCATTTAAACAAACATGATCAGATCTTTAAGCACTAGACCACCTCCAATCAAAGCCCAGAAGGCCAACACAAGATAAAAACTGAACATTCCTAATATAAATCGAACCTTGGACCCGCATCTAAATAATAATGTATGAAAAATACGAAAAGCAGTAAATTTGGTCATCAATGTATCAATGTGGTCTAAAATTATAAGAAACTACATTAATTTTGATCAATTAAGGAGAGATAAAGGGAGTGATCGTTCACCAGAGAGTTTCGACTTTCGAGCTCTGAAAATTTTCAAGAGAGATTTCGGGAAATCTCCAGATTAGAGAGGAACGTGGCCGTGTTCCACGAGACGAGTACATATACATCTTGGTGTGAATCAAATCAACCACTTGCTCTTGAAAATTATATGACTAAAATATCCTTTACACGTCGTGGCTCAGTTTGTGTTGCCAGCTGTAAATTGCAGAATTTAGAGGGTACTTTTGTAAGAGCAACCTGAATTGACGGGAATATCCCTGAGAATGAGCCGTTTGACTTCAAACGTCATTTGTCGGGCGGCGGGCCCACAAGGGCCGTTGGAGCGTCGGTCGTGGCTAGCCGTTGCCGTTTCCAGCTGGCAGCATAATCCGACGGCTGGGATTCAATGGATTAGAATATTTTGTAGATCTGTTCGTTTATGTATTTTTTATCTGAATCATCGAAATTGTTATTTAATCCCTTTAATTCATATAAACTACGCCAGCGGTCTCTTTAATCCTTTTTTTTTTTTTACTTTGATTGAGTTAGAGACTAATTTAACATGATAAATTACTATTTTAACCACAATCCATTCATTCTCTCCCAAAATCACAAATTTCCCTCCCTTTGGATAGGGAAAAAGGCGAGCGTCGAGGAGAAAAGAAAGAAGTTTGGGTTTATATATAAATGAGTTTGAGTTTGGTTCTCGGGGGCTGTTTGGTTCGTTTCTCATGTACTAGTATAGTGCACGTGCTTTGCACGAGAGCATATTTATTTTGTTTTATGTTTTTTTTATTTTTATTTTGTTGGATGCAAAATAATGAATTACCTTGCATAGCAATATAAGTTCAAAACAATTATAAATTTGTTTAAATAAATAAATTGTACGATAAAATAGTGTATAAAGAACTGTATTAACTATTATAGTTTGGATAATTCTTATATTTTTTCATAATTTATTAAAACAATTATAAATAAGTTAAATTGTTTCTTCTCTTTTAAAAATAATAATAGTATACATGGAATAATTATAATACTATTAGTAAATATATTTTAATTTAATAATTAGTTTATTATATATTAGTAAATAATTTACTAAATTGTATAATTATTAAATTATAGTGTAATTTATTAATTTTAATAATATTATTAAAATTATTATACTATGAATACTATTACGATTATAATAAATACAAATTGTTTTTCACATTACTGTCATACTTTTAAAAAGCTAATAAGATGCAAAGTAACGAGCAGTCCTCCATAAGAGGTGAAACCTAAGGCCCCGTTTGGCAAAGGGTTAATGAAGAGGGGTTAAAGAGAAGGATTAATGTACTTAGCCCATTTGATAATCCGAAGGACTAAATTATTAACCCGTTAAATAAGTTTTATTTTAGTCCTTATGATCAGTTTTAGTGTTTGGGAATAACAATGATTTTGACTATTTTCTTTATAATTAGAAGGGTTAATTCTTATTCCATCTAAATAGGAGTATTAGTAAACCCCTCATTTGAGGGGTTAACTCATTTTAACCCCTCTAGAGGGGTTAACTTAACCCTTCTATATTTTTTATGTTTGGCAAATTATGGAGGGTTAAGTCACTTTAACCCTTATATAGATTTGTTGTGTTTGGCAGGTTAAGAAGGGGTTAAGTCTCCTTAACCCCTCACTTAACCCTTTGCCAAACGGTACCTAAAGGTGTAAGGCATAAGCCTAATAAAGTTTATTGTTTTTAATTTTTGAATTGTAAATATTATAAGAAGATAAATTATGGATAAATTTCAAAGTTTCTATTAAATAACATAATTAAATAAATAATAATAATGTGACCAAAGTTTTTCAAAAAGTGAGGAAATGCATAATTAATAAGAGGTTATATATAATTAGTGAATGATTAATTATAACTAATAACACATTTGACAAATTATCAAACTCAAAAGGGTAAAAATGGAAATCAAAAGTTTTGACAAGGCAATCCTCTTTTATATATAGTATAGATATAGATATAGATATAGATATAGATATAGATATAGATATAGATATAGATTGGGAAATATAATTCTATGTAAAGAAACCTACGTTTTTGGGTTTTACAATAAATAAATTGTTTGGGTTTGTTTCACACATAATATACTTTTCTTGTGTTTGGTTGGCATCAAAAAAGGAGGAAAACTTTTAGGGGCTGTTTGTTTTGCTTCTTTTGCCCCTGATTCCCTACCAAAACTGACAGCTAGTTTTGACAGGGAATCAAGGGCAAAAGAAACCAACCAAACAACCCCTTAGTGATTAGACATTTTCCCACTTTTTTTGTATTTGGTTGGTATTAAAGTGTGTATGGAAAAGTGTATATGGTAACCATTGTAAGTTTACTACTCAGTAAAGATAAATTTGTTTGTGATCGTTAATAGAGGTAATCTTACCAAAAATAAAAGTGCAAATATAACATGAAAAACCAGTAAATAGCCAAATCCATCATAAATATCTGATTAACATAAAAAATCAGACAAAACATGTAATAACATGATTAACTTAACTGTTATGAACTACGTACCTGATTTGATATAAAAAAAATACATATTTGACAGAAAAAATCATATGAAACCTATAATAACATGATTATTCATAAATTTATGAAATACGCACCTGAATTAGCGAAAATTTCTTATGAGGCCTGTAAAAACCTATAATCAACCTGATTAGTCATAATTATTTATATGACATGGAAAATTGCATCAAACCTGAAAATATCATACAAGTATATAATTAGGGACTGTACTACAAGAAACAAAATCAGTTAGATTTCAAAACCATAAGCGCTACAAAATCATGGGCAAAACCAGCAGAAAATTTACTGGTCCAAATTAATATTGTCAGATTCAACACCCAACAACCAAGTAAATGTACCACTCCATATACATCTATAAAACGCAATGTTTGCATACAAAATGTTAATCAAGGAAAAAATATGAGTAAGAAAAGTAAAGATATTGGTGAATCTTCATCTGCCTACATGGATTGCCTATATGGATGAAGAATGGATTGCCTATATGGATGAAGATCGAGAGCTTATAAGGCGGCAGCTAGAGCCACAAAGACCTCCACGGCCACGACTTCAGTAGCAGCAGCACTAGCGCCACCCGCACCACCAACACCTGCAGCAGTACCGATGGCAGCGCTGGCAACAGAGTCGACGAGAACCCTTCGAGCAAGACAGGATTGGTCTAGAGACCCCCCCAGAGTCGACTCCTGCTCAAATCGGTCCGACAGGAGGGACCGACGGAGGGACCCGGCGCCGAGGCCTGCTCTTACTGTCTTCAACACATTCCTTGCAGAAGCTCTCACCATGGTCCAAAAGAAGGGGCACAGCCCCGATATCCCGCGCACCCTATCGCATGGCGCCAGCTGAGATGAGAGAGCTTCAGACCCAATTGGACGAGTTGTTAGCTCAGGGTTTTATTCGTCGGAGTTATTCGCCGTGGGGCGCGCCGGTCCTCTTCGCGAAGAAGAAGGACGGCAGCATGAGATTATGTATAGATTATCGGGAGTTGAACAAGGTCACTATCCGGAATAGGTATCCACTGCCTAGATTGATGACTTGTTCGACCAGTTACAGGGAGCGTGATTTTTCTCGAAGATTGATCTTCGTTCTGGTTATCATCAGTTGCGGGTTCGGGAGATGGATATCCCCAAGACTGCTTTCCTCACGCGCTATGGATCTTTTGAGTTCTTGGTCATGCCATTTTGGTTGACCAATGCACCCGCGGTATTCATGGACTTGATGAACAGGGTTTTTCGTCCATTCTTAGATCAGTTCATGATTGTTTTCATCGACGACATCCTCATTTATTCGAGATCGAAGGCAGATCATGAGCAGCACCTCCGTTTAGCTTTGCAGACCCTACGGGAGCACCAGTTATATGCCAAGTTCAGCAAGTGTGAGTTTTGGCTTTCAGAAGTCAGATTTCTCGGCCACATCATCAGTAGAGAGGGCATATCAGTAGACCCAGCTAAGGTTACAGCAGTGCTCGATTGGGAGCCACCAAAGACAGTGACAGAGATTCGCAGCTTTTTGGGATTAGCAGGCTACTACAGGAAGTTCATCTAGGACTTCTCGAAGATTTCAACGCCACTTACACGTCTTACGAAGAAGGGTGTACAGTTTATTTGGAGCACAGAGTGCCAGAAGGCCTTTGATATCTTAAAGACTAAGTTGACCTCAGCACCAGTTTTGACTATTCCGAGCGGCGACAGGACATTCGTCGTCTACACAGATGCATCATTGGCAGGATTAGGAGGCGTCCTTATGCAGACTCAGAGAGTAGTGTTCACGGGAAAAATGGTTTTCTTCATTGATGATCCCATTGTACTCTTAAATAACAACTTTTTACGTTACAAAGATCCGGTCTTTTTATAAGATCCGGTTATAATGAAAATCAAACAAAAAAATGAAAATTACAACTTTCCTTTTATGTCGAACAAATCACGAGCTCCTGTTATCCGGTCACTCGCTTGCGTGGGTTGTTTGCCTACGCCGATGGTTGATCCGTTGACCACCGCACGATCTAGATCCGAACAGATCTACGCAATATCACGGGTATTATCTCACCAAGGAAATAATAGCCGGAGGGATTATTTCACCAAGGAAACAATCGCTCAAATCTCGGGATCAAAGACCAAGCTTTGATCCGGAGTATAGCAACGTAGATCTGAAGATTTGGTTCCCTCGAACTCCTGCCTTTTGTGATGCGGGTGCTCGTCAAGAACCAGATCCAAACGTCCAAGTCTTCAAGCCTTTAAAAACTCGAGCACGAGTTCTCAATCCGGCAGAGTTTCAGCTCTCCAAAAGTTCTTCCAAAAGTCCTCTCAAATGATGAATCACCCCGCCTATTTATAGGCAACCAGATCTGTGCATTTGGCACAGATCTGGACGGCCACCTCAGGGTGGCTCGGCGATACTGAGGTGGCTCGCTGAGGTGGCTCGGTTTTTGCCGAGCCCCCTTGGGGTGTTTTCCGTCATTTCCCATCTTCCGGTTCTGTATCGGATTTATCCGGATCTTGATTTGATAGTCCAGATCTTTATTTGGCAGTAAATCCGCCTTGGTGTTTGAGTTCGAATCCGTTTTACGGTTAAACGACTCGTTGACTTCCCGAACCGTTGGATTGGTTCCGCACGCGAATTCCGTTGCTCGTGTGCAATTTGTTAACCTCGTCGCCTCGTCACTCGATGGTTCGTTGTTTTGTTGAATCACCGTGTCGAGCTGTGCTAAGGGACCTATAGGCAATTTTATACGCCTACAGATACCCCCTCCAAAGTATTTCAGCCTCGTTCTTTTATAGAAGGGTCTGGAATACTTTGGATATGATTGCCCTTGTTCGCGGGAAAATTTGTGTTCTTCTTCATTGATATCATTGCCATCTCAATAACTGTTTATCGGTTACAAAGATCCAGTCTTTTTATAAGAGCCGGTTACAATGAAAATCAAAATACGAAAAAGAAAGATTACAACTTGTTTCCTTGTTTGTCGAACGAATCACGAGCTCCTGTTTTGCGGTCACTCGCTTTGTGTGGGTTCTTTACCTGCGCCGGGGTTGTTTGCCGTGGACCACCGCATGATCTCGATCCGGGCAGATCTACGCAGTATAACGGGTATTATTCCACCAAGGGAGATAATAGCCGGGAGGGATTGTTTCACCAAGGAAACAACCGCTCAATCTCGGGATCTAAGAACCAAGCTTAGATCCGGAGTATAGCAACGTAGATCCCCCGATCCGGTCCTCTCGAACTCCTGCCTTATTTGGCGTTGTCGATCGCTGAGCGCCAGATCCGGATGAACAAGTCTTGAAGCCTCCAAAGATTGAATCTTTTCTAAGTTTTGAATCTCCAATCCAGCAGGGCTTCGCCTCCTCCAAAATCCAACCTTGAACCAAATGAGCACAATGCCTATTTATAGGCACTCAGAACTGTGCATTTGCATAGTTCTGGGCCTAGCCACCTGTGGGTGGCTCGGCTTGGGCCTTTTTTTTTTTTTTTTTTTTTTTTTTTTTTTTTTTTTCCGGGGTTTGGACTTGTGTCCGTTTCGTCCGTCGTTCGGGTTTTCCGGTGTTTCCGGTTCTCCGTTGTTCGGATTTGATTCGGTTTCTGGAATCGACTTGTTGACTTGATTCCAAATATGGCAGTTAATCCGCTTCTGAGTTCGAGTCCGGAATTGATCTTGATTCGATCGTTATATCACCGAGTTCGCTCTTGTTTAGATGACTCGGTGATTCCCCGAAACATTGGTTTGATTCCGCGTGCGAGTGGATGCATTCCAATGCTTGGGTGTGATTTGTTGGCTTCGTCGCCTCGTTAACCTGCTCCGTTGCGTATGGCTTGGCTTCGGCGTTGGCAAGCTAACGGTCTTGTTTGGATACGTCACCCGATGGTCCGTTTGTCGAATTGACGTCGTCGAGCTGTACTAAGGGACCCGTAGGCAATTTTATACGCCTACAGCCCTCACCCTCAGTCGGTGTAATGGGACCTGGAAATGACCTTTGTTCTGTATTCCTTCAATCCTTCAGGCTATTCGGTGCTTTGTCGAACGTCTGTAAGGGTTCCAGTGCTGCATTTATTGTCTGACCGTTGTCGGAATTTGAACTTGAAGTCGATTCCTGATTTTTTAAACTTTAGCTCGTGCTTGTTGGTTCAACATATAACTGACCCTCGATTGGTGGCGTTGAGTCTTTATTTGCGACGCGTTGTCCGGCGTAGTGTTATTGAGTAATCCTTAAGAATATTTTTAGAAAAATATCCTCCAGGAACTTCTCAAAAAAATAGGGAATAGTTTATACTCGTATACCTTATTGGAGTATTTCTCATATCTGAATGAGCTGAACCTGGTATAATTATCTGAACCGGTCTGATAACGACCCAAAAAAAGGCAGTAATTTGGCTTGAAAATTCTTCCGATCCTTCCGAATGCGCGGGAGAGACCAAAATAAACAAGGGATTGAACCCTCGGTCGACTTGAAGTCGTTTTGACGCTCAATTCAGCTTCAATTTGAATTCTGGCTCAATTCTGGTTCAAACTGGTTCAACCTGGTTCAAGACTGGTTCAACCTGGTTCAAACTGGTTCAGGACTGGTTCAAGACTGGTTCAGACTGGTTCAGGACTGGTTCAGACTGGTCTGGTCTGGTTCAGACTGGTCTGGTCTGGTTCAGCCTTATTTGGACTGATTTGGCTTGATCTGGTCTGGTTCAGTCAATTCTGGTCCGGTTCAGGGCTGGTTTGGGTCTGGTTCAAGGCTGGTTCACCTTTATAAAACCCTACCTTTCTCTCTCTTAGGGCCGGCCACCCTCTATCCCTTATTTTTTGATTTTTCTTCCTTCGAGCATCCGTTCTCCCTCAAAACTTTATAGTTGCATTAGATCTAGTCTTCCTTTGGATCTTTGACTGGGAAGTCTCTCAAAACTTTCATATTTAGAATTTCTCTCAGGCCCCTCGAGCGTGTGGTTCAAGTTTCCTTAAAGATCTCATCTTTATTGGATCTCGAGCTTTTCTTCGGGTAAATCCTCCATGATCTTGGTCTATTTCATATTCGATCTAATGTATGGAGTCGTGGGATTGTATGTAAGGGTTGAGGGTGTGATTTGACGCCTCGAGCTTCTCTTTCAGGGGGGTAGAATTGATAAAAAGGGGAACTTTTTTCTGGATCTGATCCCTCAATTTATTTTGCAGATCATTATGTCGCGTGTCTCGAGAGGTCGCTCCCCTGCTGCGACGGCTGATGGCGCGCCTCCCTCTTACGCTGGTGAGCTATTTTTGGAATATTTGGAAATTTACAAATTAGCCCCCCTTTTTTTTGAAATTTGCAAATTGGTCCTTTACCCCACGTTGTTCTCCTTGGTGAGGCAATCGGGAAGAGCCTTGATTCTCCTTGGTGAGGATCGACGCTTTAAAGATAGGTTTTGCTTGGTCAAAACCATATCTCAAAATAAAGGGGGCGATTTGAAGCTACATTGTGTTTTATAAGGCAGGGATATATTATCAATATGCCCTATCTTGTGATTGCACAATGTGGCCAAATCGTTTCACCCTTTATAAGGCAATGACTCTATTTTGCCCATTTGTAAAATGAGTTCAATTTCCTTTTATAATTGAGACTAACAGGTGTTTAACTGTTCATTTCCAGTGGGATATCCTTCTGGATCATTCTCGTCTCATGCAGTATATGGGTGTCGTGGCGAGTACTATTCGACTTCTGACGATCTTTCCCCCATTCCAGTTACTCCTCAGTTCGTTTTGGGCACGTCGACTGAGGTTGCCCAGGTGGTGAAGGAAGGTGGGCACCGAGCTCTTCGATAGCTGATTACTGATGTACCTTTCGTGAAGGACGCCAGTTCTATTCAGCCTCTTCGGAAGAGCGATTTCTTATTTGGCGACTCTGTCGAAGACCCGGATGCTGTGTTTATTGAGGCCGAGCAGTAGCTTCATAAAACTAGCAGTGGCTTCATATATTTGCCGAAGATTCCTCGGCATCGTTCATTGACTGAGTTCAGGCGTCAGGCTGTGACACGGGAGATGTCGTGGCGCTTGACGGAGGAGCATGAGAGCGTCCACTACGGCTACATCACTCATCAGACATTTCCTGGCTCGAGCAGGAGTCATGTCACCGGATTGCGTCCTGGGGTATTGGGGCTGGATGCACCACCACGTAACGAGTTCCTTGCCACAGCTTCTACCTTGAGGAATCGCCTCGCTGCTCTAGGATGAGAGATGCCTGCGACGCGTCACAGGATTTATGGTTGGGTCCATTCTTTGGACAAGCTTTGGTGGACTCGTATGATGACGTACGTCTTGAGCCGATGGGGTGAGGAGTTGCACGCCTGTGGTTTATATGCAGCCGTTCGTGCCACCATGTATGGATTGCCTGTCAGCGCGAGGCATTTCTGTGCTTTGTTCGAGCTTTATAATCCAGATTCGAACACTTTTCTGACCCGGCAAGGGGAGTTGGGCTTGGCTCTTCACGAGATGCACAGGATTTCTGGCTTACCCATGGGACAGATGTTATATCAGGAATACTTTCCCTCCAACCATGAATTGAGTCAGCTGAAGGATCGTATGCCCGATCGCTATGAGACTCTGTGGGACCTCACTTGTCACTATCATATAGCTTTGGCGCAGTCTGAGCCTTTAGCAAAGAGGACTAAGGTATTCGTGAGTCTGAAGCAGTTTGCCAATTATTTGTTCAAGAATCTGGAGGGTAATTCTGGCGAGGCTATTTGTGAGTTGGCCCCACTTACTCCCTCAGGGGTGAACAGTCTACTGAAGAAGATTGACGCTCATTCTTATACCACTAGTAGTCCTGAGGGTGGCTTTCCTGCAGGGACTAAGTTCAAATCATTCTTATGGCATGCGACCGCACCGATTCGACCGATGACTCTTCTTGCCGGTTATCTCGCTATTTGGTTGAAGAAGTGCATGGTTCCATATCAGTCTGGCGACGCCTTGCCCTTGGAAGTGCTCTATCTAGCAGTTCAGCTCGCCTATAAGAAAGAACTTTCACTTCTTCCGGTGATAGTGGCCAACATTCATTGAGGACTTCGACAGCTTTCTGGTGCCTTTACACGGAAGGAAAGTGATTTGCCGGGTCAGATTCCCACCATTAAGACGGAGCTCCCGTACACTTATTTGATGGCCTGGTTCGTCCTTCACCGTTCGGATATGATGTCGATACCGAACGCCACCGACCACTCCGTTCCCCTACTATAGTTGCTTGAGAATGGCAAGTGGGAGGGGCGCGGATTTCCTAACATCAGACAGCAGCTGCAGGTTCACAAGTGTTGGACATTTTCCACTTGCTTCCCGCAGTTCTCCGGCCGATACAGCGATTGTTTGATAGATGAGGAGAGGCCGAGGGAGTATCGAACTCACTTAGACGTCGGCTGCTTTAACTGGCTGGTGAACATTAGGCCAGGTTATCTAACTTTTCGGGTGAGGGATCAGTGTTTCATAGAGCCATATCTACCCTGCCGATTCGCTCGCCAGTTTGGATATGATCAGCTTTACGTCGGGAATCCCCGTCAGCAGCTTCGGGCCCACGGCGGTTTGGTGGATGGTCTCCGTGCATGGTTGTGGACCGTGACTGGCTGTACTGGTGCTAAGTTCAGTCTCCCGAGTGCTGATCGGCAGTTAAACCTCACTTTCTTAAGCTGCAAGTGGTTGTTAGCAGCTAATAAGACTATCCCCGTGAAGCCGATCGCAGAGCTAGAGGCCGAGGAAGCTTCTTAGGTTGATTCTCGTAGGATTTAGGAGAACGCTCGGTCGCAGAGGATACGGAACAAGACTCGTCGGATTGATGAAGAGGGGAAGAGGACCTTCCATTCTGCAGACGAGGCTTCAGGCGGAGATCCTGAAGATTACGAGGACTTTTCCAAACGAGGTTAACCATTCATCTTTTTCTTCTACTTTCCAGAATTATTAAAGCTGACAATGGTTTGATGTTTCAGGGCCCATTGGTGACCAGGAGGAAGAGTTCCGTCATCCTCCCCAGGCGAGACCTTCGATTATTGTCCCTGCTGCTAGGCGGAAGAGATTGGCTCGCAAGCCACGCGCAGCTTCACAAGCATCTGATATGGATTTGGCTGGTGATGATCCTGCTAGTGACGGAGGTAATATCTATCCTGTAAACCATCCTCTTGATTATTCAGAACATTGACTCACGCTTTTCCATCTCTATATAGGAGAGCGTGGAGAGAGCGAGATGAGTCCCGATCCTGTTCCTGTATCTCCTGGCGAGCCTGACTCACCACGCCAAGTGGAGAGGCCTGCAGTAGCTGCCGACGTTAGGGAGGACATTAATGTAGGACCCGACCCAGCGAATCCAGGTACATCTACCATTGACAATATATCTTTTAGATGACACGCAAAGGAGTCGAATGATTCGGAATTTGCGCATCCTCTAATTGTCTCTGTACTTCTCGCTTCTTCAGATAACTTGCAGGAGGCGAACGTGGATTTTGGAGATAAAGAGGCTAATGCATCCGTAAAAGGTAACTCATTTCAATTGGTTGTAGTCTCTTCATTCTTCTTTGGTATTTATATTCTCTTGTGTCAGACTTCTCGATTGATGATTTTGACGAAGAAGGCTTGCTTGTGGACACTCCTATGATTCACTTCATGTGTGGCTCTCCTCAGATTGATGACCAGTTGCCTGGAGATATGTTTCTTGAGTCCACATTCCCTAAGAACCTTGAGGGTGGTTCTTTTGAAGGTACGTGCCTCCTCCCAAGTTAATTATAGGACTAGCCAATTCTTGACTAATGCATCTATAATGTGATGTCTCTGAGAATTCTGTTTTGAATTTGACAGGAGCTTTTGTTGAGACCGATCCTGTTGAGCCGACTGCGAGACCAACTACACCAGTTGATACCTCTGCAGCGGTTACACCCCCAGTACCTCCAGTGACTCAAGAGGGTATGAATTAGGCAACTGAGAATATTATTTATTTCCTCCTCAAAACATTTTTGACGGATTTCTCCTTCTTTGTGTAGGGTCTACTTCTCGGCTTCATATCCTTGTGAAAGAGTTGCTATCAGACGACGATCCTGAGAAGATCGTTCTCTGCATAGAACTTCGCCCCTTCTTCTCCTTCGTGAATGCTATGATTGGCAAGCTCTTCCACGGTGGACTCTTCCTTCGCCAATTCAAGGCTTTTCTTGATTCCAAAGTCAATTTGATAAGGGAAGCAGGATATCCAGATTTGGCACAGGCTATAGTTGATGACCTCGATTGCCTAGATCATGAGCTTCAGATGTTTCGTGAGCTCCGAGATGCAGGCGCTTCTTCATTTATTGTTGCCGAGCTGGATACCTGCTTACAGTCATCACGCGAGACTCGGATTCTTGCTGAGCTCGAGATTCAGATGCAGCGGGGCCGAGTAGATCGAGTTAAGACCAGCCTTGCTACTAGATCATCTTCGCTTGTTTACTAGATCATCTTCGCTTGCCGAGCTCGATCTTTCTATTACCTCCTGTGCGACCGAGATAGACCAGCTCAGAAGAACACTCCGTGAAAAAAAAAGGAGTCTTTGGATATTCTTCAGATGATGAAAGCACAGGATCAGCAAACCCACACTGCTTTATCTGATGAGTTGAGATCCTTGGAGCAGAAGCTAGCCGAGACAGAGGAGATTGCTGCGAGGACTTCAGCCACCACCGAGGAGTCCATCAGAACTGAACTTAGGCAAGCTTATGATGAGAAACTATCTAAGATCAGTCAGCAGATTTTTGGTCATAGTTTTGATGTATGATTTTGTTTGCTGAGTACTTTGACCTTTGATTCCTTTAGTGAAACCGGTTCTCATCTTTATTTTTATTATGATTCGTCATTCCGTTTGAAATGATTGACCATAATACTCATAGGATTTTTGGCAAACCCTCAGCCATCAACGGGTTTGATGAGCCTTTACCGACTACCGTTTGAGTCGGGCTAGCATGCGGATTGTTTAAATCCGTTCGCATGTAACGTTACGCTCAGAGATTAAATTCTCTAAGACTTTGTGCTATGATGTCGAATACATAGACTTCGCCATTGTTACG
>BQKN01064553.1:0-30736 GCA_022839385.1 Asparagus kiusianus
GTTTTGCAGCTCCTGCTGCTGCTGGGTTTGTTGCTGTTTTGTTGCTGAGTTTGTGCTTGCAGGCGCTGGGGTTTGTTGCTTGTTTTTCCTCATCATACATTCTCACCATGCTGCTGTGTTGTTTTTCTGAGCCTGTGGGTTACTTGCTGTTTAGTTTTGAGCTTGTGCAGCTCCTTGCACTTGATATATGGCAATGATGATGATCAGCGTTTACTGAGAATGCAATCTAACTTACATCGTTTATTATATCCAGATGAGGCAAAAAGGGATGAGATTGCAGCCTACGTTGAATTGACAATGTCTAGACGAGGCAATTCATCATTATAATGCAATCTGTAATAAACATGTAAGTTATAGGTGGGGCAATCAATGATGACAAGTTGATCTATTACTGAGCCATACAATATCAAATAGAATTTGTACCCAATTCAAACAACAGTTTTCATTACAGCCTCAATAGTTTTTGCAATTACAAGTACATGACATGAAGTTTGTAATAATTAAAATAACACAAAAAATTGCTAAGAAAATTGCAGAAATTTTCCAAGCTAGTAGTTGATTTTTGACAAGTCTCAATTCTTTCTTCAGCTTCTTTGATTGCAAAATATATTTATCTCCGTACCTACTTTCTTTGACATATTGGCTTCCTTGGGTGCTTGATGACTCTCCTCTTTCTTCAGCCCATTTGAAAAAATTGCATTCTTTATTTGGGAATTTTGCACACCCCCAATAACACCTACCCTTATTTTTACCATTCTTGCACACTTTCATCGGTGTTCGGAGAGTGCAGTCGCAATAAACTTCATAATTCTGCCAGCACTCTTCTGATATCATCCTTGTCGGGGCAGCAAATTGAAGAGGTTGGGAATTTTATTATTACTGAAAAATGAGAATGATGGGATTATTTGTGAGGCCTTAAGGTGAATTTATAGGCACCATGCCCCTGAAATAGCCGTTGCTATAGTAATTGCCCTAAGAATATTGAAATCTGTGTTTTTTGAGCTGGAAATATCCGTTGCTACAGTGCTTGCTGCTTGAAATATGCTGCTGGGGGCTTAAATCCGTTGCTACAGTGATATATTAAATGTGAATTTAGATAACCGTTGCTACAGTAACTATTCCAAGAAAAATATTCTTCTTGAACCAAACATGGTATTAGGAATTGGACCAATTCTATAAAAGTGAGATTATTAATCCTTTGGGTGAAACAAACATTGAAAGCCAAAAAAAGTGGGATTCCATAAAACTAAAACTTGTCCATAAATTTTTTATGGATTAGGTTGGAATCCATAAATTAAATAGGATTCCTAATCCTATTCCTAGCCCTTGGTGAAACAAACAGCCCCTTTATTTAGCATCAGAAATTTCTTGCGCCACCGCATCCCTTTCCAAGTTCTAAACATTTGCACTCTAAGTCCATCTCTTTATACATCAAATCTCCTTCATTTATTTAGCCCAAATGTCATGTGTTAAGCAAGCAAGATTTACTATGCCTAAATGAGTGAAACTTGAGCAACATCGACCTTTGAATTAATTTGATTTCCAAATATCTAATGAAAAGTCATATAAAATCCTGAATTTTTAGCATACCTCTAAACATAATTTATGAAACGGGAGGGTCAAAATAAACAACGTTCTTTTTTAGAAACACAAAACAAACAATTTGAAATCTAATAAAAAACAATAGTAATAAACATCGTAAAAACCCTTGCCACTACTTAAATTAATCATCGCATTACCAAGATGCATGGAGCAGAATTTTTCAGGGTGAGGCTGGGGACTAACTTTGTGGCTAAACTTTGATCAACATTACTACAAGTAGATATGTGTTCTTGTTTAGTTTTGGGTTTTCTTTTTTTTTTAATGAAGTTTTCGATTTAATTATTGGGGAAATTTTCAATTTCCTACTCGAAAATTGAATTTTAACTACATAACTTTTATATACATCAATACTATTTTTGTGCCTCGGTGGATTTGTCTTTCATGTTGAGGCACTACTTGATATTTTTTTTAAGAATCGAGACCATCGTTTTTTAATTTGATCTCTCTATCAAATAGATGTATTAATACAACATTAGTTTATTTGAGGGTAAAAATGTCATTCTGGTTATAATATTAGTTGGAACATTCATAATTCTCCCTAAAGAGTAACAAACAAACAACAGTCTAGATTATTTTAAGTCAGTCCGAGTGTTAGTCGGTGTAAAAACAAACATTAACTTGCACCAAAATAAGAAATAACTTCAGGATAGCATAATGTTAGGACTATATTCCGGTGATCATACTACCCCTTAATTAGTGGGTAAAAAATAAACATGGCCTTAGGAATCTACAGTCCCCCCCGGCCCCGCCCCACCTCCAATCTCAGTTTTTTCTTGTTGCAATCTAAAACGGATTACTAGTACTTTCTCCAATTCTTTTGTATACAGGTTTCTTGAGGGATATTATTACCGTCTGCGCCCTTTATTTGGTTCGCAAATGGGTGGGGAGGCAACCTAACACAGGACGGGGATTCACGTGGTCCTCTGTCCTCCACCGCCTCTTTCTCAAGGTTCCTCTCTACTACCCCCACTCTTTATTTGGACACCAAAAGAAAGCTGCTTTCTTTTGTTAAATCTTTCAGTTGGATAATTAATGGGATTTTAGGTTTTGTTGGGTTCTCCCCACCACCCCCACCCCACTTTCATTCATGTTTTGATGCTTTTATAGCCGTGTTCAGTCTCTTTTTCGGGGATAATGTTAGAATCCAGTTCATGGGGCCCACCCCCAGCCCCTTTGCGTCCCTGAGGCCGCCTCCTCCCTACTTTTCCCCCCCATACCCACTTTGGGGTTTTTTTTCCCTTCTATCCGGCCAATTCGCTGCAGAAAGTTGATGTTTTACTCATAAATCAGGTACGTGTACCATTGATTGAAAGGGACTTCCATTTTAATTCCATGTCTAGAGACGATATCCTTCACCGCAAGGCTTTTGTGGGAGCATGGGCATGAGGTGTTGTTGAGAAATTTTGAAAAAAAGAAGAGAAGATGTCGTCGAGGTCCAACAGAGCCACGGGCTCCCGAAGCAGCTCAGCTCGGTCTAGGCACAGCGCGAGAGTGGTCGCACAAGCCTCTTTGGATGCGAAGCTTCATGCCAGCTTTGAGGAGGGATCGGCTCAGCCTTTCAATTACGCCACCTCTCTCGGAGGAGGAGGAGCCGAGACAAGCGGAATCCCCTCCTCCTCCGTCTCTGCCTACCTCCAGCAAATGCAGAGGGGCCAATACATTCAGCCCTTTGGATGCTTGCTAGCCTTCGAGGACCAGGCTTTCACCATTATTGCCTTCAGTGAGAACGCGGCGGAGATGCTTGACCTCGCCCCTCACGCGGTTCCCAGCATCGACCAGCGTGATGCCCTCTCAATCGGTACGGATGTGCGCACCCTCTTCCGATCGCCCAGCGCCATGGCCTTGCAGAAAGCTGCCACCTTTGGGGATGTCAACCTCCTGAACCCCATCCTTGTACATTGCAGGAGTTCTGGCAAACCCTTCTATGCCATCATTCACCGGATTGATGTTGGGTTGGTTATTGACTTGGAGCCCGTTAACCCTGCTGATGTACCCGTTACCGCTGCCGGAGCATTGAAATCCTATAAGCTTGCTGCTAAGGCGATTTCAAGGTTGCAGTCCTTGCCTAGCGGGAATATCTCTCTTTTGTGTGATGTTTTGGTTCGGGAAATTAGTGACCTTACCGGCTATGATCGTGTAATGGCTTATAAGTTTCATGAAGATGAGCATGGAGAAGTTATAGCTGAGTGTAGGAGGTCGGATTTGGAGCCTTATATCGGCCTTCATTATCCTGCTACGGATATCCCGCAGGCTTCGAGGTTCCTTTTCATGAAGAGCAAGGTGAGAATGATATGCGACTGCTCTGCTCACCCAGTTAAAATCATCCAAGATAAGAAGTTGGCTCAGCCTCTGAGTCTCTGTGGATCGACTCTGAGAGCACCTCATGGATGTCATGCTCAGTACATGTCGAACATGGGTTCTGTTGCCTCGCTCGTGATGTCAGTTACCATTAATGAGGACGATGATGAATCAGGCAGTGATCAAAAGGGAAGAAAGCTGTGGGGATTGGTGGTTTGCCATCACACAAATCCTAGGTTTGTCCCCTTTCCACTTAGATATGCCTGTGAATTCTTGCTTCAGGTCTTCGGGATTCAGCTTAACAAAGAGGTAGAGTTAGCTGCTCAGGCAAGGGAGAAGCATATCCTTCGGACCCAGACTGTTCTCTGTGACATGCTTCTTAGGGATGCGCCTATTGGCATCTTTACACAGACTCCTAACGTTATGGATATTGTTAAGTGTGATGGTGCTGCTCTTTACTACAAGAACCAAATTTGGGTTTTGGGAACAACGCCCACAGAGCCTCAGATTAGAGATATTTCTGCCTGGCTTCTAGAGTGTCACGATGGCAGTACAGGTTTAAGCACCGATAGCTTAAGGGAAGCTGGTTATCCCGGTGCTTTGGCCCTTGGAGATGCAGTTTGCGGGATGGCTGCAATCAAAATTACCGACAAAGACTTCATCTTTTGGTTTCGGTCTCACACAGCAAAGGAGATTAAATGGGGTGGAGCAAAACATGAACCTGCCAATAGAGATGATGAAGGCCGGAAATTGCAGCCTCGATCTTCTTTCAAGGCTTTCTTAGAGGTTGTAAAGTGGCGAAGTCTTCCTTGGGAAGATATAGAAATGGATTCAGTTCATTCATTGCAGCTCATACTACGGGAATCTCTTCAGAATGAGACTGCTGTGGGCGAATCCAAGACCTTAGTGAATTCAACACTTGATGATATGAAGAGGATTCAAGGAATGGACGAACTGCGTGCGGTTACTAGTGAAATGGTTCGTCTTATTGAAACTGCAGCGGTGCCCATTTTTGCTGTTGATTCCTTGGGGAATATGAATGGATGGAATACTAAAGCAGCAGAGCTAACAGGTTTGTCTGTGGAGGATGCTATTGGTATGCCACTGACTGGTCTTGTACATGATGACTCAATTGATGTGGCCAAAAGTGTTCTTAGGTTAGCTTTGCAAGGTAATAGCTCCATCCTACTTCAATTCTACAAAATCCAGTGTATTCAATTTTGCCTATTTTTATTATCTTCATTGTATCAAATGTAGTTCAGTGCCGTGTGTCAACCTGATATTCGGATTTTGTATTGTTGATGTCCATTGCTGTGTCATACCATCGCACTAGCGCTCGATCTATGGTTCAAATATTGAAGTTGTTTAAAGTTGCTACATGCTAATTCTGATAATATGCATTTCTTGTATCTTGATAACAGGAAACGAAGAGCAAAATATTGAAATCAAACTTAAAACATTCTGTCATCGAGAATGCGATGGGCCTGTTGTATTGATTGTTAACTCTTGCTGCAGTTGTGATATGAAGGACAACACAGTCGGGGTTTGCTTTGTTGGACAAGACGTGACATGTCAGAAAATGATAATGGATAAATACACTCGTATTCAAGGTGATTACAATGCTGTTGTAAAGAATCCAAGCGCACTAGTCCCTCCTATATTTATGGTCAATGAGCATGGTTGCTGTGTTGAGTGGAATAGTGCTATGCAAAAATTATCCGGTTTGAAAAGGGAGGATGCAGTCGGTAAAATGTTGGTTGGGGAGGTGTTTGATCTGAATGGTTTTGGGTGTTCAGTCAAAGATCATGACACCTTAACCAAGCTAAGGATCTTATTAAATGGTGTGATTGCAGGTCAAGATGTAGATAAACTGCTTTTCGGGTTCTTTGATCAAAATGGTAAGTTGGTCGAAGCTTTACTTTCAGGAAACAAGAGGACTGATTCTGAGGATAGGATCACTGGGGTGTTGTGCTTTTTGCATGTGGCAAGCCCAGAGCTTCAACAAGCCTTGCAGGTGCAGAGAAGGGCTGAACAGGCTGCCAATAATAGTTCTAAGGAAGTGGTGCACTTACGCCAAGAAATCAAAAACCCACTTCATGGAATTGTTTTTACTCAAAATTTGATGCTCGCTTCTGAATTAACTCAGGAACAAAGGCGACTTCTTCGGACTAGCATCCAATGTCAGGAACAGTTGACAAAAATCCTGGATGACTTAGACATAGAGAGCATTGAGCAGTGGTATGGATTTTTTTTTATTTTATGCCATAAGCCATATTTTTTCATTCATTGTTTAGGAGGGAGTTTTATTTTTATTTATTTATTTATTTATTTATTTTTTTTTTTTGGGGGGGGGGGAGGGGTGGGTTCTCAAAATTTTATCACTATATATGTCATATTGGAATGAAAATAAGTTATGACATTTTAAAAATAAACATGTATAAAATTTGATAAGCCAGTACAATTTGATATAATAAGACATAGCATAAGGGCAATTGCGTGTGGACTATGACGCAATTATAGGGAAGGAGGATCAACCTGGCCGAGGTACAACAATTAATGATATCCGTAAAAATCTACAAAGCATATTATTGTAGTAATTTCTGCTTTAAATATTCAAAATAAGCATTAGATGAGTAAAGCAAGTGTAATATGTCGACAAGAAGAAGATTAAGTACTAAAGCTCCCACCACGTGTTTGAGGCGTGCCCAAGAATTGTTGTATCAAGTATGATGAAGAAACATTGGGTCCGGTTAGGTCATGAAATCTTCAACGTTCCAATGTGGAAGTCTATTCTACGTTGTCCCTTATTGACCTCGTTTATACAACATGCGTTACTTGTAAAAACCTAGAATAAGATGACGATCAGTTTGATTTGTTCTACTAGATTGATCCATTCTGTAATGGGATGTTCACTGATACATTTTCTTGATTTTCTTTGCAATTGTATGTTTTCTTGGTTCTATTTACCTGCCTTCTTATCTTGTGCCTATATCTTGTGTCCTTTATTTTTGCTCATTTATGACATAATTTATAGTGCAAAACAAACACAAGTTTAAGTGCAAAAAAATTTCTTGAATTCATTAGTTGTTATGATGTTCTTTGTATTTTTAATAAGTTAAAAATTTCCAGATATTATTAATATTTTTCATTTGAGAAGACATGTATTTTAATATGCTTCTTCCACAACCTATTAGTGGGTAAAGACGTAAAGTTATCTCCAAAGAAGGAAATTGTCAAAATAAATCGTCGTGCCATTTAAAAGAATGTTGATGGATAAAAAGTCCAGACTCATTTCGAAAAAAAAAAAAATTATTGCTGCTTTTCTAAATAAGTCTAGAAGGTTGTGATAGCAGGCGTACATAATGTTTGAAAGATGGAAAGACTATGATATTATGATTTGATTCATGTGTGAATTTATCCTCGATCCTTTCGCATATACACCCCCACACCCCCCCCCCCCCCCAAAAAAAAAAAAAAAAAAAAACGCGCCTCCTCACTAGAAAATGGAAACCTCTATACTCCCCTAACCGTGCAGGATAAATTATATTTAGTAGAAAATTTACCCTGTTCATTGACTATTTCGTTGGAAATTTTATGGCTTGAGAAGAGTGTTTTATTAGAGGTCATAATGGTCTAATATCCTTGTACTCATTTTTATATATGCAATTGCATTATGTTTGTGCAGATGGTGTTCCATTAGAAGTCATAATAGTCTAATATCCTTGTACTCAGTTTTGTATATGCAATTGCATTTATAGCTTAAAAAGAGTGTTTTTAGAGGTCATAATAGTCTAATATGCTTGTACCGTTGTGCTCACTTTTTATATATTCAATTGCATATATGTCTGTGTGTGTAAAAAAAAAATCTTAACATACGTATTAGAGGAAGAAAAGATTACTTAAATAGAGGGCTGCAAACTACAAATGGTTTATGATCAAGCTCAACCTTTCTAATAATTTTTTATAGTAATATCTGGAAGAAGTTTAGATGAAGATCAAAATGATCCATCATACCATGTTGAGGAACAACCAAAAACCTGCTAAAACATATCAACATAAAAGCTTGCTTAGTGTTACTTAAAACACCATATTCAATAGTTCCAATATGTGCATCTCTTTCAGAGCTATAATCTCTGCCAGTAGCAATTTATCAATTAGTCCATCAATGTCGTCGACCATCTAAATACCCATCATATCCTCGATTAAAAGAAGCATTTGATAGGTTGTATATATCCCTATCAATTCGAACATGAACTTTAAGCCCTTATTCATTGTTACAGATATGAACTCAACCAGCCAGTCTTCTCAGCTACCAAAGAGACAAAGGTGATGGTGGCATGGGCTGCCAGGATTTCTAGTAGTCATGTAACTGAGATCAGTCCATGAGCATTGTGCTTCCTCTTATAGAGAGATCTATATTTAAGCACAGTAGAAACCAGTAAACCATGGTGATTTGAGATGGTAGTTGCAAAAACCTTCTGGGTTAAAATCCAAGTTTTCTGATAGTTGTCACACCTGATGGCTATTAAGAATCTCCGATAAATCCCCAGTTTCTTCCATCCAATATGGGATGTTTTGATCCGAAATTGTCCCTGACATCAGACATTTGGAGCACTGCATATAATTACATGAAAAGAATGAGAAATAAAGAGGTTTGGCACTCTTTAGTCAATCATCAAATGTTTTCTTTTGTATGCGGCAAAAAAAAAATTCTTTTCGACACATGCATACACATGTGTACGTACACATGCATGAGAGTGCAAGCACTAAATTGGCCTACGTCGGCTTACTGTTTTGCTGATCTGGCTCTTCCCATTGACTCAATGTATATGTATATCCCATTCATTCAGTATTGATCTCCTAGTCAGATGTCAAAATCTGATACTTTGTCCACAGAAAGCAAATGCCATCTCCATTTGTGCCATTCGCTAATCCATGCTTCTATATGGTAGGAGTTTGGGACTGTGAATGCTTCTAAATATTATCCAATAAGTAACAAGTCTGAGGTTGAAGTTCTTGTCTCTGTAATCTATGCAATATAACTTGAAGTCAGTATGCTAAATTAGTCGTGCTCTCTAAGAACTGGTGGTGCAAGATACTAAGTTGCGTACTTTAGTTACCAATTTGGCATGCTATATATGATAAGATGTGCCACTGTTTCTACTCATGCATTAGTGTATATCTTGTGGGGGAAGTTTGATGATAAAATATACTTACCAGTTACCATTGGCCAATCAGCTATTTGCAGTATCCCCTTGATTTGATTCTTCCTAATCAAATGTCTGATATTAGTTTGTGCAGACTAAAATCATGATGAATCGGTTCAATATTGTTTGAATGGCATTTCTTGACCATATTATCTTATATAAATCTAGTATACCAATTTAAACCTCACTTAGATTTTGAACTTCTGAACAGCTACATGGATCTGAATACTGTAGAATTTAGCCTTGGGGAAGTTTTTGAGGCAGCCATATCTCAAGGGATGGCCCTAAGCAAGAAACGGGAGGTGTTGCTTGTTCATGATTCAACTGCTGAAGTATCTTCATTGAACTTGTATGGTGACAATTTGAGGCTTCAGCAAGTTCTGGCAGACTTTTTAGTGACTGCACTTCAGTTCTCACCACCTGCTGATGGATCTGTAATTCTCCGCGGCATCTCAAGAAAACAACGAATAGGGACTGGAGTGCATATTGTTCACCTTGAGTTAAGGTATTTTCATATTCTAAACTATTAGTCATAAACATTTCTCATTGTGTTAGGTTCCATTGCTCCCAAGTTTCAGATTCCTCAACTTTATACGTACTTATGTGATGGTACTGAAGTGTTACCTGTTGGGAGATTCTTGTGTAGGGGTCAGCATTCGGTCAGTCGGTATGGTTTTGGCCAAATTTGGCCCCCGAAACCATACCACTAGTGGCTTGGAACCGAATTGAACAAAATCGGGTTGGTTGGAGTTTGGGATAGTTGGGCTCTCGTTAATTCATTGAATTTTTTTTTATTTGGCTTGATTTGATATAACTTTTGATGAGCAAATAGAGCACAATCTACAATATATCATTTGCTATTAACATGTTAAAGCTCATATTTATCATTTAGTACCACTTAGCATGCTAGCACACTAAAGCTTGTATAGGTTTGCAACTTAATAAGTTGATTGAGCGCATAAAAGATTGCTTCTCAGATGGGGCTATTTTGGCCAAAAAATAAAATAAAATAACAATATTCAGAATGTGGTGAGGGAGGAAGGGATTTTCTGCAACTGTATAGGATAGGAGATTTGCAATTAGGGGTGCTAATATCTATCCATATTTAAGGAAATATACGTAACCGTATCCATGATGATACAAATATGGTTACTCAAATCTATAATCTATAGGATATGGTTACGAATATGGTTTGGTAGTGATATATCCAGATCCGTATCCGAAATATCCTGGTCATATTGTTGCAATAGTTTTAATCCGTTGGGTTTGAGGTTAATTTTAATGTCTAACCTTAGCTTTTCAAATATAATGAACATATTAATGAACTCTTTTATATCATATAAACTATATGCATTCTAATAGTATCTAGTTTTTCATCTGTTTTGTGTCTGCATGCATAGCTATTTATATATCCGCATGTATATCTATATCCATATCTGATTTTAGCGGATGTGGATATGAATTTTCCTTAGTGTATATTCGTATCGGTATCCGTGCTGGGTAAGTGGATATGGATATGGCGAGGGTCGTATTCGAGCCGTATCTGGACCGAATGCATCCTTATTTGCAATCATTTTTGCAAGGAAACTGCACATGTTGAAATGGAATTGGTTTTTAGGTGCCATTGGATATTTGTACAAATATTGCAACTCTGGATAACGGTCGGTTTCTGTGTTTTGGGTTCAGATTTTGTTCAACCCTGACTGACCCGAATTTTTTTCAACGCTGAACCGCACTGTCTAAATGTTGGCTGTTTGGTCGGTTACTTTGGTGTGAGCCAATCAGTGTTCAACCCAATTCATGTACGAGTATACTTCAACATTGGAAAAGTTAAGGAAAAAGTATAGTCTCACATTGAAAGAGTTTAAAGAGCGATGTGTTTACGTAGGAGTTAGGTACAATACCTAATAGCTTAATCTTTTGGGTAAATTTGTTTTCTTGCCTCTATTTAAGGCCAATTAACTCAATATTGGGCCCGATTTATCCCAGCGGTACTGATTATCAATTTACTCTAAAGAGCTATGTAAGCTTATTGTCATTTGCAGATATAGTTTATTACCCTGTATAACTGGTGCAAAATTGAACACAGCCTTTATTCCAAGTAATTTATTGGCTACATGACTTCTTGTCCTCCATTCAGTTCAGTTCAAGGGATAACATCTTGTGTTAAATTAATAATATCCCTGGTTTTCAATAAAGGAAAAAACTGTAAAAATAAAGGAAAAAAGAATTACATCTCAATATTCTATTATATTTGAATGACTCATTTTTCGTTGGCAATAAGTTTAAGGTTGCTTATGATTTAAAATTCTTTTTTTTAGGATCATTCATCCAGCACCAGGTATTCCAGAGGCTCTGGTGCAGGAGATGTTCCATCGTGGCCAGAGCATCTCAAGAGAAGGACTTGGTTTATACATTAGCCAGAAGCTCGTTAAGATAATGAACGGTACCGTTCAGTACCTTAGAGAAGCTGAGAGCTCGTCTTTCATTATTCTTGTAGACTTCCCGTTGGTTCAGAACACAAAGAGGCGTTTATCATAAAAACAAGTGATTCATCTATAGTTACTCCCTTTGTTGGCTTGCTTTGAGGGGCTACAAGCAACAACACAGAAGTATGACTAATCAAATGTCGAAAAATGATTTTGCGTTGACCTGGCAACTAAGCAGAAAGGCCCGAGAAAAACATTTGGAGGGAAGCCTCCCATTCTCTGTTTTCAGGTTCACCTTGTTTATACTGTTGAGTGGATTGCCTTGGATACTTCCGTAGATTTTAGCTAATATGGGCACTTGGCAGTAAGTTCTTAACTTGGTTAGAAGCTTTGATTTAGCTTTTATGAGAGAGGTTACATTTAGAGTTAAGAAATTCATACGAAATCTCTCCTTTTCTTCCTTTTCTTTGTCATTTTAAATATTTTATGTGCTCTAATGTCCTTGGACTGATAGTTGTTGAGCTTGTCGAAATATAACCAACAGGCTGACAGTAGCTGACAGGTACCAAAAACTTGCCTGGTTCACGCTCGAGCTTGTGCGACGCAGCATGATTATCAATTTCTTCCATTTACTTGCACTATACTGGTTTTTTGCAAAATAATAAGTGTTATCCAGTTCGTCAAAAACAGCAGGTGGGCAGGACCAATATCTTATTCTTACTGATCCAGACCTATGAAGGTTCTGCTGCAGAAATATTAAAGCAACCAAGACGCTTTTATGTGACCATACCTTGTGCCTGATTTTATGAGGTGTACGATGATGTTTCCAGTAACGCTAATCCTATATCAGGTGGGGGTGGGTTCTTGTTTTTAAATTTTTTATGCAGTATGCGAAATATATCAGTTACATTGACCTTTTACAGCATTCCTACATGTTGAATTGGTGAATCATGTTTTTAGTATCAATTGGAGTTTGGACTCAGATCAATTGGGTTTTGGAAGAGTATCATGTGGAGTTTGGACTCGGATCAATTGGGTTTTGGAAGAGGAGACCGACTTCTCATCCGCATCATAAAATAGTAACTACATTTTGTATGCCAAGCATCTTTGCCTCATAGACATGACCTAAAGCTCTTGCTTGCCAACATATTTCTACAGTTACATAATATAATATTGTAATTAATCATATTAAACTCTAAACGCACAACTTGCTTTCTATTGAGTCAATTTCCCAGTCCTTCGGTGATATAAAGTGTATGCTCTCACTTGCTTTCTATTGAGTCAATTACCCAGTCCTTTGGTGATCTAAAGTTCATACTCCCACTTGCTTTCTATTGAGTCAATTTCCCAGTCCTTTGGCGATCTAAAGTTCATACTCCTGACAGCACCTTTAAATAATAATAATGTGTGAATTGTCAGAGGAGGTCGTGGGATATAGCCTTCTCACGACCTAGGAGCGAGGTGAGAGTCATGAAAGAGCGACATCCCCAAGGAGTTCTTTCTCTCAACAACAATGAGATCAAGAGGTCAAATTTCATGAGAAAAAAGGACTTTTCTTCTGCGTGTTTCTTATCTTTGGCTCTCTCATACTTGTACTGATGTCTCTCTTGTTATCTCCACTTGCTCACTGTTAGAATATAAAACTGCAATCCTCAAGTTTTATCATAACTTCAGAGAGTTCTGATATAAAGGTTAGAGGGACCTGTGAGATATGTTAGAATATAATACTACAATCCTCAAACATTATCATAACTTTAGAGTAGAAATGAAATCCGGAACTAAAGATTCAAGGGTCTATCGTTAAAAAGAATTTTCTTCCAAAGCAATGAAGGGGATGAGATTTTCGATCTCCATCCTTAAAAGAAAGGAACTTGCATCTTCTGCATATAGATGAGCTCAACAAGTGCTTTGATGAGTTCATTGAGAGAGAGAAAAAGAAGTGGAAATAAGAGGCTGTGTTTAGCTCATTCTTGATCTGATTCATGCGCGGATGCAAGTTTCCATATAAGTAGTACGAATTAATTAGGGATACGCTTTACGAGTTAGTGTCCTATGGTTTTTGTGCAGATATGTTTGTAGTGTTGTGCGCAACGGAAATTTCGGCAGCACTTCGGCAGCACAACAAGAGAGTCAGATCGCAATAAGAATTCCCGTCTCACCAAGGAAACAAGAATCTGAAGCGAATATCTCAACAAAGTGAGATACCGGCTCTTCCTCTCATCAGTTCTAGGACTGACCTGTCGAGGGATCCTAAAAAGCTATTACAAATCACACAAAAGCGATACAACCAATTTTACGTGGTTCGGCAAATTGCCTATGTCCACGGGACAAGGAGGGGGGAGATCTACTATTAGAGGG
The DNA here is from genome assembly GCA_022839385.1 of Asparagus kiusianus. NCBI lineage: Eukaryota > Viridiplantae > Streptophyta > Magnoliopsida > Asparagales > Asparagaceae > Asparagus > Asparagus kiusianus. The sequence continues at coordinate 13,895 of BQKN01064553.1, forward strand.
AGAGATTACAACTAGGGTTTACAATTACTCAATCTAAACCCTCACATAAACTCTCAGATCCCTCACACAAAACTCTCTCAAAAGAGATGCACAAAACCCTAAAAGGGACTACACAAAATCTCCTCAACACAGCCGCTGCCTGCGCTTTTCTCCTGCAGCCACAAAAAAAACCAAAAACTCTTTACCCTTTTTCACAGCAGTCGCAAGTCAAAAAAATCCTTGTCCGCAACCTTTTCCCGCAGCCGTAAACCTCACACGCTCAAAACCTAGGAAAGAAATCAAGTGTTATATATAAACGTGTTCGTGGGCCTTCGTCGGCTTCACATGCGGAACATCAAAGAACCGTCCGGCTCTTGCAGCGGAAGTCACGTAGTCACGTGGTGGCCCCCCCCCCCCACGTTCACAATTCTCCACCTCGGTGAAGTTTTCCAAAACTGAGCCGACACGAAAGCATCCAAATGTTCCAACTTGTTGTGTCCAGTACGAACTCAATCCATAACAAGTCGAGAACCCGAACGAGAGTCCAAACAATCTCACCCCATCAAAATCAACTAATCCAAACCGGCTGCATCTGAAGGACTGCCTACGTATCCTCTTGCCCAAGGAATCAAACCGAACGTAGTTCACCCAAATAGCCGCCAACGACCTCAAAAATCACGAATGTGCAACAAGTGTCGACAATGATCAAACTTGTTGCTCGGAACCACCTTTGTGAGCATATCCGCCGGATTATCCTTCGTGTGGACCTTCACTATCTCCACATCTCCATCTTCAAGAACATCCTGAACGAAGTGATAACGAATGTCAATGTGCTTTGTTCTCGCATGAAAAACCTGATTCTTCGCCAAATAAATAGCACTCATGCTATCACAATGAATAGTGACGGACCTCTGCGATATACCAAGTTCCTCCAAAAGTCCTCGAAGCCAAATAGCCTCCTTCACAGCCTCCGTAATTTCCATATACTCTGCCTTCATCGTAGACAAAGCCATCGTAGATTGTAAGGTGCATCTTCAACATACCGACGCACGGTTCAAAGTAAACACATACCCCGTAGTAGACCGACGCTTATCCAAATCCCCGGCATAATCCGAATCAACATAGCCAATGCATGACTGCCCACGTGTAGTGTCCCGCTCATAAACTAAACCAACATTGAGCGTACCTCGAATATACCTCAAAATCCATCTCAAGACGTCCCAATGACCCACTCCTAGATCGTGCATGTATCTCGAAACCATGCTCACCGCCTGTGATAAATCTAGTCTCGTACATACCATCGCATACATCAAGCTCCCAACCGCGCTCACATATGGAGTCTTCGACATCAACTCACGATCTTCAACCGACTTCGGTAAAAGATCAGCTGAAAGCTTTAAATGGGCTCCCAATGGTACACCAACTGGCTTCGTATCCATGCTAACATGAAATCGCTGTAGAACCTTCTTCAAAAAAGCCACCCGTGTCAAACAAATTCTGTCCTTCTTCTTGTCTCTGCCGATCTCCATCCCTAGAATGCGTTTGGCCTCACCCAAGTCCTTCATCTCAAACTCATTTGAAAGCTGAACTTTCAACTCATCTATAGCCGACCTGAAAATAGAGGCAACCAACATGTCATCGATATAGAGCAACAAATAAATGTACGCACCTTCTTTCAACTTGCGAAAATATACGCAAAGATCAAACTGGCTCCGAGTGTACGAATGACCAATCATGAAACCGTCGAATCGCCTATACCACTGTCGAGGAGATTGCTTCAAATCGTATAGCGATTTCTTTAGTTTGCAAACCAACTTTTTCTTCCCTGTAGCTCGGAATCCCAATGGCTGAGTCATATATATTTCTTTATCAAGATCACCATGAAGAAATACCGTCTTCACATCCAACTGATCTAATTCCAAATCATACTATGCCACCAAAGCTAGCAAAATCCGAATCGAAGAATGCATCACCACCGGAGAGAAAACCTCATTATAGTCAATATCTTCCTCCTGTGCATAGCCCTTCGCAACCAACTTAGCTTTGAACCTCATTGGAGTGCCCTTAATGCCCTCCTTCTTTGTATATACCCACTTGCAACCAATTACCTTCCGCCCCTTTGGAAGCTCAATCAGCTCCCATGTATCGTTTTTATGAAGAGACTCCATCTCCTCATGCATAGCCACCTACCACGAATCAGCCTCCGAACTCTGCTCGGTCTCTCTGAATGTAGTAGGCAACAACTCATCGATATTCTCCATCGGAAGTGCATACGCAACTGTGTCGGCATACCGTGCTGGCATCTGTATGTTTCTCCTCTGTCTTCGAACCGCAATCGAATCCTGAACCTGAGCCGTTGGTCCCTGATCCTGCACATCAGTACTCATATCCTCCGTGTCACCGTCGTGCCCGCCTGGCGTCATCTCAGTCGGCACTCTAATGGATACTGTACCATCAGGATATTGTGGAGCTGCATTGATCTCTACCACCTACGATATCTCCTCCGTCGGGTCGCTCTCCACCTGATGAGAGCTGGGAAGCTTTAAGATAGAAGCCTCATCAAACGTGACATCCCTACTCAGCATAATCTTTTTATCAACTGGATCCCAAATCTTGTATCCCTTAACACCACGTTTGAATCCTACAAATATGACATTCCTATCTCGAGGTTCCAATTTATCTGTTCTCATATGATAAAATGCAGGGCACCCGAATACCTTGAGCTGGTCATAGTGGTGTGCTGGCTCTCCCGACCACTTCTCCATAGGGGTTTTCCCCTCAATCGCAGATGAAGGCAGCCTATTAATGAGGTGGCTCGCATATGTAAGTGCCTCAGCCTAAAAGATCTTCTTCAAACCACTTTGTGACAATAAGCATCGGACCTTCTCCAGTAAAGACCGATTCAACGTCTCTGCCACCCCCATTTTGCTGTGGTGTATGACTAACCGTGAAGTGCCTCTCTATGCACTCGTCTCGACATAGCTGCAGAAAGGGGTCTGAAGTATATTCACCACCGTTGTCGGATCGTAACGTCTTGATATTTCTCCCAGTCTACAGTTCTAATCTCTTCTTCCACTCCACGAATATATCTAGGACTTCACTCTTCTTTGTCATAGTGTACACCCAACATCGCCTAGAATAGTCATCTACGAACGTGACGAACCAATGTCGACCACCAATGATGCAGTCTTGGTGGGACCCCAAACGTCTGTGTGCACGTAGTCCAGGATGCCCCTCGTCTGATGAATAGTAGTCCCGAACTTCACCTTCGTCTTCTTGCCAAGAACACAGTGCTCACAAAACTCAATCTTCCCACTCTTGGCTCCTTTCAATAGTCCCTGCTTGCACAATACCTACAGTGACTTTTCACCTGTGTGCCCCAACCTTTAGTGCCAAAGTCTACTCATGTCCGCTTCTGAAATAGTCAAAGCAACCTGGTCAATCTCGATGCTTCCCTTCAGATAATACAAATTCTGATTGCGGACTCCCTTCATCACCACCAATGATCCCTTGGTAACCTTCGCTACAGCGTTTTCGAAAGTCACCTTGAATCCCTTTGCCTCCAAAGCTCCGACAGAGATAAGATTCTTCTTTAGCTGAGGAACGAATCTCACCTCCTTCAATTCACGGACTATTCGATCGTGCATCCTAATCCGCACGGTACCTATCCCACAAACGCCATAGGATTGATCATTTCCCATGACAACAACACCCCCATCGACTTTCTCAAAAGATGCAAACCAGTCTATCCTAGGGGTCACATGATAAGTAGCGCTAGAATCAAGCATCCAATCTGATGCATCCACATGGTTCACCTCCGGAGTAATCAGTAGAGAAAAGCACGAATCATCGGAATCATCGCCTTTCGTAATATTCACCTCATTGGCCTTTGGGCCCTTCTTCTTGCCATTCTCTTTCTCCTTGAGCTTCGGACAGTCTCTCTTCCAATGTCCCTGCTCCTTGCAGAATACACATTGGTTCTTTACTAATTGGTGGTGGCTTCTTGACTTTGACCTTCCTCTATTAACACCTTTCGTATATAGGCTTCTACCTCTCGTCAACAAGGCATCGCCTGAAGTGCTAGCACGGGATGTCTCCTTGTCCTTCCTCCTCAATCGTAATTGGTCAATACGTTAGTCACTTCACTATAGCTGATAGAAGATCTCCCGTTCAACAAAGTAAGCACGAATGTATCATACTCCTCATCTGGTAAGGAGCCCAACAAAATAATCGCCTTGTACTCATCCAATATCTTCTTATCAACATTTGCCAAGTCCGACAATAACTTAGTATAGTTGTTCACATGCGTCGCTAGTGAGGTACCTCTGGACATCTGAAATCTGAAGAGTCTTCGTAGCAAGTGCAACCTGTTCTCAACACTCTTCGTGAGATACTTGTTGTTGAGAATTTCTCACATCTTCATTGCAGAAGTCACCCCAATCACATCATATTTCAGCTCCTGTTCCAAATAAGACCTGATCAGCCCACAATCGTTCCTATTCATCTTCTCCCATATCGCCTCATCATAGTTAGGTAGCTTCTCGTGGACCATGATGGTCTCTTCCAAATTCTGAGCATTGAGCACATCCTGTACGTCGCTCATCCACAAACCAAAGTTGATTTTACCATCATACTTCACCACACTAATCTTAGTGTTCTGAAAACCAATTTGTATTGTACTCTCCATCGACTTGCTGCTTTCACCTTGTTCTCCCATTGCAAACTAACTCCAAATTATAGAGAAAGAACAAATTTGATAGAAATTAGGAACCACCCAACCGAACCCTAAATCGGATTCCAAATAGATTTCTTATCCACACAAGGAAAGCGAAATCTCCAACGGCAACTCCTAATGCTATCTCCACCGAAGCCTAGAACTCCAAGAACCAAGCTTCACACAAGAATCTTCCTCCACCAAACTCAAAAACCCTAGATTTGAAATCTGGGCTCTGATACCACTTGTTGCGCGTAGCAAAAATTTCGGCAGCACTTCGGCAGCACAACAAGAGAGTCAGATCGCAATAAGAATTCCCGTCTCACCAAGGAAACAAGAATCTAAAGCGAATATCTCAACAAAGTGAGATATCGGTTCTTCCTCTCATCAGTTCTAGGACTAACCTGTCGAGGGATCCTAAAAAGCTATTACAAATCACACAAAAGCGATACAACCAATTTTACGTGGTTCGGCAAATTGCCTACGTCCACGGGGTAAGGAGGGGGGAGATCTACTATTAGAGGGAGAGATTACAACTAGGGTTTACAATTACTCAATCTAAACCCTCACATAAACTCTCAGATCCCTCACACAAAACTCTCTCAAAAGAGATGCACAAAACCCTAAAAGGGACTACACAAAATCTCCTCAACACAGCCGCTGCCTGCGCTTTTCTCCTGCAGCCACAAAAAAAACCAAAAACTCTTTACCCTTTTTCACCGCAGCCGCAAGTCAAAAAAATCCCTGTCCGCAGCCTTTTCTCGCAGCCGTAAACCTCACACGCTCAAAACCTGGAAAAGAAATCAAGTGTTACATATAAACGCATTCGTGGGCCTTCGTGGGCTTCACATGCGGAACATCAAAGAACCGTCCGGCTCTTGCAGCGAAAGTCACGTAGTCACGTGGTGGCCCCCCACGTTCACATGTAGTAGCATGAGTAACTCCGTACATAGTATGTCAATGATTCGTACAGCACGTCAATGGATCATATATTTTAAATCTGTACAATAATGGTTGATTTTTAAATTCCCATCACATTTTGGAGTCTCTCTGCTTCCCTTGTGTACTCTGACTTGAATTATGGAAAACAATGAAGTTTTACCTTAATTATCTCCCTACTTTCTAAACCACTGGATTTATTACGCCTTGAGTTTTAGTGGAGTATTGACAAGGCTTGTATAAAATTAGAGACGGAAAATATTCAGAGAAGACAAAGATTCATTATTTATCTAACTCTAACCTGTTTTAAATATAGATTAGAAGGATATTACAAAATAGATATGAGATAAAATCATATCTAATTACATCTGACAATATCTCAATAATATCTCATAATGTTTACTAAATCTATTAATACCAACTTATCAATTATATCTAACACTCCCGCTTAAGCTGTTAGGAATAATAGCTGTTTAGTCAATAATTAGCACGAAATTTAGTTAATAATTTTCAGATAATAATGAATTAATATTGTAACACAGATGTAAGAAATAATTCAAACAAAAAGAAATGAGGGTTAGAAATACGGCCTGATGGTCGAGGCGTGCAAGCACTGTCCCAAGAATCTAATTGCCCCCTCTCGTACAGGGCTACGCGACAAAAGTTCCTGGAGATACAACGACCCTCGGCCAGGCGACCTCCTTCTCGTCGGCACGAGCTTCAAGAAGGCTTTGCGAACTCTTCTAGACTTTCATGGAACCAGCAGAATATAATAGCAAGTATAGAGCAGAGAAGAAGAAGAGATTTTGTGTTTTTCACACTGTGTAAAACTCTTCGGGTTTAGGTCCTTTTATAGGGTTAAAATAGCCGTTACTCATAAATCCGCAGTTAATATATTTTTAATCATGTTAATAAATTTTAGCCGTTACAAAATCAAAATATTTCCGTTACGAAATAAATTCGCTAAATATTTATCACGTTTTTAATCACGTTAATAAATCTTAGCCGTTACAAAATATTTCCATTACAAAATAAATTAATTAATCACATTTTTTAAACTGTTCCAATTAGCAAAAAATAAAAATAAAAATATAGCAGATTAAGGGCCCATTAATCCGGAGCTGCATTCGTGTCCGTAGGTCATGTGCGTGCGCCACCCGACCCGACCCGAGCCCGGCCCGGCCAGCGCGCGCGTGTATGGTGTGGAGCATAACCTTTGTTTTCTTCTAGGCATAGGAGAGAAAGGGAAGGCTTATAAAGAGCCTATCTTCCCATCTCTTTTCCAAAGTGGGACTAAAGTTTTCCTCTTTTCCCAAGTTTTAAGTTACAACTCCAACAATCAAAATAATTCAGAAATAAAAGTAGAATAAAAACAAGTAAATAAGATTGCTGATTCCCTTATACTATGTAACAGGTGGAGGTACCTTTCGGTTTGAACCTCCACTTAGTGACAATTGTATAAATCCGTGAGAGCTTGGTGGACTTCGCCTTGAACCAGTCCCATTTATCGGATTTCTACAGAAAGCACACGTAGTACAGTTTTGAAGAATTCTAAGCGGGTTGCGCTATTATCGGCCTTACGCAGGTATCTTTCATGTGTGTTACTAGGGAGCAGCCCTGATCCCATAGTCGCGGCCTCACAACTACACACATATAGGTGAATCCTAATAAGGATGCGAGCAAGTAAGCATCCTGCCTCATGGGTCTTGGATTCATTAAGAGTTAGACTCAACCTTTCACTTGCTTTTTATGAGCACTGATCACCCTAGGGATGGGAGCAAATAAATTCAGTGCTCCTCATAATTAATCACTCATTCAGTTTGTTTCTACCCATTGAACCTTTGCGAGGTTGGGTTGCCACTGCAGTGATTTTTCTTATGGGCTTAACCCCACCCCCCTCGATGATTCTAGGACCACTGTCCTAGATAAGCCTTTAGTTAAGTGATCTGCATAATTTTTCTCTGATCTACAAAGTCTAAGGCTATTATATGATTTTTCATCTTATATCTTAAGGATTTGTGTCGCACTTTCAAGTGTCGATTCATTTTCACATCTGCATTCTCTTGATGGCATTTGTCAATCGCTGACCTGCAATCACAATGAATAGAAATAGCTGGTAATGGTTTTTGCATTAGTGGAATTTTAGTTAGTAAATCTTTTAACCATTCAGCTTCTATACTAGTAGTATCAAGGGCTATCATTTCTTATTCCATTGTACTTCTAACCATTACAGTTTGTTTAGTAGATTTCCATAAAACAGCTCCTCCTCCTAAAAGAAACACAAATCCTGTGGTGGATTTTACATCTACTGAGTCACTAATCCAATTTACATCTGAATAACCTTCTAGTACAGATGGATAACCTTTATAGTGTAAACCATAATTCATAGTTCCTTTTAGGTATCTCAAAACTCTTTCTAGAGCATCCCAATGACTCTTATCAGGATTTGATGTATATCTACTAAGTCTATTTACTGCATAAGCAATGTCAGGTCTTGTGTAGTTTGTTAGAAATCCTAATGATCCAATTATTTATGCATATTCTCTTTGTAATTGAGGATAACCTGTATTTTTCTTTAGATGTACATTAGGATCAAATGGAGTAGAAACAGGTTTACAGTTTGGATCATAAAAGTTCTTGAGAATTTTCTCTATATAATGTGATTGTGACAGCACATATCCATTCTCATTCTTCAAGATTTTAGTGTTAAGAATTAAATCAGCTTGACCTAAATCTTTCATATTAAAATTTTGTGATAGAAAGTGTTTGATATCATTTATGATTTGTATGTCAGAACCAAAAATAAGGATGTAATCAACATATAAGCATAATATCATAATTTTGTTGTTATTATCTATTTTATGATATACACACTCATCTCTTTGATTAATTACAAATCCATAAGATAGTATAATTTCATCAAATTTCATATGCCATTGTTTTGGGGCTTGTTTGAGACCATATAGTGATCTAATAAGCTTGCATACTTTCTTTTCTTGTCCAGAAGCAACAAATCCCTCGGGTTGATCCATATAAGTTTCTTCATCTAAGTCTCCATTTAAAAATACAGTTTTAACATCCATTTAATGTATTATTAATTTGTGAATGGATGCTAGAGCTATGAGGACTCTAATGGTAGTAATCCTAGCTACTGGAGAATAGACATCAAAATAATCAATACCAGACTTTTGGGTATATCCTTTAGCTACTTATCTGGTCTTATATTTATCTATTGTTCCATCTGGTCTGAGTTTCTTCTTAAATACCCATTTACATCCTATAGTTTTATAGCCTGAAGGAAGACCAGTTAGTTCCCAAGTATGATTTTGAACTATAGATTGTATCTCATTATTTATAGCTTCCTTCCAAAATGGAGCATCTACTGATTTCATTGCATCTTCAAATATAATTGGAGAATCTTCTACAAGTAATGCATAGAAATCTTCATGGAACTTTTCTATTCTAGTTCTTTTACTTCTCCTAGGCTCCTCTGGACTTTCTAGTAGCCTAATTTGTTTAGAACTAGTTTCACCTTGGTTAGAACTAGGATCTGAATTACTAGAGCTAGGGCCTGTGTTGTTTACTCTGGTCTTGTAAGGAAAAATACTTTCAAAGTAATGTGCATCCCTAGCTTCAATTATAGTGTTTTTGGCTATCTCATTAATGTCAGAGTTGATTATTAAAAATCTATTTGCATTACTATCAGAAGTATAGCCAATAAAAATTCCATCTATAGTTTTAGGTCCAATCTTCTTTCTCTTATTCTCAGGTATTTTAACTTTTGCTAAGTATCCCCACACTTTCAGGTGATCCAAATTAGGGTTTCTATTCTTCCAAATTGTGTAAGGGGTTTTATCAGATTTCTTGAATGGAATTCTATTTAGTATATGACAGGCAGTCATGAGAGCTTCTCCCCACAAATTTTCTGGCACACCAGAATTAATTAACATTGAGTTTACCATGTCCATTAGTGTTTTATTTTTTCTCTCAGCTACTCCATTAGATTGGGGTGTATATGGAGCAGTTATTTCATGAATAATTCTATTTTCTTCACAGAATTGTTTTAATTCATTAGAAGTGTATTCACTACCTCTATCTGTTCTTAGTATTTTAATTTTCCTATCCAACTGATTTTTAACTTCTGCTTTATATATTTTGAATTTGTTTATGACTTCATCTTTGGTCTTAATTAAGTAAAGGTAACAATATTTAGAGCAATCGTCTATAAAAGTTACAAAATATTTGTTACCTCCTCTAGTTGTTCTTCCTGAATCACAAACATCACTATAGATGAGTTTTAATATCTCAGAATCTCTATCAATAGTTTTAAATGGTTTCTTAGGAAGTTTGGCTTCTACACATATTTCACATTTTTCATCATCTTTTATATTAAGCTTTGGAATTATATTGAGATGCATCAATCTTTTAATTGAATTATAATTCACATGTCCTAATCTTTGATGCCAAGTGATAGAAGGTTTGATATTCAAAGCTATTGGAGATGCAAGAGTAGAATTCTTAACATTCAATTTAAAAAGACCATCACATAAAAAACCTTTACCAATGAAGTTCAATCCCTTAGTTATTACAACTTTATTTGATTCAAAAACAAGTTTGTAGCATTGTTGCACTAATAAAGATCCGCTAATTAGATTTCTCCGAATATCTGGTACATGATGGACATCCTGTAGGATCAAAGTCTTATCCGAAGTCAGCTTTAGGTTGATCCGACCTATTCTAGATACGGGAGCCACATTATTATTTCCCATTGTCACAGTTCCTCTATTTGAGACCTGATAGGTAGAAAATAAAGATTGATTAGAGCAAACGTGAATATTAGCTCCAGTGTCAATCCACCAATCATTTGTTTGAAAGGTCATGTTGACTTCAGGGGTGAAGAGAACAGACCTGAAAGCAGTCTCAGCTGAACTGGAAGTCACCATGTTTACTTGTGACTTATTAGGTGGAGGTCCTCCCTTCCTAAGCTTGGGTGGTTTTGTCTTCTTGTAAAAGCAGTCCTTAGCAAGGCGGTTGGTTTGTCCACAAACGAAACAGGCTCGACGTTCAGCTCCTTCCTTCTTTTGAAAGTGGACAGGGTTCTTATTTTGATGAAATGATTTCTTCTTAAATGTTTTATTTTGATTTTGGTGGAAGGGACGTTTCTTATGTTGGGGAAAGGGTTTGGATTCAACATTGTTTACTTTGGGTTCAAATTTTGTCATATTTTCTCCCTGAGTCTATGTTGCTCTTCAATTCTAATGGAATTCAACACTTGCTCTAGGGTAAGATCTCCTTGGGTATGGTTAAGGTTTTTGGCAAAATCTGACCAGGACTCGGGAAGTTTGTCTATAAGACAGGCTATCTGAAACGTTTCATCTAAGATAGATCCATTCACTTTTAATTGGTGAACTATATGTTCAAATTCATGAATTTGCTCATTCATTGGTATAGAATCTACCATTTTAAATTTGTTAAAATCAAAAGCTTTAAATCTTTTAATTCCCATATCATCTAAACCTTACTTTTTCTCTAGTGTTTCCTACAGAACTTTAGCATTAGTGATAGTATAATATATATCATATAACCTATCAGATAAAGCTCCTAAGATTCTGTGTAGGCAATGATATTCTATTTCTTGAGGTGTTCTCGGGATAAGAATGGAATCTGTGGAGGAAGATGAGGAAGATTGCCTAGTAACTGGTCTAGATGAAGATGAGTTGTCTGGTTCTATGGCTGTTATTAGATGTAGAGTTGTTAACCAAAATCTTATTTGGTTTTGCCAACGACGGAAATTGTTCCCATCAAACTTCTCTGGTTTAGGAGACATAATTTTACTTGTAGCCATAATCTGATGATGAAAGAATAGTTTTGTTATTATAATGCAACAGAAATATATAAAACATTCATTCAACAGAATTATCATGCAGTGTAACATTTTGTTTTTAAGAATTGCAGACAACATTAACATAAAAAGCAGAATGCTAATCATTATACTATTCTAAACAACTCAATTAGATTCTTGGATTGTTAGGAATAATAGCTGTTTAGTCAATAATTAGCACGAAATTCAGTTAATAAATTTTAGATAATAATGAATTAATATTTTAACACAGATGTAAGAAATAATTCAAACGAAAAGAAATGAGGGTTAGAAATATGGCCTGATGGTCGAGGCGTGCAAGCACTGTCCTAAGAATCTAATTGTCCCCTCTCGTACAGGGCTACGCGGCAAAAGTTCCTGGAGATACAACGACCCTCGGTCAGGTGACCTCCTTCTCGTTGGCACGAGCTTCAAGAAGGCTTTGCGAACTCTTCTAGACTTTCAGGGAACCAACAGAATATAATAGCAAGTATAGAGCAGAGAAGAAGAAGAGATTTTGTGTTTTTCACATTGTGTAAAACTCTTCGGGTTTAGGTCCTTTTATAGGGTTAAAACAGCCGTTATTCATAAACCCGCAGTTAATATATTTTTAATCACGTTAATAAATTTTAGCCGTTACAAAATCAAAATATTTCCGTTACAAAATAAATTCGCTAAATATTTATCACGTTTTAATCACGTTAATAAATCTTAGCCGTTACAAAATATTTCCATTACAAAATAAATTAATTAATCATATTTTTTAAACTGTTCCAATTAGCAAAAAATAAAAATAAAAATGTAGCAGATTAAGGGACCATTAATCCGGAGCTGCATTCGTGTCCGCAGGTCGTGTGCGCGCGCCACCCGACCCGACCCGAACCCGAGCCCGAGCCCGGCCCGGCCGGCGCGCGCATGTGTGGTGTGGAGCATAACCTTTGTTTTCTTCTAGGCATAGGAGAGAAAGGGAAGGCTTATAAAGAGCCTATCTTCCCATCTCTTTTCCAATGTGGGACTAAAGTTTTCCTCTTTTCCTAAGTTTTAAGTTACAACTCCAACATAAGCTAGGGCATATATACTATTTACGACTAGATCGTTACAAATGGAAACTAAACAACTAGTTGCAAGAGATTTATAATATCATCTTTATTCTGAATATTTGAAGATGTTAACAATTAGAAAAGTGTTGTGACGGGATATAAATATGTACCAAAAGTTGCAAGTGCATAACCAATCAAGTTATATTATAAAAAGTTATCGATCTCACGAGAAAAGTGTTTGTAGGAGAAAATTAGATCAGTTCTTATGTTGTGTGCGTGACAATTAGGAATGATGAAAATTGTGATTGTGGAGAGATATGAGGAGTGTTGTGAATATGTGCAAAAGTCAATAAATGAGATTTTATATGGTAAAAATGAAGAGTGGGTGTGATAAAAGAATAAATGAAATCATAAGGAAAGAAGAATAAAGGAAATAAAAATCAAGTAACAAATAAGAGAAAATCAAGAACTAAGGAAAAATCAAGAAAGAAAAGATGGATGATTCAATTAAAAATATGAGAAAGTTAGAATTGAATCCACTAACTAATCTCACTTATAAGATATGAATCATTCTCTTTTTCACATTCTACTTTAGATTTACTAAGTATAGATTATCAAACCACTCAAGGGAAGTATAACCTATCAAATTATCATCCAAGTAAAAATATTACTCATGAAAAGAATAATAACTAAATAGCAATTCTAGAATTTCTTCTACCAATTAGTTCTTTAGTTGAATATCCTAAGCATGAATATTTTAAGCATGAGAGAAAGATTAACAAATCATAAGAGAAATAAAGCTAGTTTCATGTAATTTCTAGAGTTCCAATAAGAATTAATCTCACATCTAAGAAAAGGACAATTCCCTAGAGGGTTCTAGCCTCAAGGTGAATCAAAGAAAAAAAAACTAATCCCAAGAGGGTTCTAGCCTCAAGGTGAATAGTGTAAGAAAATAAAATCTAAGCTACAAAATAAATTATAAAAACTAAGCTACAAAATAAATTATAAGAATTAAATGCATAAAAGTAAATCTACACTACAAAATATTAATGTAAATCTAAACTACTAACCAATAAGAAAAGAAATAAAAGAGAAAATAAAATAAAATAAAATAAAATAAAAAACCTCCAAATTGATCTTCATCTTCATCATCCAACAAAGAGAAAAAAAATATAAAGTGGTGAAAAAAGTTCTTTTATTGATTGTAACAAAAGTTACAAAATTGGAATGTCTTCTCAATTAAGAGTAACTCTCCTCTCCAAATAGAGTTACAAAATTTTTTACACCCTCAACCTCTCACTCTCTACCCATATTTATAGTAAATTTCAATGAATGTGAGCCCTTAGATCGAATTCTTATCCAAAACACTTGATTTTCATCCTCTGATTCATAACAGAATCGTCACCATCGATGCTGGCATCGATGCTAGCATCGATGTTCCTATCAAAGTTCCGACTTTATGGTTGGCTTCATCTCATTGAGATAGGTGATTTTTATATATTATATGTTAAATTCCGCATTTCGGATTGGGAGATATCGTTGTTTTTTTACGTCCAACCATATTGAATATAATTTCTCTTTATATTGGATTTTTAATTTTCTCTAGCTTCTACAAGCTACTTGGCTGGATTCTAGACTTCAATAAAAGGTTACAGAATTAGAAAGTTGGAGTCTTTTGGGCCTTTATTTATTTTTTATTAACCTACAATTAAAGATAAAAATAATTATTAGTGGTATATTTATTCATGTAAAATAGATAATGAGGATATATAATTATAATAAAAATATGATTATCGAATACCCCCACACTAAACTTTTGCTAGTCCTCTAGCAAAAAAAGAAATTAAAAAAAATCTTAACTCACTTTCGTAAGAATCGCGATTGTATTTAGTACATACAACAAGCCTTTAAACCCCTAGGTTATCCTAGTGGACGAGTTATAGTCTCGTGAGAGTTTGCAGTGAATATACCCATAAAATTCGGTCAACTTACCAATTTAAAGAGGTCAGTAAATAACTAAATTTACTTGATAAATTTAGACAATCTAATTGAAGCTAGTTATTACTCAAGAAAATGTTTTATATATAACTCCAAAGTGAATTTCCTAGAAAATCTTCTCATTATAGCAATACAAAACCAAGTCAAACTTAGAAATTTAATTAAAACTTTTGAAAAGAACATGCTAACTCTTTGTTGTTTTAAATAATTTTCAAATCTCTTGAAAAAAATATTTTTCAAGACCATATATACAAATATAACAATATATAAAACAATTGATCGAAAACCTTTCTAAAATTATAACTTTGTTGCAATTAATAAAAGATTCTTTTTCACCTCTTCATATTTTTATTTTCTTCTTTTTGTTTAATGATGAAGATGAAGATGAAGATGAAGATGGAGATTAAGTTGAAGGTTTGCTTTCAAGAAGACCGTTTTTTTTATTTTCTTGTTTCTTTTGTAGTAATCTCTTTTCTTCTTATTTTAGTAGTTTAGATTTACATTAATGTCTTGTAGAGTAGATTTATATTCATGTCTTTATTTTTACATTATTGTCTTGCTCTTTTATTTTGTAATATTAATTTATTTTCTTACATAATATAGATTTTCTTTTATGTTCTTTTCTTACATAATATAGATAGTTGTACACTTGCAAATTTTGGTTATCATTTACCTCCTATCAAGTTTTTGGCACCGTTGCTAGAGAAGATGCTTATAAATAGGATTTTATTTATTTTGGTTTTTAAACTTGTGTGTTTTCTTGTGAGGGAACCGCTTTGAAGATTGAAGATCAAAGATTGAAGATTGAAGATTTAAAGATTTACTTTTAGTAACTCTTCTTTCTAGTATTTTCAATTCTACCCTTTAGTTAGTTTCTCACAATTAGAGATAATTAGGATCTAATCATTAAAAAAATTCTTTCTTGTCAACTTTAATAAAATTCTCCCTTCACTTGAACAACTTCTAACAAGATAACAAATTCAAACAAAAGCCTTCTTTCTCACCTTTGTTTTATTGTTAACCCTTATTAAAAAACAAGAAGATTTTCTTTTTGCATCCTTTTATATTTGCTTTTACTTCATAAGGTTGCATTACATATATTTAGTAGGAATTCACCTAAGTGATTTGAGCATCTTGATTTAGTACACACTTAAAAATATTCTTAAGGGCAAAAACCCCCTAATCAAGATAACGTGAGGGATTTTATCACCCTTTCCTTTGTCCACAAATCACTAATTCCTCACTACACAAACCCAAGCATTTTAAAACTCATTAGACGTTGGCTCCTAAGGACTTAAGCTCATTAAGGAACAAGAAATTCATAAGTGAACCGGCTTAAGTTTACTTGAATCCGTTGGTGTCTAAGGTAGGATTTAGGGGTTGCGTAAAATGCTCTGGAAGGAACGGGGTGCTTAATTAATTTTTAATCTCCCTCTAGTACTATCCTTACCTGGCTAACTAACCGAGTAAATTTTAATCTTTTCACTAAGGGGTTGTCTGGTTACTTTCCTTCACTTTCTTAAACCCACTTTCCTTCACTTTTTGATGTTTCCCTCACTTTCATGGAAGAGTGTTTTTTGTGTTTGTTTCGTAAAGAAACATGGTGCATAATTACTTTTCATCACTTTCCTTAGTTTGGTTCAAATTGAAAACATAAGAAAATAGTTGATGTGTGACTTGATTCGCTCATTTTCTAGTGTTTGGTTCAAACTAAAAAAATAAAAGAAACCATAGTTGTGGTCACCATGGTGTACTTACCACTCAAATAGGATAAAATGTTTGTGAATCATAAGTGGGGTAAGAATACTCACCATTTTGGGGTCTAAAATTCCAAAATAAGACCACTTGAGATAGGAATTTAAAAATATTTAACAAATTGAGGTATTAGTTTTAAATCTAAGGTAGTAATTTGCAAATTTTATAAAGATTTGAGGGACTAATTTTGAACATTTAAGGGAGTAAGTCCAAATCTTTAATTATTCGTGAGACTAATTTAAGTTTTTATAAATCAAATTGAGAGACTAAATTCAAAATATGAACATTTGATGGAAGAAATTGAAATATTTTAAGATTTGGGGGTCTATTTATAAATTTAAGGGGTAACTTGCAATAGAAATTTCAGTGAATAATTTCAACTATTTATGGACATTTACGTGGGTAATTCCAAACCTCTAAAGATTTGATAGACTAATATTAAGTTTGATGAAGTAATTTTTAAAATTTTAAAGAATTTGAGGAAATAAGTGCAAATAATTTGATAATTGATGAAATCTAAAAGTCATTTTGTGGAAACCTAAAAGACAAAATGAATG
>BQKN01064553.1:35736-74002 GCA_022839385.1 Asparagus kiusianus
GGGTACGAAACATCCATTCTCCCACTCCTATTGAGGCATGGGGAGAGGGCACAGTGTCCCAGGACCGTCAAGCGGTCGCCTGATGGCTCAGGATGTAAGTGAACGGACAGGCATCAGAGCAGCCTGCACCCTCATAAATACGGCTTACCTCACTCGTCCAAACCGAGAGCAAGAGCCGCTGGCGCTCGATGAGCTGGCCAGATCCACTCAAGTATCTGGCAGCCGCTATCACAGATACGAGGAGGGGCTTTCCCACTCCTTCGCGATGTGATGTAACATGCGGTTCCTCGAATGACCGTTTGTGGTACAGAGGGGCAGTAGGACGTCTTTGAACAGTGTATGGTCACATCTCATAATTCAAGGAGTAGCCAAACTGTCTCTCTCCCATTTAAGAGCTTCTTTCAGCAACCTGAGGGGGCATCGGCCAATAGATCGATAGATCGATTCATCAATTGAGAGATTGATCAAAGGAGGAGGATCGACGACGAGCTCTTGGCACACTCTTGCGCCGCAGCACCGTCCCCTAGTTCCGAGCTCCGATCGTCGACGAACTAGAGGATTCGAACTCTATCAACCTGAGCTCCTACTGAGTACTGAAGCTCTCTCCAGCAACCTCGATCGAACCGTCCAAGGGAAGCAGACTCGGCACGAGCACCGAGCGAAGCGTCCTACAGCTACCGAAAAGTCCCCACACTAAACAAAGAGGGCATTCCCTCTGCTTCTGTCGTAAACATTTGATCATTAGTTTGTAATAAGCCTTCTTATCAATACAAACGAAGTTCCCCGTTTTCGGGAAATCAAATTTTCACCCTATAGAAGATGGCGACCACAGTGGGAGTAGCTGTTTCTTCAAACGAAATGGTGGTGGCTCAGTTCGACGAAGTCGCTGTTGGGACGACTGTGGAGTCCCTAGAGATCGAGTTCAACCAAGCCAAGTATGAAGAGTACTTGTCTACTTCCTCCTCTAGTGGCGATGCATCTCGCAAACACCACAGAGTCGTGCACCGAGGCCGACCTCTAACGGCTAAAGCCTCCGCGCCTGAGGGTACCCACCGGGCCTCGTCAGGAGAACCCGCTCCCTCAGGATCGATCAAGGCCAAGCCCGAGGTCGAGAGCAAGGGACAAGGATCTGCCAGATGGGTCGCCAAGCCGTCCCTGCAGACACTTATCCCGAAGGATTCACCGGTTCATCCCGGCACAGACCACACTGCCACAGCTCGCGCAGATGCTCCCTCCGCCCGGAGAGCTAACCAATAGCGACGGCAGATGCTTATCGGGCGGGAAGCCCAAACCTCCGCTTCACACAACGGCCTGAATTACCATACAGGCCCGAGAAGCGTTAGACAAGAGGGCAACTTGTCCGACCTCGGGAAGCCCTCCAAATCAGGAGCGCTAACCAAGAAGGACGGGACCACCCGCTCAGATGGACTTCGCTTCTCAGGTCACATCCCTGACGCGAATAAACCACCCCGAGCGAGCGAGCCTACGAGAGGAGACGAATCCTCGAAGGCTGGCGAGCCCCGCCATGACCCTTTGGCGGATAAACTCAAAGGTAAGGAAGTAGGTGACACCTCGCAAACCCGCTCGTTCAAACGAAGGGTCGAAACTCGCCTACGCGCTGGAGTTCACCTAAAAGCGAAGTCTCGCCCGTCAAATCGAGACCGCCTGACTCCAGCATCGCAGCGTTCCGCCCAGCGTGCACCAGAGAGTACATCCAAAGATCTCTCGTGTACTCATCCTTCCGATGCTGGGGGTTGTCACCAACCGCCCGCAGAAGATCTCCGAGAATACCTAACTCGCAAACGCACCATACATGAAGCAAGCCCTCAGTGCCATTGCGAAAGGCTCATCCACACGGTACTCGCCGACTACCAATGCGTAGGAATGGCAAAGCCTTTGGTGTTTGAGAGACTTTCTCAACAACCTTCTCGATCGAGGCCCTCCCATCGAAAGCGTCGTCACCAAAAAGGACGTGCTTCCGACGACCTAGAACTCCCGTCCGCTACAATCAACATGACGGACAAGGGTAAAGGGGTGCTTTCCGACTCTTCAGACTCGGACTCTGTCCTGAGGCCTAACCCCCGGTTCGCCCGACACCGGCAAGAGGGCATATACCAGCGTACCCGTAGTCACAGAGGGGCAAGTATCGGGTTCGATTACTCCACCTTAGCCCCTCCATCCTGTGGCGAAGACGAGGTCCACTCAACGGCGGCCACGTCTCAAACCTCGCACTCAAGTCAGGACGCGATGGCAAGGGTGCACATGACCGAACTCACCCATGACCAGACAGTTGCCCAGAAGCTCGAAGAGCAACAAGCGACCATAGACTCCCTAAGGGAGATGATGGAGCAGCTTCTGAACAAGAAGAAGAAGAAAAGAACCCAACGCCCCTTACCCCGGCGAACTGGGGATATGGAGTGGGTACCTCCCCACCGTCCGTCGACGGAAACGGAAGACAACAGTAATCCGCAATCCGATTACTCTTCCAAAACATCGCTAGAAACATCTCACACCGGGGGTAGCGCCCATGACAAGAGGTTTGATGAGTTCCAAAACCAACTCAACGCACTCAAGCTTCAGCAGAACATGAGCAAGCTGGGGGTGGTCCGACCCTACCTGTTGAATGGGATACGGTCCCCTACCCGGCGAAGTTCAAGCCGATTAGCTTGGTGCAGTTTGACGGCAATGGCTCGCCCTCGCAACATATTTACTACTTCATGGCGCAGACCGGGTTCCTCACGGGAAACGACGCCATTCTCACTCGGCTGTTCATAGGCACCCTCAAGGGGGTGGCCTTTGAATGGTTCCGCAAACTAGAGCCTGACTCTATTAAGTCGTGGGCCGATCTTGAAAGGCTCTTCCTCGCCCGCTTCTTCGATGACGACACCGAGGTGTCAATGGCCACCCTCCTCACCGTAAAGCAAAGAAAATCAGAGTCAGTCAACGACTTTGTGAAGAGGTTCCGTAACCGATCGGTCCACTGTCGGGACCAAGTTTCCGAATCCACGCTAATCGAGATGTGTCGTAATAATCTCTCGATCCACATCCTATCCAAAGTGGGCGTGGTGGAAACCCGGACATGGAAAGAGCTTGTTCGTCAAGGCGAGCAAGTAGAAAACATGATCAAGAGGCTCGAGGCCGAAGAGCCGCAGTCCAAGAAAGGAGCTGCAGAACCAGCCGTGCCAAAGAATCCCCCTCGGTCCAAAGGAAAAGAGATTATGCCCATTGACTCTGCCCCGATGCCGAAGGCTACTCAGAGGCCGAAGCCTAGACAATTTGAGCAATGCCCCCCGCGGAAATACGACTTTAAAGAGGATCAGGTGGTGGTAACGTTCGACACGCTACTCAAGAGTGGGCAAATTAAATTGTCAGAAGCCGCGAAACCCGAGGAGGCGGACAAAACCAATGATCTAAGTTATTGTGCCTACCACAGATTCTTAGGCCACCACACGACCAAGTGTTATGTCCTCAAAGATAAACTCAAAGCCCTCTACGACGCGGGGGTCCTAAAGAAGGAGAAGGTCCAAAAGCAGGTGACCACGAACATGATCACCTTGAGTTTTGGAACAAATCTCCCAGAAGTCCAAGCTCCCGCGGGAATAATTCCTATTCCCAAGGCCGTCTTGAAGATCACCAACGACGACCCTCACAACCAGCGTGAGAAAGGCTTAGCTCCGCAGGTTCTGCCGACGGGGCAGGTGATGTGGGTCCATCCGGACCTCATTGATGACGAACAATGGACAACAAAACCCTCGAAAGGGACTAAGGGAAAACATTGCAACGTTGTCTCTTCCATCCCAGACAGAGACAATGCAGCGATAGCCGCCCTGACTGACTCCGAGGAGGACACCAACGTCTTTGCCACGAGAGCGGGGAAGGAATTCGCGAAGGCAAATCCCACGAGGGCGGAGAACCCGGCGGGACCTCCTGTGAGGTCGGCCGCGACAACCCCTCCCAATCCGGACGGACCAAGCTCAAGCCGCCAACCTTTTCGGTTCAATGTGCTCACGCAGCTGAAAAGTATCCCTGCGCGGATCACCATGTACGGCCTCCTCCGGTTATCCAGATCTACACAGGAGGCCCTGCAAGAGGTATTGGCCGACTCAGAGGCATTCTCCACTCATTTCTCGAAGGAGACAGAGTCAGAATAAGAATGTGCGGTTTGTTGCCAAGTCTCCGAGAGACGGGTCCCGTGTATCACTTTCACTCCTGAGGATATGCTCATCAAGAGCACGTCTCATGATCGACTACTGTACTTCACGGGATACGTCGGGTCGGCAAAAGTGGATCGGATCCAGGTCGACCCGGGTTCTGTGCTAAGCATCATGCCCCTGAAGCTGATCAAACACTTGGGGATACCGTCAAAACGTCTGTCCTCCACCACCACAACCATTTTTGGCTTTAACGCCACAGGGACACGGCCGCTTGGCAAAATCCGTCTGAAATGTCGAATAGGCGACATGAAGACGGAGGTGACCTGCTACGTCATTGATGCCGAGCCTTCCTACAACGTGCTCTTAGGACGCCCGTGGATCCACGGTAACCGAATAGTCCCATCCACCCTTCACCAGTGCCTGAAGTATGTGGATGATTACGAGCGAGTAAGGACGGTAGTGGCCGACAAGCAGCCCTTTAAAGGCATCGAAAACTACTTCACGGATTCCCTACTGTATCAAGGCCCCGACGAGCCACCAGCAGAGGAGCTGGAGAGTGGCAACGAGGCAGACAGCGAGCCGGAATACGGCGACAGTCTAATCCTGAACGACTTCGAGTCAATTGTAATCGGTTACGAGAGTCACAATGTAACAAATGCTGTTCAGGCAGAGGAAATTATCATGAATGAGAAATCCGACTTCGCTTATTTGTCGTCTTGCTCCACATCTGAGGATGATACGCCCAACGACCTATGGTCAAAACTCTACAGTGATCCTTCCCTGCACTTGCTAGTATGCTCGTCATACGTCACCAAAGCACAGCCGATCAAGTCATCACAAGCCGTGTTCGTCGTGCCAGCCCGGAATAATTATCGAAAAGATATTATCTTCGGTCGGATTGATCACCCCTTGCGCACGCTATGGGATGAGTCTGAAGACGAAGACCCAGCGTCCCAGTTTTCGCAATACAGTCGAGTTGCGAAACGCATGATGAGCGACATGGGGTATGACCTCACTCGTTTAGAGGGCCTGAATTACGGCCGAGGACGCAAGAGGGTCATCCGACCCGCTTACGTACCTAAGGGGAAACCCTCAAATTACTTCAACAGGACCAGGAGAGGTTTAGGCTACTCCTCCTCATCGTCGGATTAGTGTTTTTACGTCAACGAAGATTCTGACTATGCCTGTTCAGGGGACCAATCGTCAACAACCTCGGTGTGGGACTCAGACGTCAGCGTAAGGGATCTATTAGATAACCTCACAGTCAACATGACTACAATGGATCCCACCGAAATGGCGGCGGATGAACAACTTCCACTCTACGACGAGACATAGGATCGCCATGTTAATGCCCAGTGGAACAATCGCTTTGAGCAACGTGAACCGTCGACCGAGGACGAGGTCATCCGGGTGAACATGGGTAGTGAGGCGAACCCCAAGCCCATATTCATCAGTGGCAGCTTGCCTCCCCAGGAGAAAGAAGATCTCATTGCCCTCATACGGGAGTATATTGGCGTCTTCGCATAGAATTACAAGGACATGCCCGGCCTGGATCCGCGGGTCACCACACATCGCCTTAACATCGGCTCAGATGCCAAACCAGTCAAACAACAGCAGAGGCGGTTTCGCCCTCAGATCATGGAGGCAATAGAGGCCGAAGTGAAGAAATTGATTGAATCCGGTTTCATCAGGGAGGAACAACACCCCGACTGGGTGGCAAATATTGTTCCGGTCTTGAAGAAAAACGGTAAAAATCCGCATCTGCATCGACTTTAGGGACCTCAACGCTGCGTGCCCTAAAGACGAATTTCCCCTTCCCATCATGGATGTCATCATTGACAACACGTGCGGATTCGAGAGGATGTCCTTCACGGACGGTTTCTCGGGGTACAATCAAATCAAAATGCACCCCGAGGACGAGAAACACACTTCGTTTAGAAGTCCTATGGGGGTGTACTGCTACACCGTTATGCCCTTTGGACTCAAAAACGCCGACGCGACCTATCAACGCGCCATGAGTATGATCTTTTGAGACCATCTGAGGAAGACGGTCGAGTGCTACGTGGACGATCTAGTCGTAAAGAGTCGCCGTAGGGAAGACCACCTCCAAGACTTGAAGACGATGTTCGAACTTATGACGACTCATCAACTCAAGATGAATCCCACTAAGTCATTCTTAGGGATGTCTAGCGGCAAGTTCCTCGGGTTCGTTGTCACGACGAGAGGAATCCGGATCGACCCAGACAAGGTGCAAGCTATTCAAGAGCTTCAACCGCCTCGAAATCTCAAAGAATTAAGAGGTCTCTAGGGACGATTAGCCTATATCCGAAGATTCATCTCAAATCTTTCGGGCAAATGTCAGCCGTTCTCCAAGCTTATGAAGAAAGGCACTTCCTTCGTATGGGACGAGCCTTGCCAGAAGGCCTTTGAGGATATCAAGGCTTACCTTTCGAACCCGCCTGTCCTCGCCGCACCAATCTCAGGAAGGCCGTTTCTCATCTATATACGCGCCATGGAACACTCTCTGGGTGCTCTCTTGGCACAAAATGATGACTCCGGCCACGAGCAAGGCATCTACTACCTGAGTAGGACCCTGCAAGGTGCCGAACAACGGTACCCGATGGTCGAGAAAGAATGTCTGGCCTTGGTGTTCGCCATCCAAAAGATGCGACACTACCTGGTTGGCCAGACAATTCATGTCATCTCCCGGGTGAACCCCATTCGAGTCTTCATGACACAACCTGCAGCGCTGAATTGGCGTCTAGCCCGGTGGGCACTTCTGCTCTCCTAATATAACATCCACTTCATGTCGCAGAAGTCGGTCAAAGGGCAGGCCATATGCGATCTCATGGCTAGTCACCCACTGGGAGCGAGAACCGACTTGTTTGAAGATTTGCCAGACGAACCGCCCGAAGTCAACATAACTTCGTTACCGGAAGTGTGGCAGATGTTCTTCGACGGCGCATCTCGCACAGCTGTGGACGGCTCTATTGCTGCAGGAGTGGGAGTAGTCCTCACTTCTCCGCATAACCACGTGCTGCCCCGAGCCTTCTCTTTGACAGAACCATGCACCAACAATGTAGCTGAGTACAATGTCTTACTCATCGGGCTTGAGTTGGCCAAAGAGCTAGGGATAAGGCATCTCGAAGCTTACGGTGATTCCCAGCTCATCGTCAAGCAGATGACCGGCGAATATGAAGTTAGTAACGAGGACCTGATTCCACTCCACAAAGCGGCTGTCACCCTAGTGGAATCATTCGAGAGTTTTCGCATTGAGCACGTGCTGTGATCCAAGAACACGCATGCAGACGTGCTCACCTCTTTGGCAGCCAACCTGGCTCAACCACTAGAGACAACCCAATGGGTCACAGTGGCGAGCAGAAGGCTCTTTCGGTTGAAAGACGTTCCAGAAGCGAACGCTACCCATCAAGTCCCAGATCAGCCCAGTGCTGAGGACTGGCGCCTCCTGATCATTGATTACGTCCTATACGGCATATTGCCCGAAGATGCAAAGGAGCGGGAGTCTGTTCGGAGACGTGCTACGAGATTCTACTATGATTCAACCACCAAGACGTTATATCAAAAGTCATACGACGGCTTGTTACTTCGATGCCTCTCGAAGGCAGAAGCACAGGAAGCTCTACGTGAGGCCCACGATGGCGTTTGCGGAGCTCACCAGCCTGGACCCAAACTGTGGGATCGCCTGCGAAGGATAGGCTACTTTTGGCCTGGGATGGTTCACGACGCGGTCGTCTACGCGAAGCGCTGCCATGAGTGCCAGATCCACGCCAACTACATGCATCAGCCACCCGAAGACCTACACCCGACAAAGGCTTCGTGGCCTTTCGAGGCATGGGGGATGGACATAGTCGGGCCAATATCCCCCCTTCGGCAAGAGGTCATCGCTTTATTCTCGTGATCACTGACTACTTCTCTAAGTGGGCCGAAGCCATCCCCTTGAGAGAAGTCAAGACTAACGACGTGATTAAGTTCATCAAACACCATGTCATCTACCGATACGGCGTACCCCGATGTATCATTCATGACAATGGCACGCAATTTGTTAGCCATGCATTCACCAGGTTCTGCGACAAGTTCTGAATACAAAACCTCTCCTCCACGGCCTATAACCCATCGGCGAATGGCTTGGCTGAGGCCTTCAACAAAACAATCATCAAGATCTTGACCAAGTTGACCTC
This sequence comes from Asparagus kiusianus, assembly GCA_022839385.1. Lineage (NCBI taxonomy): Eukaryota > Viridiplantae > Streptophyta > Magnoliopsida > Asparagales > Asparagaceae > Asparagus > Asparagus kiusianus. Next base: position 44,090 of record BQKN01064553.1, read on the forward strand.
CACCAGCAAGCGCGATTGGAACAAAAAACTTGGCGAAAGCTTGTGGGCATATCGCACAACGGTTCGCACGCCAACTGGCCACACGCCCTACTCATTGGTATACGGCTGTGAGGCCGTGTTGCCATTAGAAATTCAAATTCCATCCCTTCGCGTCGCCTTGGCAACAGGGATGACGGTGGAAGACAATCACAGACAACGCCTCGCCGAGCTTGAAGCACTGAACGACAAACGGTTAGAAGCTCAACAGCACATTGAATTCTATCAGGCCCGGATGGCTAAGGCTTTCGACAAGAAAGTCAGACACCGAGCCTTCAAAGAAGGGGAGCTGGTGCTGGCCGTTCGCCTATTGATGATTCTCACCTCCAAGAAGAAAGGCAAATTTTAGCCCAAATGGAAAGGACCGTTCGTAATAGAGACAGTTTACTCGAACGGCGCCTATCGCCTCGTCAAGCCTAATGGAGATAAGATCATGATGCCCATCAACGGCAAATATCTGAAGAAGTACTACCCTTAGCTCTTCTTCCCAAACTCCCACGAGTGCATGAGTCTAAACTAGCCCTCGCCCCCTCCAACTGGTACACGAGGCTAAACTGTCCCTACTTTACGAAAGACCTCGGGCAGAAGTCAATTCGCCAATCTTCCCTAATAAGATGGCGGATCCACTAAAGTCGCTCATATCGCGGCAGACTTGAAGTCAATTCGCCAACCTTCTCTAATAAGATGGCGGATCCACCAAGGTCGCTCACAGCGCGGCAAATACAGGGTTGCTCAAATCGTAATAAACCCCCATTGCCAGATTGATACCAAACCACTGGCGAAAGTCAATTCGCCAATCCTCCCCAATAGGATGGCGAATTCAACAAAGTCATTCATATCGCGGCAAACAACTCGGTTATGTTAACCATCACTTCTAACCGAACCAGCTTATCAGTCTCCTTCAATGAGATGATAAGACCCCATAGTTGCTCCGATAGCAACAAAGCTTCATCAGGTTAATGATTACCTCCGATGACTGGCGCCGCTATTCCTACGAATGGCATAGCCTAAGTAATAACCTACCACGCGACGTGTTATTACTTTGGTCGATAGTCATACTCTTACGTCCCTGAACTATTTGACCTATTCCAGCTATCCTAACATCCCCTTAGGATAACTGATGGGTAGCAGCCTACCGCGCGATGGCTCCTACAACGATCGGTCGTCATATTCCTACATCCCTGAACGACTCGATTATCGCCTGCGTTGTCACCCTCGCGGACGACGACAGCTATCAAGGGCGACTCGACAGACATCCCACCCGACAGTACCTCCGAGCGACAACCTACCGAGTGGCAAGTCAAGCATTGGAGACATCGGTTGGTCGCACTCACGAGCAACCACGCCTGATCTAGGGCTAAGTGTTGCCCTCTTAGTCCTACCAAAGCTGCAACACGAAGGGCAGGTCTGACCTGACCCCATGTCGCAAGCAGCCAAAAGCAGAAAAAAGAAATGACACATGCAAAACAGAGAATAAACAAAGCAAAGAGCCACTACGGGCAAAAATTACATACATAAAGTCTTAAGTTATGATGCAACCCGCATCAACTGAATTACAAAAAAAGAGAGGGGGAATTTAAACAGTGTGAGCATTACAGGAATTTCAGTAGACTAAAAGAACCAATCTTGGTCTTGACTGCCGCACGATCCGCCTCCCGCTGGATCCTCGCCTTCTCCTTTCGCTCCTGCTGCCGCCTGGCCAAGGCCACCTCGCTGTCCTCTTCCTCCTGGCGAAGAAGTTGGAGCGCCCTGTCCACCGTTTTGGCAGCCTCGCTGAGCCTCCTCGCCTCACGTTCACGTTCCCGGAGCCTCGCCTTGCCGCGGAGAGAGCCGGCGTCCTCAAAGAAAGCGGCGTCCAAGTAGGCGTCCATCCGGTCCAGTACCGCTTGGTGCTGCCGGCACAGACGTTTGAGCTCGGCCTCCTTCGCCCGAATCTGCTTCGCCCGCTCTTCGCGCTCGAGCAGGAGGCGCAGCGAGAGGGTTGGTGGCACATCGGAGGGATCGTCGTAGGCTAGCTCCTCGAGCCGGTACATCCACCCCTCCACACGCTGAAGTTCCTGCTCACACCGATGTGTGAGCGAGGTACCGCCCGCTCGACGGACTTCCCTTAAGCCCGCTTCCACGAGAGGAAGCACATCGTAGTACCGCCCGTCACCCACGCTGACCGAAATGGCGATCCCCTGCACCAAACCCTCCAACCTCTGGAGGGGCACAAATGCAGGGTGAGCCACGGGGTCCGGAGCAGAGGACCCCCGGACGGAGCTCGCGGGGGAAGCAGGCGGAGCGTCGACGTCGATGATGGTGGCGGAAGAGCCTACGCCCTCGGAGGCGCTATGGTCGGAGTCGGAGGCCATGAAACAGAGGAGGTTACTGCAGCGGTCTTTCGCCTAGCGGACTTTTCTCGAAGAGGAAGGAACGTGACTGAAAAGATGGCGAGTACGAGAGATATATCCGAAGACACAACGGTCAAGATCTGTTCCCTCAAGCAATCGAATGACCCAGATGCCTTGCGACGCTTCGAGCTCAACGCTAATAAAGGCCATTCCTCTCGAGGCCCAAACCGACCGATCGGATGAAGCCCAAGAGGCGAAGCGTTCTGTCACTTCGCCATTAATGAGCATTGACACATCTCTAAAGCCTTAGCTGGCAAGCATTTGCACCCGCTAAGAGACGCGTGGCACGAGTTTTCGCCCGCACCCTTTTAGTTTTCAACTATGGGACAGATTCGTCGCCGCTTGAGTTCTGATTGAGGTATGAACTCGCCCTAATTCGGATCTGATCGCCAGAAGTTTTCGTTTAAACCTAAACTCGCCAGAGGCCGAGTTGGGTCCGTAGTGTAAACTCGCCATTTCATGGGTTTCGCTTACACCCTAAACTTGCCAGAGGCTAAGTTGGGTCTGCAGCCTTCTCATAAGTCCCGCTTGCTGCTAAACTCGCCAGCGGCCAGAGTTGGTCTTCAACACGAACTCGCCAACACAGGGGTTTCGCCTACGGTTTGAGTTTGCCAACAGTCGAAGTTAACCTTCAAGTGAACTCACCACCGTTCTCGCTTCACCTTTAGTGTGAACTCACCTACATTCGAATTGGACTGAACGAACTCGCCGGTAGTTTAGTATGGCTCTCCACACGAATTCACCATCACTTGAACCGGCCTGTACTCAAGTTGAGTCTTCGCCCAAGGCGTGCCACCTGAAATCGCTGTTGGCCATGCCTAAGAAACATTGAAGAGTGATATATCCAAAGGAAGTGTGACAAGAAAACACGAACTTCATCAGATGCTTCTAGACAGTACATTTGAACAAAGTTATGATTCTATAATTAAGAAAGTCATAATGTTACGTTCGAGAAGCAAGACATGCACCAGTTTTTCGCTAAGACAATACATTTGAACAAAGTTATGACTTCACGAGTCATGGCATAGTTTCAAAAGCAAAACAAACAAGCGAAACGTCTTAACACAGGCACGGATTTGAAATTTCAGTCATACAGACTAAAAGATGAAAGCTCTTCTTTGGCCAATGCCACCCTTCTCGTGTGGTCCTCCCGAGCCTTGTCCTCAGCCGCTTTCCTGATCCGATCTTCAGAGCTCGACCTGGCGGCAGCATCCTTTTGACGCAAGGCCAAGAGGCGTTGAGTTTCCACCTCAGCGTTCCTGCTGACCTTTACGACATCGGACTGGAGCCCCTTCAAATTCGTCTCCGCCTGTCCCAGTTCGGCTCACAAGCGAGCTATTGTGCGATTGAGGTCGACAATTTGCTCCTCCAACAAGTACTGTTGACCCACCCAGAAGTTGGCGATGGATTCCAAATCCGCGATTTCTTTAGAACGGACCTCCTGTTCATGAGCTTCCTGACGCCTGATATAAGCCAAGCAAGACTCCACTTCCGGGCCTTCCCGTAGCAATGTCTCTAGCCCTATCATACGCGACTCCAAGAGATGGAGCGCCTGCATACAATGAGTGGCAAGCCGGTTTTTGCCCGACCGTCGAAAGTCAACCACGTGATCCAGGAGAGATTGCCTGAAACCGTCAAAGCTGCCCATGCTAAGATTGACAAGGGAACACTTGCCTCACGGCATTCTCAAACTCTTCGACGCGAGCCTACAATGGTAAGGAACCGAGGGGAGCAAGCTCTTGACCCGGGGTGAGCACCGCAATGGGTGGAACCTCGAGGCAAGGTTCGGTTCCTGGCTACGGAGCGAGGCCGGAGGCAGGAGAAGTCACCGGGCTCTCGGGTTCATCGTCAGATATCAAAATAGGCTCAGCCTCATGCTCCTCGGGAAGCGACGCGTCGTCATGGGCTGTGAAACACAGCGATGGCGTGAAAGGGGGAATCAGGCGAGAATTACCGATCCATGCTCGAGTGAGGGTTGAGTTAAAGACATACCTTCGGCAGCAGCGGCTTCCGCAGCGCCTGAAGAAGACGCCTCCTTCCTCTTCTTCGAAGTAACCCTCTTCACCTTCGGTGCCATCTGGAAGATGCAAGAGAAATTGGTATCTTCCCTGAAAAAGATGACAAGAAAACTTTGGTCTCTTCTTGACGAGGGGGAGGAGTACTAAAATACCCCGACCCTAGGCAGTTATATACGGCTCGATTGGACCCTTCAGGCCCAAACAGTTAAGGGGAAGGCCGAACAATCCGGATCCCCTATAGGCGGTCAAGATTCGGCGGTTCCTGGGCACGATCTCTAACCAACGGCCCGGATCGGGCGTGAAGGACGAAGAGACCCATCGCACCGCAATTAATGCGAGGCGGCGCGCCCACGTCTCCATAACCGACATGCACGTGGGTGAACACACGACCCGCTAAAAGCGGAGCCTACCCGTAACCGAAATCGCGGTTAGTGTAACGACTGCGGATTCACCCTCGGGTAAAATTCGCCTGTAGGCGAAACGAGTTTGTAACCGAAATCGGCCGATGAGAGTTTCTCGCGACCAAACGCCAACTAGTGCACAAAAATATATATACATATATAGTACGCACACAAGCAATAATCGCCAGAAACAAAAGGATGATTTCATTCATGGAAAGGAAGTCCTATTACAACAGAAAATTAAGGATAAATTATAAGGCTTTCAGCCGCAGTTCCGCCTCACTAATCTCTCCGGCTAGACGAAGCTCAAGCCTCCTTAGGATCTCTCGACGAAGATCTTCCTCGGTGCGCGAGACTAGGTCCTGAACAGTATCTTTGACCTCCTTGAGAGCTCGGTCCTTCTCCCCGACAGAATCAGCAACCAATTGTCGGCGAGACTCGATGTCCTCTAGCTCCTTAGTCGCCTGCTCACGAGCCTTCTCTTGAACGGCCAGGGAAGCCTGCGTATCGGCTATAACCTGCTTTAGCCTCTCTATCTCGGAGGATAGGCGGGAAAGGCGGTTATCCACCGTCTGCTGCTCATGGTCCGTTCGTGCATCCTCAGCTTTTGCCTATTCCAACTCCGTGGACAACCTTTGCCTCTAGTGACATAGCCTCTTTCAGATGGCGGTCGCGATCTACCACGGCCGCTCGAACTTCAATGGAGGCGAGATCAACGAGGGCGGAACTCTGCGCACGAAGGGCGAGCAACTACTGAGCGGCCTCCTCCACTTCTTTCAAGCAGGAAAAGTACGGCTTCGCCACAGTAGCGCCAAGCCTCTTGATTAAGAAGAACATGTGGTGGTCGAGGTCCTCCTTGAGCTCCTCAAAAGGACAACTATCCTCTAAGACGAGTCTGACGCAGTCGGCCAAAGTGTCTTGAAAGCTGACCAGGGCTCGTGCCGTGCTCCTCTTCCGCAAACGTTCCAAGGGAGAAAGGGCAGCCTCCTCTGCCAAAGACGGAGTTGTGATTGAAGTGCTGGTGGTTATGACTGCAGAGACGGCGATTGGCGAAGCCAAAGCTGGTAAGGCCGCCGTCGCCATCAGGGTAGCAGCCGCAACATCGCTAGCCGCCACAGACGAGGAAGTAACCACCAACCGGGTGGGAGTCCCCTTCCGAACTGGGGACCCTTGCGTCGAGAGTTCACCCCCAACCGGTGCTTCTGCGAGAATGGAGGTTTCCTCTTGTTGGCCAGACGTGTCTTCAGGAGCCGGTGACTCTTCCTCACTGGATAGCGCCTCATGAATTGAGACGTCGTCATCCGCCTCTGATTCACCCATTTCTCCTGCAGAATCACCCTCCCAAGAAGGAGGATCCTCCTTGCCAGTAGCGTCATAAGAAGGGCCAACTGCGGACGCAAAAAAAAAGGAAAATTGACAAGTGCCCCTTCGGCTCAAAAGGATCAACAATACTAAAACCCATGCTTACCTGAATCACCGGGCCCTTTTCTGTCTCCGGCCTCTTCCTCTTCGTCCGAAGTGATAGAGATCACTCTCTCGGTTGCACCTGCTCAAATTAAACACAGATGTCAGAAAACACGGATCCAGCTTTATATCTGAGAACACAAAATTTTAATTATTACCCCCGAGTGTAGGCATAGGAGTCGTTGAGACCCCTACCTGTGGCCCCGCACCGGATGAAGGAAGGATGTCCTTCGAAGCCACCGGAGCAGCCCTCGAGACGGCAGAAGGGGTGGGCCGAGCAGCTCCTGCCCCAGAGGGAGTATCGCCTTGACCATCCGCCGCTCGAACGGCCTCCACAGTCTCCTCGCGACGGGCCTTCTTAGCCGCCTCTGCTTTGGAACCTTCCGCCGCCATTTCCCGCTGCCGCTTGGAGAGTAGCGAACTGCTCGGAGATAGAAGGGGCATCCCCATCCGCCCCGCTATCGTGCTCCGAGCCCGCTCCAATCGCTCTCCCGCTCGGAGTAACTCGTCAGATTCTCCCCGCTCACTTTGGGGGTCCAACGGAGGACCGGGAGAGGGAGCTCGGGCCTCGGGTGCCTCAGATTTGTCTGGACCCATGTCGCCGCCTTCGGTGTCTTCAGCCGGGTCATCGGACAACCACTGCTTAGCGGTTTAGCGACCCCTCCATCTCGAAGTACGTAGAGGCCTTCTTGGAGGACGCCCATACTCCGCCAAACACGAACCCTGAAACCAAAAGCCTTCGGGATTAGCGCTGGCACCCCGATACCACCTGCAGTACAGGAGGGTGTGATGCAAATCACGATCCTTCGTAGGTAGCTCAAAGTGGGCACGGGTACCGCCAGCGTGAGTCCAGAACCATCCCCGGGCTCCACCCACCAGCCCTCCTTCAAAACACAGATAGGGATTGGCGTTGCCCACATACAGTTGGTCATACCCAAGCTGGCGGGCGAACCTGCAAGGGACATACGGCTCAAGATAGCACGCGGAGCCCGCTCGTAGGATGTGATACCCCGGCCGGATGTTCACCAGCCAGCGGAAGGCGCCACGCGAGAGAACTGTGTGATGGTCCGCCGTCGGCACGTCTCTAAGGGACTCCCCGTATCCTCCTTCACTGAAATAGGGAAAGGAACGACGGAAATTGTAGTGGACAAAATGGGAGAGCGTCTTCCGCGCGTCGGGAATGTCCTTACACTTCCAAGAGCACCTCTCCAAGTGCTCAACGAACGGAACAAACCTGTCTCCCTGAGGAGTCGCAGGGGCACTCATCAAACACTCACAATGGCAGACAAACCATACCATCAGATAAGTATACGGCAACCCCACCCTAGGGTTGGGGGTCCTGATGATCTCTCCTTCCCCCTCGTCGATAATCGATACGCGGCAGAATTGGGATGTCAGGATGCAGAGCCCCCGGTGGATGCACGCTATCATCGCCGACACCAAGGCGTAGGACTTCCCATGGGCCAAGCAAACTACGGGATACACGACCTCCACAGGAAGCGCCTCGAAAGAGTGAGTGGGGATTACACACCTCTTCAGCCATAACATGAGGTACCCCACGAGCAGAGCCTTCCCAGATATGGGGGACTTCGCCTGATGATAGAACGAGTGAAGGACCGTACCAGACTTAAATCCGCCCTCGTCATGTTTGAGAGTCATGGTGCTTCCCTCTTCAGCTGTCCTCGCCTCCACTTCAGACTGGTCACACTCGCCTAGCGGGAGAGCTGGCTTCCCCTTGACATCGTTCCTCGGGAACAGATAATCAGCCCAATTCTTGTGATTGATACCCGGAGTCCTCTTCTTCTTCCCCTTATGATCCGATGCCCCTAAGGTACTGAGGTAGATGTGGTAGTGGCAGAGTAACTCCCACAGAGTTTCAACCGCCAAAGGGGAATGGTTCGAGAGCTGATCAATCTCGTCTTGGTCCGGGACGTACTCCTCATAGGGAAAGTCTCCCAGAGGCAGCCCTGACACGTCATACATCTCGTGAGGAGTAATGCCAAGCTCACCGTTGGGGGTGAAGAACGTGCCGCTTTCCACACAGTATAGTTCCAGGATGCTGTGGAACTAGGAAGCGTTGATCCGCAAACCATGTCGAGTGGCTTGAATGGCCACATACAGCTCCGAATCCTTGAGGTCAGAATTCTCGGCCAGGACATAATCGGTGATCTTGGACCACCAAGTGTCGCTACCAGGCGCCGAGTATACCCACCCCGGGGCTCTAAAGTCTTTTGGGGGAAATCTCCCACCGACGCGGAAGAAGCGATGGCGAAAAGTCTCCGCTACCGTCGTCGTCTCCCCTACCGGCGGCTCATTGGACAGCAGGCCAGGGCGCAGACCCGTCACACGCTTACAGGAACTCTCCACCCCATACCCAGCCGAAGAGCCCGTAAAGACGCCGCAGGTGACCCCATCCTGAGTTGGAGTCAAATCCCAGTTCATCACGCGGGGGACCGCGAGAGACCGCAGCTCGACGATCGAGAACCCTCTCGGCATACTAGGGAGGTAATAGTGAGTCCCTTCCATCGTGCGGAACCACCTGCTCTCTTTGAGCAGCAGAACGGAACGATCAGTCGCTACATCGCCGAACAAAAATTGAGGCTTTGGCAGCTCCGTCCTGGCATCATCTGTCAGCACCGCACCAGTCGTCAACTCGCGTAATGTCAGATGACGCCCGTCCGTGACCCTCTTTATCAAGCCATGTGGCTTATCAACAGTGAACGCGGGTACCGGAGCCAAAGAGGGAAATCGAGGAGGTGCCGTATAGCCCGTACCCCCAACGTGGCCAACGGCCACACCCTCCGGAAAAGCCTCATCAGAAAAAGTCGCTGCGAGAAGGAACAAAACGTCAATCAAGACAAAATTCGCTGTAAGGGCAAAGTCGCCCATCAAACAGGTATGGGCGAATTCGCTTGTCGAAAGGGGAAACCCATTTCGAACAAGGTCTATCCATACAGACAATTCTCCCCTCTACCAGGAAAGGGCCAAACTCGCCTATCAAAAAGCCGGTTCGCCCCCTTCCCGTTAGAGTTTGAGTTCGCCCGGGGAGACAGAAATCACCCTCTAAAGGCAAATAGGGCTAACTTTGCCCCAAATCGGGGAAGCTACCAAAGGACGGCGGAATTCCAGGATAATGAGCGACACTCATCCCCCCAACCCGACACCTGTACCCTACACGGGGTCGTCCAACGCACCCATCGACTTACCCGAGTGCGGCTCTGGTACACCGGCGGGCATGCCGGCGGAGAGACGGTCGGAATAGCGTCCGGGGCCTGCTCCCCTCACTTTGCACCTCTTAGATCTTGGAGCCATTGCATGTATGAAGCGGGAACTCTTTCCTTAGAAGTTTTTTTTTTAAGATTCGAGAGCACGATAACTCCCAAAGGAGGAAAACGGCTGGTTTAAAAGGGCGGAGTCGTCCACGTGGCCACGATTGCCCTCGAAAGGTGAAACCCTGACGGACAAGAGACGTGGCCACGACCAAATTCGACGGCCCAGATCACCCCTAGTATATCAAAAGGACCGAAATTGGCGGCTACATCCGACGGTTGGATTTGAAAACCACGGCCACGATCCAAACGAGGCGCACGAAGTTGACGTCGAACTGTCAAATCACGAAAAAAAAGAGACAGGACGGAACCCCGCCGCCTTAGCTGGAAAAGCGCTAAACCCGACAAGTGAACATGCGGTTTGCTCTCACTGGGCTTACTTTCACCCAAATAAGGGGTCTCATCAGCGAAAGTGCTGATAAAATCCGCAGGTTGGGCGAAATTTTGCCATCGAAGCTTAAACTTCGCCTGCATGGTTCACCCACATTTGGGAAATAAGCGACTTGCCCAAAATCTCGAAACCGACAAGGTGACCTTGTTTAGACCCGCGCCCCAGGCGGCTAGGGGTCAGAGTAGAAATCTTAGCACGAAGCCTAAGAGAAACTACTCGACAACTCATCATACTGAGGGGAATAGTATGGCTAGCCCGATTCAAACGGTAATCGGTAAAGACAGATCAAATCTGTTGATAGCTGAGGATTTGCTAAAAATCCTAAGGCACTTGATCCGCCCAAAACTTCTTTATTCAAAGTATTCCAAACCACACGTAAGCCGGTTTTGGTCTGAAAACTTTAAAGGGGGTCTTGTAGACGGTAAAAATTACCACGGCGGACTAACGAACAAATTCGCCCACAAGTCAAGACCATCCACTTAGATGAAGAATGGAGTATAGCCATGAAACAGGCTCGATGGCACACCTGGGCCCTCACGTGCCAAGTCACATGGGCTCACTAGTAGAGTGAATCCGCCCTCATGAGCCAAATCCGCTCGCAGGGGTCCAAATCCGCCCTCATGAGCTAAATCCGCTCGCAGGGGTCCAAATCCGCCCTCATGAGCCAAATCCGCTCGCAGGGGTCCAAATCCGCCCTCATGAGCCAAATCCGCTCGCAGGGGCCAAATCCGCCCTCATATACCAAATCCGCTCGCAGAGGGCCAAGTCCACCTACGTGAGTCGAAAGCCGGGTTTCCAGGGACAAGCCTCCCCTACTTCCCGCGATGTGAGGGGAGAGAGCATAGTGCTCCAGACTCATCAGACGGCCATCTGCAATTCAAGCGAACAAGACAGGCACCGGACCAGCCTGCATACTCATAAATGCAGGCCACCTCACCCATCAGAATCGAGAGCCGGAGCCGTCGGCATACAGCAAGCTGCCCAAACCCACTTGGGTACGAAACATCCATTCTCCCACTCCTATTGAGGCATGGGGAGAGGGCACAGTGTCCCAGGACCGTCAAGCGGTCGCCCGATGGCTCAGGATGTAAGTGAGCGGATAGGCATCAGAGCAGCCTGCACCCTCATAAATGCGGCTTACCTCACTCGTCCAAACTGAGAGCAAGAGCCTCCGACGCTCGATGAGCTGGCCAGATCCACTCAAGTATCTGACAGCCGCTGTCACAGATACGAGGAGGGGTTTTCCCACTCCTACGCGATGTGATGTAACATGCGGTTCCTCGAATGACCGTTTGTGGTACAGAGGGGCAGTAGGACGTCTTTGAACAGTGTATGGTCACATCCCATAATTCAAGGAGTAGCCAAACTGTCTCTCTCCTATTTAATTTCATCTTTCAGCAACCTGAGGGGGCATTGGCCAATAGATCGATAGATCGATTCATCAATTGAGAGATTGATCAAAGGAGGAGGATCGACGACGAGCTCTTGGCACACTCTTGCGCCGCAGCACCGTCCCCTAGTTCCGAGCTCCGATCGCCGACGAACTAGAGGATTCAAACTCTATCAACCTGAGCTCCTACTGAGTACTGAAGCTCTCTCCAGCAAACTCGATCGAACCGTCCAAGGGAAGCAGACTCGGCACGAGCACCGAGCGAAGCGTCCTACAGCTACCGAAAAGTCCCCACACTAAACAAAGAGGGCATTCCCTCTGCTTCTGTCGTAAACATTTGATCATTAGTTTGTAATAAGCCTTCTTATCAATACAAACGAAGTTCCCCGTTTTCAGGAAATCAAATTTTCACCCTACAATATGTACCCTATAAAAGATGGAGTTCATAAAAAACTTTACCCTCCCAAAAATAGCCTTCCACCAAATTTAATTACCAAACATATCCTGAATTCATAAACCACTTCACCCTTTCATCGGTTACGCCTATATTCCTCCTCCTTTCAATTCATCGGTTACGCCTAATCCTTTCAATTCATCGGTTATGTAGCCTCCTCCGATCTTCCGTTACCTCCACCAACTTTTAAAGATGAATTCAATTCACCAGTTAATCCATTACCCTTCATCTCAGCCCATCTTCTCAGTTCTTTCATTACGCCGTCCTATGATCTTAAGCCATCAATTTCCAAAGATGAGTGTTATTTCCCTAATCATCAACGCTGCGCCTCCGCTATCATCTCCTCAGTTGTCAGAATTTTTGCATCGGTTAGAATCAGGAAGGAATTTGATTGAAGAAGGTATTACTAAATTTTACCTACGCTTTCTGCTCAATTCACCATCTCACCTTTTTGTTCTTCATTCCTCTCATTTGTTTTAATTTTAAAGAAAAATTTCATTTAATTTTGTTCTAATTAGCCATCATCTCATTTTGTTCTAATTAAACAATAGGTTAAGGATTGTCCGAATTAGGGCTTGCTTCAAGTCTTCATCTTGCTCCTTTGTCAGTTTCATCAAGTAAAAATTCAATTGTTATTTTTTGTGAAATTATGGTTTATGTCCTTTTAGTTAATTTTGATGAATTAGTTTTTTTTAGCTGAATTGAGGAAATTAGGGGTGGACGACTTTGTTAGATAGTATTTGCAGACACAAAAGGGGAAACTTGACTGAGTTAGGGAGGGAAAGACAGTCAGATTATATATTTATATTAAAGAAAATAGAATATAGTTACATAACCTTTCAATGTGTGACTAAACAAATAGAATACAACTACATGTTTTAGGAAGCCTTAAGTTGTTCAAAGTCATGCCATCCAAGGATCTCCAGTTGTTCGTGAGCTTTTATTCATTTATTTCATTGCAATATCATATTCTATTGGACAGTCTCACCCTGAAGCAGAAAGTGTAACTAACATTTGTTGAATTTGACTTCTGCAAGGTCATGGTTGCTTCATTAATAGTCACTAATACAAACATTAACCATCTACATTTTAAAGCCTTTAAATTAGAGGATTCAGGTTTTTGTGGTACAATACTACAGAAGAATAGGAATTTGAAGCAAACAGGCACATGAACTTCAAATAAATGAATCATTTTCTTTCATAAAAGTATCTAAATACATGCCTTTACACTGGACAAGGAAATAGAAAATAAAACGTAAATACTAGAGAAATAAAGAAATAATATGAAGTGCATACTCATATACAAAAAACAAACAACAGATCCTTTTTCCCCAAATACTAGAGAAGATATGTTTGCTTTGTTTCCTGATCGAATCCCATTAGACTCAAATACTCCCTAATCTTCTTAATTTTCTTTACTTGTTTTAATTCACACATTATACCGTTCCTAAAGTTTTATTTGTGGATTATTCAGTTAATTCCTGCTTCGTCGCCACTTATCGAAAGGCTGAGAAGTTACTTATCAGTAAAGGTAATTTTCAATTTCAGCCTATTTCAATTACTCTTCATAATATGTGTTTGTTTGTGCTATTTTTACATAGTTCAGTTTCATAGATACTTTCACATAGGCTGTTATTGTTATCTATGTGGTTGGATATATGCTAGGAAAGAATGATAAAGAAAATGGAGAGGAATAGGGGAAGTCTTAGCATATATAAGTATAACTATTACCCACCGCACTGTAGGAAATATATATCACATGCCTGGAAAATTTGAAATTGAACTGATGGCGTTTTCAAAGCATTAGCAGGATATTATCATGTCTAATCAACAATTTGAGAATATAATAAAAAATTCTTCAAGTGCAGGAGGAAAGTTTATATTTCAAGGCATGCATGAGAGGCGCAACTTAGCTCTTATTTGCATGAAAGCAAGATTTAAAATGAGATACCTCTCAATTTTATAAAAATAGGAGTATTTCTAGGGTATCCTGAGTTTGACAATGACTTGTAGGTTAATGTGCAGAAATGAATAACTTATTACACTGATATAAAGGTTTTACAGGTTCTTACTTGGATGCATAATACTCCTCCATCCTTTTGTAGCATCAATGTTTTGTTGAGGCATTGTGCAGGGTTATAAATGTTTTTGTTTAGCTAAACAAGCTTCAGTATATTTCACCCAATAATTATTACAGAATAACTCCGGCTCACCTATGATATTGTTTATATCATGCATCAATTAATAGGCATGCTATAATAAATAAATAATAAAATTTAGTACAATTTACTGGAACTATAAAAGAAAATAGAATACAGTTACATAACCTTTCAATGTGTGACTAAACAAATAGAATACAACTACATGTTTTAGGAGGCCTTAAGTTGTTCAAAGTCATGCCATCCAAGGATCTCCAGTTGTTCGTGAGCTTTTATTCATTTATGTCATTGCAATATCATATTCTATTGGACAGTCTAACCCTGAAGCAGAAAGTGTAACTAACTTTTGTTAAATTTGACTTTTGCAAGGTCATGGTTGCTTCATTAACAATCACTAATACAAACATGAACCATCTATATTTTGAAGCCTTTAAATTAGAAGATTCAGGTTTTTTGTGGTACAATACTACAGAAGAATAGGAATTTGAAACAAACAGGCACATGAGCTTCAAATAAATGAATCATTTTCTTTAATAAAAGTATCTAAATACATGCCTTTACACTGGACAAGGAAATAGAAAATAAAACATAAATACTAGAGAAATAAAGAAATATTATGAAGTGCATACTCATATACAAAAAACAAACAATAGATCCTTTTTCCCCAAATACTAGAGAAGATATGTTTGCTTTGTTTCCTGATCGAATCCCATTAGACTCAAATACTCCCTAATCTTCTTAATTTTCTTTACTTGTTTTAATTCACACATTATACCGTTCCTAAAGTTTTATTTGTGGATTATTCAGTTAATTCCTGCTTCGTCGCCACGTATCAAAAGGCTGAGAAGTTACTTATCAGTAAAGGTAATTTTCAATTTCAGCCTATTTCAATTACTCTTCATAATATGTGTTTGTTTGTGCTATTTTTACATAGTTCAGTTTCATAGATACTTTCACATAGTGTAAAACCCTGTACATTTTGATAATTTATATATATGATTGTTAGTGAAAAATAATGTTTATTTATGATAAATATCTTTATGTGATGGTTGTGCATGATAACTAGTGTTTTGAGTTTATGTGAATGTATATATGCATCACGTTTGAGATTGGGTTTTACAAATTTGCAAATCATGCACAGGAGGAAATGTAGTCAGTTCGGTCGACCTCGAGTCGACTGATGGGTTCAGTCGACTGTGAGTCGACTGACGGGTTAATTTCCAGTTTTTCTTTTTTTTTCGGGTTTGGTTTGGTTTTGTTTCGGGTTTGACTGCTTATATAAAATCTCTCCTACCCGAAACTAACCCCAAAACTTATCAGACCCCAAAGAAAAACCCTAGCCTCTCTCTCCCCTCAAACCCTAGTTCGTTTTTGTCAAATTTTGGGGGATTTTCGGAGGATTTCAGCGGGTTTTGGCGAGGTGCAACGAAGGGAATCATCCTCTCTCGGATTCAGGAGTTATTCTAGCACACCAGAGGCGAGTAGCATCTCGCCCAATCCCTCTCCCATGTTTTTAAGAGTTTATAAATGTTTTTCATGAGGTTTATTGAGCTTAAGAATTACTTTCAAGTATAAATTGATGTTCTTATTAGTGTAGATGCTAAAAATTATGTGTTTCAGATCTATAAATCCTCACCAACGAATTTTTAATGAAACCCAGATCTGGGAAATTAATTAAAAATGAGTTTCTATTTTGAGTAATTGCTCTCATACATGTTTAGGAATTAAATGTTAGATCTAACATGCAAGATTTCGTTTTCCATGTTTTATACGAATTTTTCACTGTCTCATATGTTTAGAATTGATAATACATTGTTTGGGATTGATAAAATTTGATTTTTAGATGAATTTTCGCAAAAAATAACACAGAATGCATGAACAGGGAAAACCCCTCTGCTCAGTTGACTGGTGTCCCCAGTCGACTGATGACCCCAGTTGACTGTGAGTCGACTATCGGGTTCCAGTTCTTCTTCTTTCGGTCGACCATGAGTCGACTGGTGATCCTAGTCGACCACGAGTCGACTGATGATCCAAGTCGACCATGAGTCGACTGACGAGTGATTTATTTCTTTTTGTTTCCTGTTTAACCACCTCGTTTATCGGGTATTAAATTTTAGTATTGATGATTTCATCTACACATGTAAAATGAAACATTTGTCACAAGCTTAGATCGGTACATCGAGACACGTGCAAGAATAGGATATGCATATCTTTAACACCAGCATTCCATGTTTTATATACACAGTCCTCGTGTTGGACTATAATCCATTGAAGTCCTCGTGTTGGACTATAATCCATTTTTGTCCTCGTGTTGGACATTCACAAATTAGTCCATGTGTTGGATATTGGTTAGACCACTAGCATGACACTTAGCCGAATCAGGACATGACATGATTATATGAAGTTGAGACATGATAGCTACTTAGGATGGATATGACATTTATGTGGTTCCGACATGACATTTATGTGGTTCCGACATGAAATTTGTTTTACATATTGTAATAGGTTGTCTCTTTCCTTTATTGTTCTTGTATTAGACTTTGGGTTCGGTATTTAGGGATTTACAATTTGAGATATAAGGTATATACATGAGGTTTTCCTTGTTTGGATTATTTCGCTCGACGTACCTACGCTCGTGTTGTAGTTTCCTAAATATTAAAACCCTTTATTTGTTAGGAGTAATGATATGATTATTATATGTATAAATCTGTATTTTCTTATACAACGAGCCATTTCCCTTGGGGTTGGTTGTGATGTTGCTCGCTAGCGCTTTGACTCTCGTTGTCCCTCCCCTTTCAGGTAATGAGCCCGGAGCCCGGAGAGTCGCAGGTTGAGGACGATACTCATTGGCGCCTATTTTTCTTTTAGAGATATTTTTGTATTATAGGAGCTCCATTATAGACTATTTTATTTAGACATGAGAGTTTATTCTAGAGTTGTAAAGGCTGTGTGCCTTATTTACTTCTTATCAGACATTATGTACTTGAGACATCTTGAGATCTCTAGTTTGTTATTATTTATTTCCGACATTTACTATGTATTCCATCTTGTTTGGTTGATGAGATGTATAAATTTGAGTTCTATCATTTTATCATTTATCTGTTGTATAATGTTTTACTTGCTTTGTGTTGACCCTATAGTTTTGATGATGATTTGTCAAACAATTTATCGCTAATATATTCTCTAGTTTTGTGTTTATGTTTCTCTTTACAGGTAATTCAACACACGTCAATCAAGCGTTAAAGATTCAAGTTCATATGCGTGGAGTTACCTAGGTATTAGTTTGGTTTACTTACATATATTGTATGATTATATCTAAGCTCAATATATGTACACTTAACACGATTTTTGACGTTTTCTATCATATAAATGATTTTTCATCAAACGTTGTTACAATAACTTTTATCTCATGTTTACAGCTCTTTCATACTTCATTATATACATATAATACATGCATAATATATATATACATATTTACAAGCCTTATGTCAATTTTCGTGTTCACGAAAAACAGGTTTTCTGAACACTTTTCAAAAACAGGGAGTTTTCACAAACAAAAATTGATTTTCTAAAAATTCTTTTTTAAACATGTTTATATAATCATTTAGAAACTATCCCTAAAGTTTTACTATTTTTGGATTTGATTTGATATTTTTAATGAATTTTCAAAACAGCCCTAAAACCTGTCAATATGCCATATATCAGATTTCGGTCGACCGGTGCGGTCGACCGCCAGTTGAATTTTTCTGAGCTCATTTGTTTTATGCTCGCGGTCGACCGGACCGATCGACCATGAAAACATCCAGAGACTTTTCCGGTCGACCGGTGCGGTCGACCGCCAGCTTTAAGTTTTCATTCTCTGAGTTTTTGAGCTTTGCGGTCGACCAGACCGGTCGATCGCCGAACTATCAGAACTTTACAACGGCTAGTTTTTACAGCTGTTTTCAAATTGGGTTTTTTTGGTCTTTTACTTATGTTTTTGCTGTTGTATTGGGGTGTTATATATACCACATTGCTGCTCTTTCTCCATACATCCAAGAAATCCAAGTTTTGTGTTTAACAAAATATTAAGTGTGTTTAAGAGCTGTTTAATAGCTGATTTCATCAATCCGTTTTCAAGAGAAGTTTTTCTACAACAAGAAGTGGCATTCAAATCCTATTGGAATCATCTCTACTGTTCTTCTTGTTTGAGAAGTCTTCTAAACTCTTATATAGCTTGTTAATTCATTTTCATTTCATTTAGCTATATCTATTGAGTTTCATTCACTGTTATCACACACACTTATTGAGCTTAATATTTTCATACCATATAGTGTGGGTTGTGGGGTGTGATCTAGTGAGTGTGAGCTTCATTGTGTTCTTACTTGTTATTTGAGAACAAATCATTGTATTTAACTTTTATTTGTGAGAATCACTTGTAATACACTTGTACACCAAGAGAAGTGTGAGGCGAGAGACGGGGTCAAATCCAATAGGAGTGGCATCGGTTGACAAACCTAGGGAGATGTTATATTCGAGCACTTGAGGAGGAGGACACGGGCTAGGTTCCTACACTTAGTGTGTAAAGTGTGATTGCATAGTGTTTGTGTAGTGTGAGAGTTTTCGGTGATCTTGTAAACCGAGTGTGTAGAAGTTTCGGCTTCCAAACCGGATTGTGATAGTGGATATCTCCTCGAGGTGAGGAGCGGGGACGTAGGTCGTGGTGACCGAACCTCGTAAACATATCGTGTGTTTGTGTTTTGATTAGCGTACATTCTATTCATCATTATTGTTCATATCCATATCATATTTCTTCTTGCAAGAAAAAATTGATCAACATAATTTTAATTAGCTTTTAATTGGGATTAGATTAGCATAAGACCCTAATCACCTCTCCCCTCTAGGGTCTAACAATTGGTATCAGAGCTTGGTGCTCTTTGATTTAAGGTCTAATCGCCTTGAGTTAAAGATCCAAGTTTTTGTAGTTGTGCTAATCTAATTTTGATTGCATTTTGCTTCTTGCATTTTATCTTTATGGATATGTATGATTCATCTAGTTTAGGATATGCTATTAATATTGCTCATCGTTTGGATATTTTTCCCTATGCTCAATGGCGTGTTAGATTCAAACTTTTTGTTCAATCTAAACAATTCGATTTTTGGGAAATTATTGAGGATGGCTATGTTGTTCCCATTTCGAAAAAATCCAAATGGTGTGAGAATGATAAAAGATTGTTTAATATGAATAAGCTTTTGTTAGAATATTTGATTAATGCTTTTCACTCTTCTTTTTCTAACAAATTTGCTAATTTTGATAGTGCTTACGCCTTATGGAAATTAATTGAAGCACATGAAGGGGTTTTGGAGGCTATTCAACAGACATTGGAAAATCCCGCCTTGATTTCTAATGAAGTCTCATCTCCATGTACAATTCCACTAGGTGATAACCCTAGTGAGGTATGCGGTAACGATGACATTATTACTTTTGATAAACTTGCTCTTGAGTTTGAAAAATTACACAATTACTATATTGATGTAAAGAGTAAGTATGTTAATATGAAATCCACTCATGAATCACTAGCCACTAAGTTTAATTTTATTGCAAATGAAAATATAATTCTTAAAGAATGCAATGAAAACATAAAAATTGAAAATGCTAGTTTGCTTCATGAAAAACGTGATGCTATGTTAGAAGTAGATAAGCTAAAATCTATGATGAGTAATCTTGTTTATCCTACTTCTAGTAGTAATGCTTGTATGCACAATGATGAGTTGAATCAAATGAGAAAACAAATATCTACCTTAGATTCAACACTAAACACTTGTATTGCTAATAATAAAAAGCTTATAGACTTATGTGCAAAGTTCAATGTTAATTCTTCTAAGAAACATATTCACTATGCACATATGTATGACAAAATTCATAAATGTTCTATTTGCGGTCTTCAATGCCATTTTGCTCAATTTTGTCATAATGCACCAAAAATTGACAAGCCTATTCATGATTGTGCATCCCATCAAGCTTCTTCATCACATATACATGTACACACACATAATGTAAATCATAAACATGCTCATGTGTATAAATGTGATTATTGTGGCCGTTGGTCATTTGGCCATGTTTTGTTTCGATTTGAAAAGAAATTCTCGTTTGCAAAATAATTACAAAGAAAAATCTATTTTTGCAAATAAACCACGTGCATTCCATTTTGGTCAACGCAAACCATTCAAACCTCTACATTGCACAAATTGCAATCGTATGGGTCACATTTACAATTTTTGCTTTGATCGTATCGATGTACAAAATACGCCCAAACGGGTTCATAACCCTAGGGCCTTGGATTTAAATGATAGGGGTCATGTCCCAAGTTCTAGTGGTACCAAAATGATTTGGGTACCAAAATGATTTTTATATCATTTCTTTTGTTTTTGGTGTTGTGTTTTGTCTTTATTTTGATTAATTGGTTTTTGAGTTTTAATGACAAATTGTATTTTTTTGCTAAAAAGAATTATTTATATGATCTTATAGCTAAAAAAATTTATATATATTTTATAAAACATTTGGTATATTATAAAACATATTTCTCAAAGGTTTAAATTAAAAATCTCTCAAAATCAAGTTTTTACATTGCCTGTGCATTTTATTTTCTCGCGGTCGACCGACCTGGTCGACCGACCCGGTCGACCGAAGAAGTCTCTGTAAGTTGTTTCGGTTGACCGTGTCGGTCGACCGCCATAGGTTTTTCAGTATCGATTTTTTGATTTTATCGGGTTTCGGTTTTTAATGGGTAACTGTTTTAAACCCGACTTCTTCACCACCATTGATCTAACCGCTGAACTGATCCTAGCCTCTTGTTTCATCCCCATCAAAGACCCGACTCCTCATCTCTCATCCCATTTCGAAATCGAAGAACTAGGGTTCGAAATTCTGGCGAATCTCTCTCTCGGTCGCCTGATTCAGTCGACCGCTGCTCCTCTCCGTCGATTTCCATTAGTTTTTGCTGGGTAATTTCTTCTCTTATCTCTTGATTTCATTGCTCAAATGTTTATTTTTCTCAATCTAGGGTTTCTATTTTAGGGTAGTTTTTAATTCGCTCTAAATTTTTTTTTTGTTTTCAAGAAGTTTATAATTTCTGTTATATCTCATATCTTTTCAAAACCCTAATCTATCATGCCTCCCAAAAAGAGATCTAAACCTGAATCTAGTTCCTCCTCTATCAAAGCTTCTCATTATGAGGATTATCTGTTATTTAAATCTCTTGTTAAGAAATATAGGGAATTGTGCAAACTAAAAATTCTTCCAACCAGATATATCAAATATATTCAGTTGATCATGTATGACACTCAGTTGATTCTTCATAATGTTGGGTTGGATAGATTGTTAGATGAGCAACATAAAGTTCCTTATTATCCTTTTCTAGTTTATCTATTTTATCCTTTTCTAGTGTCATCTTCTGCTGATGGTCGTCAGACCATTACTTCATCTGATAAAAATATTGCAATATCCTTTTCTGCCAACGAACTTACGGGGATTCTTAAAATCCCAACAGGTGACGTTGACCTTATGTCTGTTGAACTTGGTGATCCAGCTGTAAACCAACTCATGTTTAAGCCCGGTTGCTCTTATCCAATGAACAATAATTCTCTCAATCCAAATGCCAAACTCATTACTAGAATTGTTGCTCAAAATTTGATTCCTAAAACCGGAAGTTTCGATCACTTTGCTTCTGACAAGATAAATGCTGTTTATGCCATATTTGCCAAAATAAAAGTAGATTGGGCAACTGTTTTTCTCAATAACATGGCATTGAAGCATGTCAAATTCCTGCCCTTTGGCTCCTTCATCACTCTTATCCTTCAACACTTCGGTGTTGTTCTCACCAATGAACCCAAAATTGAACCTAAGAAAGATTTCTTTGATAGGGTCTCTCTCTCTCGTATGCAACTTTCGAGCTCCCTATCTGATCCCGTTGTGCCATCATCTTCTCGATCTAGAGCTTCCACCTCTTCCTCTTCTGATATTTGTGACCGTCTGGATCGTCTTGAGACTCAGTTCTTAGGTGTTCAGAAGCAAGTCTTATCTATTCAGAGGGACATTAGGACTATTCTATCCTATCAGCATCAGTCTCTTGGGATCTCGGATCCCTCTTCCAGTTTTGAGTCTGGCTCTGAGGAGGGCTCTGCTGATGGATCTGATTCTGATGATGGATCGGGCTCTGGCCCTGCTTCTGGTTATGGTGATGATGTTGGTGACGGTGATGATTGATTTTACTGCTTATTAGAGTTTTTTATAAATTTCTATGCTTATGGTGATTTCTGAGTTGTAGAACTTGATATTTATGTTTGAGTGTAATAACTCTATATTTGTGTGGTACTACATGACTCTTTATATATGGTTTGCAGTCTTGTGGAACAAAATATGTCTGTTGAAAAACTATGTAATTTCTGATGCTTATGTGATATTTTGTGATTAATTGTGTTAGCTTATCTTTTCTATGATCAATGCATGGTTGAATCAATGTTCCTGTTTTGTTTGTGGAAAATAAGTTGTTTTTGATGAGTTCTTTGATTTATATACTGTTTATGATTGTTTTTGATGGATAATTAGCTCCCATATATGCTCTTTAGTTGTCATTTATTTTATTTGACAGGGGGAGCTTTTGGCATATATTTCATTTTCTATCTGTGCTTATATGTAGGGGGAGCGTTGCTCCTATTTTCTTCCTTTTTGATGTTGTCAAAGGGGGAGAAAAATCCACATATGTTTTATATATTCTTTCATATTCATATATGGTTTATGTGTTCATTCATGCATGATTTATTCATGTTTTGCTTATATGTGGGTTATCAGTTTATAATTCATATTCTTGTATAAATTGTTTGCCATCATCAAAAGGGGGAGATTGTTGACCCTATAGTTTTGATGATGATTTGTCAAACAATTTATCGCTAATATATTCTCTAGTTTTGTGTTTATGTTTCTCTTTACAGGTAATTCAACACACGTCAATCAAGCATTAAAGATTCAAGTTCATATGCGTGGAGTTACTTAGGTATTAGTTTGGTTTACTTACATATATTGTATGATTATATCTAAGCTCAATATATGTACACTTAACACGATTTTTGACGTTTTCTATCATATAAATAATTTTTCATCAAACGTTGTTACAATAACTTTTATCTCATGTTTACAGCTCTTTTATACTTCATTATATACATATAATACATGCATAATATATATATACATATTTACAAGCTTTATGTTAATTTTCGTGTTCACGAAAAATAGGTTTTCTGAACACTTTTCAAAAACAGGGAGTTTTCACAAACAAAAATTGATTTTCCAAAAATTCCTTTTCAAACATGTTTATTTCATCATTTAGAAACTTTTCCTAAAGTTTCACTATTTTTAGATTTGATTTGATATTTTTAATGAATTTTCAAAACAGCCCTAAACCCTGTCAATATGCCATATATAATGAATTTTCAAAACCGCCAGTTGAATTTTTCTGAGCTCATTTGTTTTATGCTCGCGGTCGACCGGACCGGTCGACCGTGAAAACATCCAGAGACTTTTCCAGTCAACCGGTGCGGTCGACCGCCAGCTTTAAGTTTTCATTCTCTGAGTTTTTGAGCTTCGCGGTCGACCGGACCGGTCGACTGCCGAACTGTCAGAACTTTACAACGGTTAGTTTTTACAGCTGTTTTCAAATTGGGTTTTTTGGTCTTTTACTTATGTTTTTGCTGTTGTATTGGGGTGCTATATATACCCTATTACTGCTCTTTCTCCATACATCCAAGAAATCCAAGTTTTGTGTTTAACAAAATATTAAGTGTGTTTAAGAGCTGTTTAATAGCTGATTTCATCAATCCGTTTTTAAGACAAGTTTTTCTACAACAAGAAGTGGCATTCAAATCCTATTGGAATCATCTCTACTGTTCTTCTTGTTTGAGAAGTCTTCTAAACTCTTATATAGCTTGTTAATTCATTTTCATTTCATTTAGCTATATCTATTGAGTTTCATTCACTGTTATCACACACACTTATTGAGCTTAATATTTTCATACCATATAGTGTGGGTTGTGGGGTGTGATCTAGTGAGTGTGAGCTTCATTGTGTTCTCACTTGTTATTTGAGAACAAATCATTGTATTTAACTTTTATTTGTGAGAATCACTTGTAATACACTTGTACACCGAGAGAAGTGTGAGGCGAGAGACGGGGTCAAATCCAATAGGAGTGGCATCGGTTGACGAACCTAGGGAAAGATTGTAATCGAGCACTTGAGGAGGAGGATACGGGCTAGGTTCCTACACTTAGTGTGTAAAGTGTGATTGCATAGTGTTTGTGTAGTGTGAGAGTTTTCGGTGATCTTGTAAACCGAG
Source organism: Asparagus kiusianus (assembly GCA_022839385.1). Classification (NCBI taxonomy): domain Eukaryota; kingdom Viridiplantae; phylum Streptophyta; class Magnoliopsida; order Asparagales; family Asparagaceae; genus Asparagus; species Asparagus kiusianus. The sequence goes on from BQKN01064553.1 coordinate 68,492, forward strand.
TGTGTAGAAGTTCCGGCTTCCAAACCGGATTGTGATAGTGGATATCTCCTCGAGGTGAGGAGCGGGGACGTAGGTCGTGGTGACCGAACCTCGTAAACATATCATGTGTTTGTGTTTTGCTTAGCGTACATTCTATTCATCATTATTGTTCATATCCATATCATATTTCTTCTTGCAAGAAAAATTGATCAACATAATTTTAATTAGCTTTTAATTGGGATTAGATTAGCATAAGACCCTAATCACCCCCCCTCTAGGGTCTAACACTTTGTACCTACACCTGTAGTTGATTCCACTAGAGTGATAGTAATTATGATGGTGAAACATATTATTGCATGGTGTAGTGCATGACAGGTTTGATATTTCTGGTTTCACCTTGGACTGTAGCCTTGCGTGAACCCAGGGGCATCACAGTTGGTATCAGAGGTCTATTTCCAGTATCCTTAGGATCTTCCTATATCGAGTCGTGGAGCTAGGATAGAGTTTCTTAGGATTCATGTATAGAGTCCGATAGGAATTTCCTAGTATGAGTGAGGACGGTATATGCGTATATCTCAAAATTTTGAGAAATTTTTTTATGATAACTAATTTTGTTTAAAGTATATGTGTGAATACTATATGTTGTGAAAATCGTATTGTGATACATTATGTACGTATATATGTCTACTTTGACTTATGAACTTTTATTTTCTTATGATCAGATGGCAGGACGTGATAGACCCCGCACTTAAAGAGCTGCTCAGGCAGAGCCCCAACAGGCTCCACCTGAGCCACAACAGGCTTCACTTGAGCAGGATCAGGCACTACCTGATCCGCAGTAGGCTCCCCTGTACCTTATTGATCTCATGGCTCCCATCGTAGCTAGGATGGCAGCAATTAAGGAGCTTGTGGCGAGTCATATCGTGCCACCGACACCACCACCACTACCACTAGCAGATCAGCCGCAGGAGATACCGGCAGTTCCTATCAGTGAGAGACCCCCAGAGACCGCACCTGTAGCTATTCCACCAGTAGTCCCAGATAGAGCCACAGAGCAGGAGGCTTGCTCCGTATGATTGATAGGTATCAGATGATGAGAGCACCAGAGTTCCAGGGGTCAGCAGATCCTCTTGCAGCGCATAAGTGGAAGGAGGATGTGAGTAACATCCTCGATATACTTAATGTGGATTCGGTCTAGAAGCAGAGATTGGCGTCCTACAATCTGAAGGGAGATGCCAGGAGATGGTATAGACTCCAGTTCACTACAGAGCACCGGATGACCCTCACATGGAAGGACTTTGTTTACTTCTTCGATGGACAATATATTTCTTCTGCAGCACGGACTGGGAAGGAGCTTGAGTTGTCCCGATTGACTCAGGGGGACATGTCAGTGGTAGAGTTTGAGAGAAGATTTATGGAGTTGATGCACTTCACGGGCATGTGGCAGACAGGAGAGCGCCAGGCTCAGATGTTCTTAGTAGGGCTCCACCCTAATATTAATCAATACCTTATCTCGAGGAAGTTCTATTCAGTTCGAGAGGTAGCAGAAGCCGTCACCTCACAGGAGATTGAGACTGCCATATTTTAGAGGGATAAGGAAGGGAAGACCAAGGAAGGGCAGACAATGGATAAGGGCAAGAACAAGAGGCCTTTTTCTGGATCCCAACAGCAGTAGTAAGGTCCTCATAAGAAAGGACCCCAGCAGGATCAGAGAGCGCATTAGTAGCGCAGGTTCCAGGGAGTGTGTTTTAACTATCGTAAGGTCAGACATAAGGCATCAGAGTGTCGTAGTGCACCAGCAGGAGCCCAGCAGGGCAGGGGTCTGAACCAGCAGCAGCAGCGATAGCAGGACAGAGGTCAGGGCCAGCAGAACAAGCTTGAGGCACCGCCAGTAGCACAGAGGATAGAGGGGCAGGTTCGAGCAGTCCAGGAGGCTCCCCAGGGGCAGATTATCCCATTTTCTCTAGCACCAGCAGTAGAGCAGTCTTCAGCCACAGGTAGAGTTTATGCAGTGGTTCCCCATGATCATGGTGCCAGCAGAGCAGTTGTGGAGGGTACGTTCCTCGTGAATTCCTTTCCCGCCCGTATTCTTTTCGATTTGGGAGCTTCACATTCTTTCATTTCGTATGCTTCATAGTTAGACTCGGGCTCGTAGCTCATCCATTAGACACCTCTTTATCAGTTTCCACCCCTCTAGGAGAGGTATCAATTTTGGAGAGTGTTTGTAGGATGTATTATCAGTTTAGACGAGTCCGAGTTCATAGTCGATCTGATAGTGTTGCATATGTCTGAGTTCGATGTCATCCTTGGTATGGATTGGTTGTCGTCCTACCATATTAGTATTGACTGCTTTGCGAAGACAGTCAAGTTGCTAACGTCCGATGGGTCTGAGATGATTGTGGCTACTTCTCAGGGTAACCGTTTTGTGGAGTTGTTTCTGGCGTTCATCGATGAGGAGACTAGAGTTGTCTCGGATTATCAGGATGTCTTTCAGGACATACCTGGGTTACCTACTGTGAGAGAGGTTGAGTTTTGTATTGAGTTGCAGTCGGACACAGCCCCGATATCCCGTGCACCCTATCGCATGACACCAGCTGAGATGAGGGAGATTTAGACCTAGTTGGATGAGTTGTTAGCTCAGGGTTTTATTCGTTGGAGTCATTCTCCATGGGGCGCGTCGGTCCTCTTCGTAAAAAAGAAGGACGGTAGTATGAGATTGTGCATAGATTATAGAGAGTTGAACAAGGTCACTATCTGGAATAGGTATCCACTATCTAGGATTGATGACTTGTTCGACCAGTTGCAGGGAGCGTAGTTCTTCTCGAAGATTGATCTTCGTTCTGGTTATCATCAGTTACGGGTTCGGAAAATGGATATTCCCAAGACAGCCTTTCTTACTCGATATGGATCTTTCGAGTTTATGGTCATGCCATTCGGATTGACCAATGCACCCGTGGTATTCATGGACTTAATGAACCGGGTTTTTCATCCTTTCTTGGACCAGTTCGTGATTGTTTTCATCGACGACATCCTCATTTATTCGAGATTAGAGGCAGATCATGAGAAACATCTCCGATTAGCTTTGCAGACCCTTCGGGAGCACCAGTTATATGCCAAGTTCAGCAAGTGTGAATTTTGGCTTTTAGAGGTCAGATTTCTCGGCCACGTCATCAGTAGAGAGGACATATCAGTAGACCCAGCTAAGGTTACAGCAGTTCTTGATTGGGAACCGCCGAATACGCTGATGGAGATTCGTAGCTTCTTAGGATTAGCAGGTTATTACATGAAGTTCATCCAGGACTTCTCAAAGATTTCGACGCCACTTACACGCCTTACGAAGAAGGGTGTACAGTTTGTTTGGAGCACAGAGTGTCAGAAAGCCTTTGATACATTGAAGGCTAAGTTAACTACAACACCGGTTTTGACTATTCCGAGTAGCGACAGGACATTCGTTGTCAAGCCCCGCTTCCAAAAATACCAGGGAATATGGACGTGAACAAGCCCGCGACGTATTAGATTGAGAAGAAATATACACTATCAATTTTTTTCTTTTTCTTTTCTTCTCAATCCAATATGCTAAGCGTCTAGAATTAAATATAATGCGTAGTCACAGGTCCCCGATCACAATCAGTAAGAATATAATGAACAACACAGAATGAAACAATACATATCATAAAATAAATATCATCCAAGACATAATATTCGGGTCAAACATGCCCTTATACAAATTGAACAAATGAAATACTGGAGAGATAAAATACACTGATCAAGCGAAATGGAAAAAACTACAAAATAACTGGAACCATCAGCTAATAAATGAAAAGAATAGGCTTCGACTCCTTCTTCTGCTCTGTCTACAAGGCACTCCTGCTGAGAATCCTCTGGCTCCTGCTGAACCTGTTCTTCTCCTAAGTCTGACGTACACCAGAGAAAATAAGTGTACGTCAGCGTGTATGGCACACAATAAGACCCGACCCCACAAAGAAAATAGAACGAACGGAAATCCAATGTGAAAAACGTTACGATAATCGAAACGACAAAAGAACGTGCAACTGGTAATCCAACAAAATCACATGCAATCCACTACTAAAACATGATAATCATAAGAATCCGTAAATCAATCGAGTAACAAAATCATGCTGCTAGCGATCAGAAATCATCCAAGTCACAAGGTCATACACTAGATGAAATTAATACTTAAAAATCTACAATTCGAGACGTAGTACGTTGAGCAAAATAATCCAAACAAGGAAACCCTCATGTATATACCATATGTCTCGAATTGTAAATAATTAAATATTAATCCCGATCTATGTATGAAAAGAAAATACAACTAGCCTATATCTCACAAGAAATCATACCTAGCCAAGAAACGAGGTCATGTAAATAGCCATCCTATAACAGGTCACTGGTTCACATCTCACATAGAGTCAAAGTTCACATTATCGGATATCCGGTTAGCAACCACATCTCACTAGTACCTCAGACCCGCCCCAGTACGAAACGATTCACTAGTGCGTGCCTGGAAATAATCAATAATCACAATATCACCGCTCCTCAGACCCACCCCAGTGCGAAATGATTCACTGGTGAGAGCCTGGAAATAATCAATAATCACAATATCACTGCTCCTCAGACCCACCCCAGTGTGAAACGATTCACTGGTGCGAGCCTAGAAATAAATAATAAACACATCCGATCACTGCTCCTCAGACCCACCGCAGTGCGAAACGATTTACTGGTGCGAGCCTTGAAATAAACAATAAACACATCCGATCACTGCTCCCCAGACCCACCCCAGTGCGAAACGATTCACTGGTGCGAGCCTGGAAATAAATAATAAACACATCCGATCACTGCTCCTCAGACCCACCGTAGTGCGAAACGATTTACTGGTGCAAGCCTGGAAATAAACAAAAACACATCCAATCACTGCTCCTCAGACCCACCCCAGTGCGAAACGATTCACTGGTGCGAGCCTAGAAAATACATCAACAATCTCATCGGATCACATGAACATTAACTTCCCCATCCCAACTCTTCTCGTTTTTCTAAATCAACAATCGTATTCCACACTAAAACTCTGGTTCACCACCTAACTCGGTCAACACACCCACACATGTCACTAAGTCTGTTCATAACGCACGAGGCCACTAAGTCATGAACTACTAATGGTTCTTAATCACAACAAATAATAATAAAAACAACTGATCATGTACAATAATATCATAGCAATCAGGTAATCGAAATTAAGAGTCATAAATTTATGAACAACCAGCTGTGTAATTCAAAAATTAATTCTTTTTCCAAAATAATTTCTTTTAAATTATTATAATTTTTCTAAATGATCCGTTCTTAAATAAATTCTTTTTACTTAATATAATTATCCAAAAAATGTTTCCACTACCGAAATAAATTCTTTTAATTCATAATAATTATTCTAAAATAATCTTTTCTCAAAATTGTTTAACAATTCAAATAATCCGTTTTTCCAAAATAAATTAATTTAGATTATCTATTTAACAATTATTC
>BQKN01064553.1:124960-141713 GCA_022839385.1 Asparagus kiusianus
ATATATATATATATATATATATATATATATATATATATATATATATATTGTGTGTGTGTGTGTATATATACCCGACTTTCTCCTCTTTTCTTCTTCATCCCTCACGTTTGAGCAGTAGCTAGCCTCCTCCAAAAGCCCTATTTCTCTCAGTTTAAATTTTTTTGGTGAATTTCGTGAAGCATAGATCGTGAGGAGGGCGAGGTCTATGATTTTTGTGAAGGAGGATCGAGTTCCTCACACGTTTGACAGATCAAAACAAATTCAAAAGGCAAATTTATCTCTTCCCAAACTCATCACCTTAGAATTTTATTTTAATGGATCTAAATCCAAAAATCGATGAATAAAACTTTAGATCTAATCCATAAACAATGAAAAGACATGATATTGATGATTAGAGACCTAATTATTTACTAATTGATGAATTAAATTGGATTAGAACCCCAATTAATCAAGTTACATCATATTAGTGATGTTTAGGGAAATTTGATCCCCAAATCCATGTTTTGATCGATGAACTTTCATTTGGCTGGACTTACACATAGTTAATACAAGATTTAAACATGTTTTCACAGCCTATGATGATGTTTCACGAGTTTCATTTTGAGAAAACTATCAACCATAGAAACCTAACGATTTGATCATGTACTCTGGTCAATTGATTGACCTCATGAATCAGTCGACCGATTTGACCTTGAGAATTGGATGATTTTCCTTAGGATGGTCAATCGATAGATTATCAATCGACCAATCAAATCTTTCTCTTGTGAATGCTTGTGCACGTTCGCATTCGGTCGACAGATGGGATATCAGTCGATTGGTCTGAAGCTGTTTGCAAGTAATGATCTTCCACGCACGTTTGGTCGTGAACATGAAGGGCGAGACCACACGTAGATACACATGTGTGGTCATGGTAAGGTACGTGTTCGATTTACGCACTCATGGATCCTCTGGAGTGTGTGGCCATGTGTCGAACTATCATGAATTAGGGGTGACAACTATCGAGTTGCATAAGTCAACGTCAAATGTCTGCATGGATGGCCGAGATAGGTTGTGAGCCGCACGAGATTCCGATGTACTACAAGATACTGTGAGTACCTATGCTCCGCATCATACTTCTGCATAGATGTCCGAGTTAGGTTATGAGCCACATGATACTGTGATCACCGAGACTCCACATCTTTTTTGTTTGCATTGTGTTCTAGATTAGGCTAATATGCCTTAATTCTGCTTAGTGTCCGAGTTAGGTAGTGAGCCGTATGATATTGCGATTAGCCACAGGATAATGTGAGCATCTATACTCCACAATATTATTGTTGAAGTGAATTACACAAGATTGTGTATTTGCTCCCGTGTCACCTACCCTGAAGGTAGTGTACAATACTATGTTTTGACATGCATGACGTATTCTAGACGAGGTATTGATAATGTATTTCTTTTCCTACTTGTTTTTCCCAAATTTTGGGAGTTGATTTTTAGCAATTCACAATTTGAGACATATGGTATATACGAGGGTTTCCTTGTTTGGATTACTCACTTGACGTACTCATCTCGTCTTGTGGGTTTCTAAATCTTAACTCCTCTTAGCATAGAGTTTTTTATATGTATACATAAATGCTATGTGTAGTAATTGTCTATTGTAGGTGTTACACCATCCAATTGGGGGAGGTGGAGATGTTCTTGCTAGTGCTCTGACGCTCGTTGATTCAATCTATTTTAGGTAGAGGGTCGGGGATTCGGAGAGTCACAAGTTGATAGCAACTCAGCATAGTTTCCTGTCATTTATAGGTAGCTAGTTGATGCTCTACACTGGATTATTCATAGTTTTAGTCTTTTAGAGTTGTATTTTATTTTTGGAGGTTGAGAGGCTTTGTACTATTTTAGTTGACTCTTATATGTTAAAGACTCATTGTTCTTATTTTAGTCTATCAAATGTACTCTCTTTTCTTCTGTTGGGACATAATTGTGGTTATTATTGAATATCTCTTCTTTACATTGTGTTCTTTGTAATCTGATCTTTGTTTTATCTGCTTGTACCCTCACTTCTTTGCATTCGACATCTGCTAGAGTGATAGTGATTGTGATAGTGAAACATGTTTATTCATACTGTTGGGTGCATGATAGGTTTGACATCTCTAGGTTCACCTTTGACTGCAACCATGTGTGAAAACAGGGGCGTCACAACTTCAATATATATCTTCTGTAAAATACAAAGTGAAAAAATTCAGCAGGAGAAAAAGCTTTAGTTTGTGGAGAGTCAAAATGAGGACTCTCCTATTACAACAAGGATTGTTCAAAGTCTTGTCTGAGAAGGACAAGTTACCAAAATCCATGCCCGATGATGAAAAGAAGAGCTAGAATTGAATACGCATTGTGCCATACAGCTCTGTTTCACCGATAAAGTCCTGCGGGCCAATAAAGATACTGTCGCTGGCCTGTAGCTCAAGTTGAAGAGCTTGTACATGACGAAATCTCTAACAAACAAGCTCTACTTGAAACAACGCATCTTCACCCTTAACATGAAGGAAGATATGCGAATTAAAAACCACTTAGATGAACTTAACACTATTCTTATAGATTTAAATAATATTGATGTTAAAATTGATGAAGAAGATCAATCCCTTATTTTGTTATGCTCGTTACCTCCTTCCTATGAAAATTTTATCAATAGTATGCTTAATGGTAGAGATACACTTTCTTTGGAGGATGTGAAATCAGTCTTACATTTAAAAAAATTAAGGCGAAAAGCGTCAGTCGTAGGAGAAGAGGATCAAGCTGAATGATTATTTGTCCATGGTCGCCCTGACAAGGGTGTTGGTAGTAGCGGCAAATCTAGAAACATGTCTAGATCAAAGTCAAGGCCAAGAAAAAATGTTGAATATTATTATTATCATAAGTTTGGGCATATAAAACCTAATTGTCAAGCGTTCAAAGCAAAGGATAATTCACAGTCTAAGTCTTGGGAGATGAAACCTTTAGTTACCACTATAACTCAAGAGTTTTCTAGTTCACATAAAGTTTTTTCAATTAGTACTAATACTCATTCACACGATGAGTGGGTTCTTGATTCAGGTTGTTCCTACCATATATGTTCATATAGGGATTGGTTTGTCATATTTTAATCTATTGATTGTGGGAATATCTTGTTAGGAAATAACATATCTTACAAAACTGTTGGTATCGAATCAATTAAAATTTAAACTCATGATGTTATACTTAGAACATTGAGCAATGTCAAACATATACCAGAGTTAAAGAAGAACCTTATTTCTTTAGGCACCCATGACTCAAATGGTTTTAAGTTTTTAGCTGAAGATGGAGTTTTACGAGTTAGTAAAGACTCTCTTATTGTTAAGAAATAAACGAAGGTAAATACCCTCTATATCCTTGAAGGCAATACAGTGACAGATATTGCAGTAGTGTCATCCTTAGAGGATAGATTCTAACACTACACATTTGTGGCATATGTGATTAGGGCATATGAGTGAAAGAGGATTAGATGTATTAAGTAAACAAGGTCTGCTTTGTTGTCAGAAAACTAGCAAACTAGACTTTTGTGAGCATTGTGTTTTCGACAAATAACATAGAGTCTCTTTTAGTACCGGTGTCCACAGATTCAAGGGTACTTTAGATTATATCCATTTATATGTTTGGGGCCCCTCTCAGGTTCCATTGAAAGGTGGAACTCGTTTTCTACTAACATTGATTAATGATTATTCTAGAAAAATTTGGGTATATCCTTTGAAGAATAAAAGTAATGTATTTACAACCTAAGGCTTTGAAGGCTATGATTGAGAAGCAAACATGAAAGAAAGTGAAGCGCCAATGAGATGGAGTTTTGTTCTATGGAGTTTGACCAGTTCTACAAGAATGAAGGTATTATACGTCATCGTATAGTTCGACATACGCCATAGCAAAATAGAGTTTCAAAAAGGATGATCAAAACACTTTTAGAGAGATCTCGGTGCATGCTCTCTAATGCCGGTTTGTCAAAAGACTTTTTGGCCGAGGCAGTCAATACAGCTTGTTACTTGATAAATAGCTCTCCTTCTACAATAATTAATTAAGACTCCAGAAAAGGTATGATCTGGTACCCCTGCTAATTACTCTCATTTAAGAGTATTTGATTACTCTACTTATTTCATGTTAATGATGGTAAACTTGAACCCAAAGCAAAAAAGCTATCTTTCTAGGATATGCTACTGGAGTGAAGGGATATGGATTATAGTGATTTGATCCTAAATTACCTAAATTTATTATTAGTAGGGATGTCACTTTTGATGAGAAAACCATGTTTTACCCAAGAAAGGAGTTTGTTGTTGGTACCACATGTCCTAAAAAGAAGTCTGGCAAGTAGGTGGTGCTAGAGAACTCTACTTTAAAAGAAGTATTTGAGGACGCTCATGTTGAACCAGTTGATATTATAAACTTTTCAACTTTAGATACTGATATACCGTAAGAGCAACAGTACAGTATTGCCACAGGAAGAACAAAAAGGCAGATCCGACCTCATCAACGTTATACTGACATGTTTATTTATGCTTTAAGAATAGCAGAATCGATTGAGATTTTACAAGGAGGCTATTAGTGGCAGTGAGGTTCCAGATTGGACTTTTACAATGACTGAAGAGATGAAGTCTCTTTATGAGAACCAGACATGGGAGTTAGTGAAGCCACTAAGGGGACAGAAAATCGTTAGCTACAAATGGGTCTTCAAGACACCTCAATCAGACTGAAGGTGTGGCCTTCAATGAAGTATTCTCTCCAGTTATAAAGACACCTCAATGCACGATTTACTTACCATGGTTGCGCATTTCAATTTAGAGCTTAAGAAACTTGATGTGAAGACAGTTTTTTTACATAGAGAGAGATCTTTATGCATCAGTCATAAGAGTTCATTGTTGAAGGTAAAGAAGATCATGTGTGCATATTGAACAAATCTCTTTATGGGTTGAAACAATCTCTAATACAGTGGTATTTGAGATTTGGTACGTTTATATTTGAACATGGTCAATCTAGGAGAAAATATGATAGTTGTGTTTATCATAAAAAGCTCAATGATTATCCTTTTACATATTTACTTTTGTATGTTGACGACATGTTGATTGCAGCTAAAGACATGTCAGAAATCAATGTGTTAAAATCTCAACTCAAAGTTCACTGATAAAACTACGCGTGGATATAAGGAATCAAATATTGGTAGTCTAGATGGAACTTGGAACGGTTCGATAAGTTGGCTGAATAAGAAATTTCCATAACCGGTTTTGATACTAAATGAATGATTATTGCTCAATGAGTTTAATGACTATTAGTCGATAAAACTTTACCTCACAGAATGTAACTATACTTTTAGGTTATTGACTAAGGAATCTAATCTGGATATGCATGACTTGATCATGTAGGATATGTGAGTATCTAATTTTAGCATCATATTGTGAGATGCGGCCACCTTTGTGGTAGGTAAGGACTCGTATTTCCTATCATTCAATTGGATTTTCATATGCAACTTTGTGCTTTGAATACTTTATTGTTGTTCGTATGAATGTCATGTCTAAAATGCTATCAATTGATATTCTATTATTGTTTTTTATGTCACTGGATACTTTTCATTTCAAAATGATAATTGTATCATTTGATGAGATCTCACTGTAAGATTGATGCTCATATAATTATTGTCATGCTCTATTTTTGGTGGGCCAATACCCAATGTGAAGTAACACTCACCAGTAGATAGTATAGTCACTTGATTGTGAACAACTCATAATCCTAGAATTAGAGCATGTTTGTTGATTAATTGGTACTTTTGACATTTTAATTCTCATATTTCAAAATTTTCATGCTCCTTCATATTTTATGACTTGGTCGACTCTCATTTTGAGTTACCTATCGAGCCTTTCGCTGTAATAGAAGACCTTCTGTTATGGAAAGCGATTTGTTATTACTGTTGTGAAATTGAGCAAATTTTGGAAAGAAAACGTGAGTTCGAATAATATGAATTTCAAATTTGTGTGAATATATAGATTAAGGGTACATGCTCAATTAAATTTGATTTCACACTGGGTTTGGGATCTACATAAGTCCATTCGTAATGGATAGACAAGTAGGCCTTAATCTGATCCAAATGCGAGCTTTTGCCACCATAAAAGCCTATTTAGTGGCTCTGGACTTAATTGGACATAACAGTTCTCTCTAGCAAGAGCAGTCGAATATTCCTTTTTTTTTCAAGACAGTCTAGACAATTCGGACACGCAAGTGCCTTGCTGGCATCTCGCTGCCGTGTTCTGCATAAGCACGCCTTCGTACTTTTCAAGTTTCTGAAAGCTATTGACCTCATTGTGCTCTTGCATTTTCCTTTTAAATTCTCAAATAAGAAAGGGTTTTTAGTACTTAGTCCCTAAAATTATTCTTATTCTGAACTACTTCTTGAAATCTTTGTCATGACTTGATTGCATAGTTTCTCATATAGTTTTAGCATTGGTTGCTTTTTAGGTTGATCTTGATCCTTATGGATCGCCTTGTGTGCTTTTGGACTCGATCCGCTGTACACTCAGTTGTTGATGGAGGCATATTAATGTGTACAGCTACTAATATGGCTGTGCTATGCGGAAGCAATGTGGAGGTTTGCTATTCCAAGTGAGCTTTTTTGTACTTCCGATTAGAAATTTCAAAAGTTTGGTTATGTGTACTAACTACTATACTTGGGAATTAGGTATGGTTCCTACTCTCTCAAAGGAAAATATCGCCATAAGATAGCTTTGAGGATCCCCCTCGCCTCTATTGAGGTATTCAACATTCTATGATAACTTTTTTGGATTGATCTAATTTTACTGCGTTTACCTTTTTCAACATTATAGACACACAAAAAAAATTTATGTGTCAACAAGCCACAAGCTTAATTAAGTAAAGGGTTTAATACCTTTTGATAAGTTTTAAAAGTGAAATCAACTTGAGGAACCTACAGCTCATATACAAATTAACTTGAAGGTAGGCTCTCTATATTAATTAATTCAGAGAGGCACGTCTTCTCCTTATAGTTGTCAAATTTGATGAGCTCAGCAAGCCTTATCCAAAAAACCTATTATGAGGATAATAGTACCTCGTATAAATCAAAACCAATGTGAGGGATAACACCCCACATAAATCAAAATCAATGTGAAGATGATAGCACCTCATGTAAATTTGAGAGTGTACGCAGCCTCTATTAATCTAACACAAAGACACATGTCTCACCCCTTCATATTGACCAAATTCTCAAACTTGAGAGTGCTTGTAAATTTCAATACAATGGTATTATCATAAATCATAAGCCTTGGCAATAAAATCAAGCTCGAGGATACTCACCCTTATACTAGCCTAATTTTAGCTTGAAGGTATATGGGCTTCTCATAACACTTATTTTAAGAAACACAAAAGATAAGAGGATAAACAAATGTGAAGTGAAAAGGAAAGAAAATGTTTGTTATGATAAACGAACGCAACAATCTTGATAATAAATTTTTGATAAGGAAGCTATCATAACTCCCCCGTCAATCCTTTTTCAACACCTTGCGACAACTTCCCCTAGCCTTCCCTATAAAGAGACATTCCTTTCGTGTGACGCCCCTGGGTTCACGTAAGGCTGCAGTCCGAGATGAAACCAGAAATATAAAACCTGTCATGCACCCCACCGTGCAATAACATGTTTCACCATCACAATCACTATCTCTCTAGAGGAGTCAACAACAGGTGTAGGTACAAAGCAAGTAAAAGGTTTTACAACAGAAACTTGATGAAATGATAGAACATCGAATTAACACATCTCATCAACCAAATAGCTGGAATACATAGTCAAGTCTGAAATGAAAAATAACAATCTGGAGATCTCAACACGTCTCAAAATACATAATATCTGATACAGGAAAAATAAGGCACGCAGCCTTTACAACTCTAGAACATAAACCTCTCTAGTCTAAAATATCTCAAGTGGAGTACAAAAATAAAATACATCTAATAAGAGGATAACAGATACTAGTAAGGGTCGTCCTCAACCTGCGACTCTCCGGGCTCCTGGCTCGTTACCTGAAAGGGGGAGGGACAACGAGCGTCAAAGCGCTAGCGAGCAACATCACAACCAACCCCAAGGGATAGGGCTCGTTGTATATAAAAATATAGTTAATACAATATAATATAAATTATTTATACAAACATTAATGGATTTTAGTACTTAGGGAAATACAACACGAGTATAGGTACGTCGAGCGAAATAATCCAAACAAGGAAACCCTCATGTATATACCTTGTATCTCAATTGTAGATCCCTAAATACAAAACCCGAAGTTGGTCACAAGAAAAATAAAGAAAAAGAATACATACCCATCCCTACCGATAACATGGAAATAAAACGAAGCTACAATAGGTGTTATGGTCAACCTAGGTAGCTATCATGCCCCCAGCCAAATTCAATATGTCGTGTACCCAACTTGGTTGAATAACAGGCTCAAGGCTTAGCAAAAGTCTAAAACATGATTGAAATGGATTATAGTCCAACACGAGGACTCTAATGGATTATAGTCCAACACGAGGACTTAACATGGATTGTAGTCCAACACGAGGACTGTGTTTATGAACCATAGAATACTAGTAGTAAAGGCATACATGTTCTACTTTTGTACATGCCTCGCTGTACAAATCTAAGCTTGTGTCGGAAAAATCGTCTCATATGTGTAGATTAAATCATAAATACTGTAATTTAATACCCTGTAAACAAGGCGACATTCTCATGTTCAACAAAAGCTCAACAGAACCCTCGATCATATATGAACACTGTATGAAAGTATAAGCACAGTAGGTGATCAAGCAGAAATACAAACAAAATAGGAAAAACTCCGATGGGTCGACTCATGATCAGCTATGAGTCGACTCAGCAGACACTCATGAATAACAGGAATTAACCCCGTGAGTCGACTCATGACAGTCATGGGTCGACTCATGACAGTCATGGGTCGACTCAACCTGATGAGTCGACTCATGATGAGTCATGAGTCGACTCATGGGCTGCGAACAGGAAAATTCACAACTGTAGCTCAACCATCTCGTTCCATACTCCCTCTATACTGATCTCCACCTCCATAACTATCAATTCTAGACTACGAGGCAGAGACAAATTCATATATAGCATGAGCAATGAACATTAGCATGTTAGACCTAACTTTTGACTCCTAAACATGAGTGAAAACCTTTAATCAAAATAAAAACTCATATTTGTTATTCTTAAAAATATTTCCAGATCTGGGATTTCTTCAAAAACATTGTTGGTGAGGATTTAAAATCTGAAACACATGATTTCTAGCATTCACCCTAATAAGAACATTGATTTATACTTAAAAATAAGTCTTAGGCTCAATAAAACTCAAGAAAAACATTTATAAATTGTTAAAAGCATGGGAGAAGGATTGGGCGAGATGTTACTCGCCTCAAAAGTGATGATGAACAGTCCCCTTCGCTGTAATCCTCAAAAAGCCGCTGAAATCCCTAAAAATCGCCCAAGAATACCCAAAAACGAGCTAGGGTTTAGAGGGGGAGAGGAGGCAAGGGTTTCTCTAGGGTTTGCTGATGAAAAAGAGTGTTTTTGGGTGGAGGAAAATATATATGAGTAGATAAAACCGACCCGAAATCCAACAGACCCGAACTGAGAAAAGCCAAAAATCCACGATGAGTCGACTCATGGTATATTATGGATCGACTCATGGGTCATGGGTCGACCTATGATATGTCATGAGTTGACTCAGCATAAACTAAATGGCAACAGGACTCGATATCGTGAGTCGACTTATGACAGTCATGGGTCGACTCAACATGATGAGTCGACTCATGACATATCATGGTCGACTCATGGACTAAAAACTGCATTCTTCGATTTCTGTTGCACACGATCTGAAATTTTGCATACTCAACCTCATTACTGAGGCACATATACATACTCAAAAATCTACGGGGTCTTACATTCGTCCCCCCTTAAAAGAATTTCGTCCTCAAAATTCAGAAATCATACCTAACTCATAATGGCACTTGAAAAACACACAAGTGTCCAATCCAACCCGTTCACATACACATTTTGCAATACTAAATGCTTGTTAGCACATAGCGATATTCATACTTAACGATCTAAAATGATGATATTCTTACCTAACCCCTAATCCAATGGAACTAGTACGTCGGGTGAAAAATCCAAACAAGGAAGCCCCATGTATATACCATGTGTTCCGAAAGATTAAGAATTAAGTAAAAATGCCCTCATTCTAGTGTTAAATATAAGTATCAATATATATAAAGATATAAATATTCAGTGGGATATGATCCTCCCAGCTGCCTTGAAAGTTAATGACACATGCTCGCAACATGTCCTCCAACACTTGGTTCACCCTCTCCGTCTGACCATCTGTCTGTGGGTGGAATACACTGCTATAAGATAGCTTGCTGCCAAACGAGTCCTGAAAACTCCTCCAAAAATGCGAGGTGAAAACCGATCCTCGATCCAACACAATCGTATCTGGAACCCCGTGCAATCGAACTATCTCCCGAATGAAGATCCTCGCATACGCCTCAGCTGTGTAAGTAGTCCTTACTAGGATAAAATGTGCTGACTTCGTCAACCGGTCCACTATCACCCAAACCGAATCATTCCCCTTCTTCGACTTAGGCAACCCTACAATAAAGTCCATAGAAATGTCCGCCCACTTCCATTCTGGGATAGGCAACGACTGAAGTGTGCCTGCTGGTCTCTGGTGCTCTGCCGTCACCTGCTGGCAGGTAAAACACTTTGCCACATACTCTGCAATCTCCTTGCGCATACCACTCCACCAAAAATACCTCTTCAGGTCCTTGTACATCTTTGTGGTCCCTGGATGTACTGTGTACCGAGTACGGTGTGCCTCATCAAACAACTCCCTCTTCAGCTCTGCACTGGCTGGCATAACCAATCTACCCTTCATTCGTAGACCTCCATTTGTTCCAATGGTCCAATCGGCCTTAGGTTCTTTGAAAATCTCCTCCTTACGGATTTGAATCCAAGAATCCTCCAACTGAGCTCTAACAACTCTGCCACTCTAAGTTGGTTGCACTGATATAGCTCCCAAAAATACACTAGTGCCACCCAACTCAGGTCTAAAATCAAACTGGCTAAGAGTGAGAAGGTCTCGGTGCAATGAGCACCTCAAAGCCGCAATCTGATTTTGACGCTTCCTACTGAAAGCATCTGCTACGACGTTCGCCTTCCCCGGATGATACTGAATCGTGAACTCGTAGTCCTTGATAAACTCAATGTGACGCCCTTGGGTTCACACAAGGCTGCAGTCCAAGGTAAAACTAAGAATGTCAAACCTGCCATGCACCACACCGTGCAATAACATGTTCCACCATCATAGTTAACATCTATCTAGTAGAGTCAATAACAGGTGTAGGTACAAAAGCAAGTAAAAGATAATATACGAAGGACTGATGAAATAATAATCATCAAATAGATGTCTCATCATCCAACAAATGGAAAATACATAGTCAATGTCTGAATAAATAAACTGGAGTACTCAACAAGTCTCAAATACAAGTATCTGACAAAAAGGAAAAAATAAGGCACACAGCCTTTACAACTTCTAGAACAATACTCTCTACTGTCCAACATAATCTATAGTGGAGCTCCCAACATAAGTATAACTAAACAGCTGAACACTAAGGGGTGTCGCCATCAACCTGCGACTCTCCGGGCTCCTGGCTCGTTACCTGAAAGGGGGAGGGACAACGAGCGTCAAAGCCCTAGCGAGTAACATCACAACCAACCCCAAGGGAAAAGGGCTCGTCGTATATGAAAATATAGATAATATTTAATAGATATAAAATCATTGATCTTTCTAAAGAGGGTTTTAGTATTTAGAAATTTACAATACGAGAATAGGTACGTCGAGCGAAATAATCCAAACAAGGAAACCCTCATGTATATACCTTATATCTCAAATTGTAAATCCCTAAATACCAAACCCAAAGTCTAATACAGAAACAATAATGAAGAGAAGTGCAACCCATCTCAGAACGTAACTACTATATTCTGTCATAATCAAATAAGTGCCAAAGGTCTAAAACTTCATGAGTGTCATGTCCTGAGTCAGATAAGTGTCATACTCATAACTTAACAAATGAACAACATATGGTCAATACATGGTCTAGTAGGTAAATGTCCAATACGAGGACAAAAATGGATTTTTGTCCAACACGAGGACTGAAATAGATTATAGTCCAACATGAGGATTTTAAGGGATTATAGTTCAACACGAGGACTTTAAGGGATTATAGTCCAACCTGAGGACTTTAAGGGATTATAGTCCAACACGAGGACTTTAAGGGATTATAGTCCAACACGAGGACTGAAAAATAGAGAAAATACAGCCAAGATACATGGTGAAATCTACATAAATCAATTTACACTCAAAACAGTGAGTATATCCCCAATTGGTACCTCCAGATTATCTGACATGCATGTATACGTAATAAGGCCAAAAACCAGAGTCAAATAACAGGCCAAAACTTCGAACATGAACAGAACAGATAGAACAGGGAATAAATCAGCAGACTGAACGGCGGTCGACCGCACCGGTCGACCGCGTTCTGACACGAGCCGGGCGCTCGACCCCTGCGGCATCCCGGTCGACCGCCAGAACGCCGCGGTCGACCGCTGCGGTAACTCGGTCGACCGCCAGAGCGTCGCGGTCGACCGGGTCGGTCGACCGCCGATGATCTCTACCTCTACAGAGAGTTCAGCGGTCGACCGATCCGGTCGACCGCCAAGCGAACAGAAACCCAAATCTGGGTTTTCTGTCCACGCAAAACCTGAAACAAAACTAAAAGAAAATTTACGATGGCAAGCGTTCATATGACTCTAAAATCATACAGAGGAAAAACAACTAAACCCAAGCTTGTAATCTACATTACCAATCTTCTAAAATACAGGAGAAAACAAATTAAAACGTTTTAATGACAATAAAACCTGATTTAACTCTTGTTTAAGAAATCTCAGATCTAGATCTTCATTAGACAAAACGTTGGTGAACTTTTATAAACTGAAAACTTGATTCTTGCAATCCATATTGTAAAGAACTCGTTTTTATATGAAAATACCTCTTGGGCTCATCAAAAACTCATGAAAAATCGCAATAAAATCATAGAAAATAGGGGTGAGGGATTGGGCGAGATGATACTCGCCTCAGGTGCTGCCAAATCTCTTGTAGATGATCTCCTTCCACCTGAACTGCGAAAATCCCACTGTAACTCCTTCAAACTTCCCAAAAATCACTAGATCCAGCTAGGGTTTTGAGAGGGGAGAGAAAGGGGGCTAGGGTTTTGGATTTTAGATCTGAGAGAGGCTCTCTTGGGCACAAAAGATAATATACCAACTCACAAACCCGACCTGAAACCCGTTTGAACCCGAACCCGAAAACTTATCTGATCGTTGTGCGGTCGACCGCCGCGGTCGACCGCCGCGGTTGACCGCGCCGCCCAAACGTGCCTGCTGGGAGAAAAATCTTAGGCTGGGCATATATCTCGATTCCTCTCACATATAATTACTTAATGGGTTCCCAAACACTGGTAAACATGAACATCATATATATATATAATTATTTATCACAAAAGAAATATTTATTACTATTAATTCACATATTTCATTATAATAAGATTTTGGGGTTTTACATTCTTCCCCCTTAAAAGGATTTCGTCCTCGAAATTTGAAAATCATACGAATCTTGAAATATGAACTCCTAGATAACTTTATAGAGATATTTACACTCAACGATCTAAAATGATAATATTCTCGCTCAAATCCTAATCTAGTGGAACTAGTACATCGGGCGAAAAATCCAAACAAGGAACTCCCCATACATATACCATGTGTTCCAAAAGATTAAAAATTAAGCGAAAGTATCCTCATTCTAGCGTTAAATGCAAACATAACCAAAGATATACACATAAGTTAAGACATATAACACAATAAGAATTTATTTACCTGCTCAACCAAGTGTGAGTAGTCGCGACGTATATCCTCTTCGCGCTCCCAAGAAATCTCCTCAATGCCTCCTCGGTTCCACTGAACTTTCACCAAGGGGATTACCTTGTTTCTAAGCCTCTTGTCCTCTCTGGCAAGAATACGAACTGGAATCTCAATAGTAGTCAAATCCTCCTGAAGCTCAATCTCATGTGCATCCAATACTCGCTGCTGCTCCTCATCATGCAAGTGTTTCTTGAGCATAGAAACATGAAATACATTATGTATACTAGACATCGATGTTGGAAGATCTAATCTGTATGACACAACTCCAATGCGCTCTAGAATCTGAAAAGGCCCAATATATCTCGGTGTAAGCTTCCCTCGCCTCCCGAATCGCTGCACGCCTTTCATAGGTGATACCTTAAGCATAACCAAATCTCCAATCTGAAACTCTAGGGGTCTCCTTCTCTTATCTGCATAGCTCTTCTGTCGACTCTGAACGGCTAGAATCCACTCCCTGATCAAAGCTACCTTCTCAGTAGTCTACCTCACTAGCTCTGGCCCAAGCATCAAGCTGTCCTCCGGCTCGGCCCAACATATCGGTGATCTACAAGGTCTCCCATACAATGCTTCATACGGGGCCATACCGATCGTCGCTTGATAACTATTGTTATAAGCGAACTCTACCAGTGGAATATGATCCTCCCAACTGCCTTGGAAGTCAATAACACATGCCCGCAACATGTCCTCCAACATCTAATTCACCCTCTCCGTCTGACCATCCGTCTGGGGGATGGAATACACTGCTATAAGATAGCCTGCTGCCAAATGAGTCCTAGAAACTCCTCCAAAAATGTGAAGTGAAAATCGATCCTCGATCCGACACGATCGTGTTCGGTACTCCGTGAAGTCGAACTATCTCCCGAATGAAGATCCTCGCATAAGTCTCAGCTGTATAAGTGGTCCTCACTAGAATGAAATGTGTTGACTTCATCAATCGGTCCACTATCACCCATACAGAATCATTCCCCTTCTTCGAAATCACCCCACAATAAAATCCATAGAAATGTCTGCCCACTTCCACTCTGGAATGGGTAAAGACTGAAGTGTCCCCGCCGGTCTCTGATGCTCTGCCTTCACCTGCTGACAGGTAAAACATCTAGCCACATAGTCTGCAATCTCTCTCCGCATACCACTCCACTAGAAATGCCTCTTCAGGTCTTTGTACATCTTGGTAGTCCCTGGATGTACTGTGTACCGAGTACGGTACGCCTCATCAAATAACTCCCTCTTCAGCTCTGCACTGGTTGGCATAACCAGTCTACCCTTCATCCGCAATCCTCCATCTGCTCTAATGGTCCAATCCGCCTTAGGCTCCTTGGAAATCTCCTCCTTTCGGATTTGAATCCAAGAGTCTCCCAGCTGAGCTCTGATAACTCTGTCACTCCAAGATGACTGCACTGATACCGCTCCCAAGAATGCAATGGTTCCTCTAATCTCGGGTCTAAAATCAAACTGGCTAAGAGTGATAAGATCTCTGTACAATGAACACCTCAAAGCCGCAACCCGATGTCGATGCTTCCTACTCAAGCATCTGCTACGACGTTCGCCTTCCCTGGATGATACTGAATCGCGAACTCGTAGTCCTTGATAAACTCAATCCACCTCCCCTGCCTCTGATTGAGTTCCTTCTGAGAAAAGAGATACTTCAGACTCTGATGGTCTGTGAATAATTCAAACTGCACTCCATATAAGTAGTACCTCCATGACTTCAGTGCAAACACCACAGCTGCTAACTCTAGGTCATGAGTGGGATAGTTCTGCTCATGCACCCTCAACTGCCGTGAGATATAGGCTACTACCCTCTGAGTCTGCATCAATACGCCTCCCAAGCCTGCCAATGATGCATCCGTATACACAACGAATATCCTGTTGCTGCTCGGAATAGTCAGAACCGGCGCTGTAGTCAACTTAACCTTCAAAATATCAAAGGCCTTTTGGCACTCCATGCTCCATATGAACTGTACACCCTTATTCGTAAGGCGTGTAATCGGCTTCGAAAATCTTCGAGAAGTTCTGAATGAACTTCCTGTAGTATCCAGCTAAACCCAAAAAGCTGCGAATCTCTGACACTGTCTTCGGTGGCTCCCAATCAAGAACTGCCGTGACCTTAGCCGGGTCCACTGCTATGCCCTCTCTACTGATGACGTGACCAAGAAATCTGACTTCTGAAAGCCAAAATTCACACTTACTAAACTTAGCTTACAACTGATGCTCCCGCAGAGTCCTCAACGCTATCCGTAGATGCTCCTCATGATCCGCTTCCGATCTCGAGTAAATGAGTATATCATTGATGGAGACGATCACAAACTGATCTAAGAAGGGACGGAAAACCCAGTTCATCAAATCCATGAATACCGCGGGTGCATTGGTCAACCCAAATGGCATGATCAAAAACTCGAAGGACCCATATCGAGTAAGAAAGGCGGTCTTGGGAACATCCATCTCCCGAACCCACAACTGATGATAGCCAGAACGAAGATCAATCTTCGAGAAATGCTGCGCTCCCTGCAACTGGTCAAACAAGTCATCAATCCTAGGTAGTGGGTACCTATTCCGGATAGTGATCTTGTTCAACTCTCTATAATCTATGCATAATCTCATACTACCGTCCTTCTTCTTCACGAAGAGGACTGGCACGTGTTTCCGGTAAAAGTTGCTGTTTTCATTGATGTTCTCTTTTTCGAG